>OZ010601.1:77132814-77135314 GCA_963932145.1 Acanthosepion lycidas
TAATTGGATATTACCTTGCTTAAATTAGTCATATATAAAAGGTTCGCAGTTTAAATTTATCCAGAAAACGTACTTGGAATCTTCTATTATTATTATTAACAACCACATCCATTTTATTTCATTTTGTTGAAGACTTTATTTCTTCTCTTGAAGACATTTTGGAGAATTGTCGCTAGCAAAATCACTAAGTTAAAATTTCCACGGACTCACAACGTAGAAATTGAAAAAATTGCTTTTCTAATTTAACATTCAACACCATCCCAAAGTAAAATTGATAAAATATATATATATATATATATATATATATATATATATATATATATATATATATATATATATATATACACACACACACACAAACACACACAAACATATACACACACGCATATATATATATATATATATATATATATATATATATATATATATATATATATATATATATATATAATATGAAAGGCTCAAACACTAATATTCCTTGTTTATAATTTATTACACTGCTACCGCAGTCACGATCCAATTCATCAGACGTACAATTTCAAAAAGAATCTGGATCATGATTACGATTCCAATGTAATAAATTTTAACCATGGAATATTAGTGCTTGAGCCTATTATATTATATTTTTACTCTGTTCTGGACATTGAGTTCTACCTGGATTCTATCCTATTGGGAATTCATGCATATATATATATATATATATATATATATATATATATATATATATATATATATATATATAGTACATGTAATAAATCCATTGCAGATCTGATATTATTAGGATCCGCTTGGATCCTAACAATATCAAATATTACAGCCCTCAATATAATTATTAAAATTAAATTGAATTAAGGTATCAACCCCTGTCTCATCCCCAAGCGAAAATTTAGGATGAAAACAGGGCTTCATACTTTAATTCAATTTAATTTTAATAATTATATTGAGGGTTTCGGCTCTCGTTTTTGAAACATGAGAACTCTTATGTAGCGAAGGAATCATATTTTTTTTTTAAATAATTATAATTTAAGCTCTACTTCTGTATAGAGCACTGTTTTTTAAAAATAAAAAAAATACTAAAGAACTCCGGATTATTTACCTAACGTGTTCTTTCCTATTTTTGTACATAACTGCACACACACACACACACACACACACACACACACAGACACACACACACACACACATATATATATATATATATATACATATATATTTATATACATATATATATATATATATATATATATATATATATATATATATATATATATATATATATATATACATATGTATATATACTTGCCGGATTTACCTATAGACTTAGCAGGCTGAAGCCTAGAGCGTCAGAATGTAGGGGCCCTCAAGCAAGGTGTATATTTTTCATACTGTCATCGGCGTTTCTTACATACGCCTGTCAAAACGTACTGTAGTCTCAAAACAGCCCTATATATATATATATATATATATATATATATATATATATATATATATATATATATATATATATATATATATATATCGTTTTTATATATATATATTTTTTTTTATAAAAGCAATTATTTTTAAAAAATGTTCTCCTTACGGGTCATTGCAATTCATTCAGTATTGAAAAACAGAAAAAATATTATAGAGCAAAAATTGTAGATAAAAATCCTAAGCAGAAAATCTGTTCGGATTTATTGGTGTTTCCTGGTAAAAGAGAAAAATATAAATATTTAAATTTAAAAAGCACATCAACACAAAATAATTTCATGATTTTCTATGGAAAAAAAATTATACAATCCTGGTTTCCAAAATTGGTAATTTTGAATTTTGAATTTTATAGTATAATTTAATATTTATTAGTTAGAATGAATTCTATTTTAGTCAAATCCTAACATTAAAGCATTTAAAGTTTTTTGAATTTTCATATTATTGTATTTTGATTGGTCATTCCAGCTTTGTAACAACGTTTTCCCCTTGCAAAGGATCGTTAATTAATTTGAACCTTTTAAAATCCTTTATTCTACATTCAACACCATCACTTGATAAAACACCAGAAGTGTTGAAACAAAATGGCTATTTTTGTAGTGATTTTATAACATATTTATATTATAATTTTCGAATAAATAATTATATAGATATAGATAGATAGATAGATAGATAGATATGTGTGTATGTATGTATGTATGTATGTATGTATGTATAATATCGGTTCGCAGATAGATACGGAGTCGTATGTGATGTGCTTTATACAAAGTCTTTTACATTACATCCCTTTCGATTATAGATGCAAGTGTATTTCCACTACGTCAAGATTAGGCTCTGTTAAGTGTTTGTAAAAACAGTGCGCATTATAGAACTGTTGCATTGTTTGGTTGTGTGTATATATATATATATATATATATATATATATATATATATATATATATATATATATATATATATAAGATTGGCCTGATGATTGCGTCAAGTATGAATTAGTCTGTCGGCTCTGAGTGTTGACTTCAATATTCAGTTT
>OZ010601.1:77150314-77152814 GCA_963932145.1 Acanthosepion lycidas
CATATGATCTAATAAATATTATTCATTGAGTAGCCTTTTTTTGTCATTTTTTAACATTTTTTACACAGTTTTTATTTATTGAATACAATAAAAAAAAAAAACTATATTTTGCTTCTGGTGATTCATAATTAAAATTCTGGTTTGAATATATTTTCCACTCATTGTATCTAATATAAAAGATATCAACTTTATTTGGATTTATCCTTGAAATTTCGAAGTCAATTTGTAAGCAAAAATTTGCGGAAATTAGGTATTTCTATACAATTTTACAAACTATATTTAAAAGTAAATGCTCAAAAACTCCTAAAAGTTATGCGTCTAATTTCTAGTATCAGTAAATCAAACCCCAGTTTTTGCACTAAGTGCAGTGTTGATTTTTTAAAAAAGGGAGAAATCAACCTGCCTTATTACACATAGCAAAGGCAAAACACAACAACAACAACAACAATAATAATAACAATAATAATAAAGCGTATGCTTATTGACATAACAATACCATCTGGGAGAAACAGCTCCATAAAATTTATCGAGAAATTGTCCAAATACAAGGGTTTGGAGATCAAGATTAACAGGATGTGGGGAATGAAGGCTGAGTCTCTACCAATAGTAGTCAGAGCTCTAGGTCTCGTGAGAAAAGGAATGGACAATTTTACTAACAGGGTCCCATGTAACATCAACATACAAGTTGCCCAGAATATGGCCTTACGAGGAACATCCCATATACTAAGAAAAGTGCTATCAATTAAATGACAATTCTCATATAGGGCCTAAGATCCATAGTTTGGACCCAACTCTACAGGTTACAAAGCAAGAAACATAACATACAAAAATATTATTATTATTATTATTATTATTATTAATAATAATAATAATAATAATAATAATAATAATAATAATAGTAATGACAACGACAACAACAAGAGGAGGAGGAGGAGGAGGAAGTCTATGCAGTGACCATAATTTTATTTTTTTCTCTTGTTGCATGGCATCTCGTCTGTTTGCATCTTCTAATGCGAAAACTTGTCTCTTTAAATTTCTGGTTCAGATTTGAGGAAGCCCATCGTAAACAAAGCAAAGACAAAACATAATTCTAATACTACTACTACTAATAATAATAATTATAATAATAATTAATATTATTATTATTTTTATTATTTTTATATAGTGAAAAACGATTGTATTGGTAAACAACGCGTTACAACGAATGAAACGCCGCCAGCGTGAAGGTATGCAATTGAAACGTGCTTAATATGATGGTATTCTTGTTCATCTTAGAATTTTCCCTTAGTTAATTAGTTACTAAGAGGAATTAATCAAACAGGTTAGTATAAATCTTATGGAAGTCTCATTCTGTTTATTTCTCCGGGGTGGAAAGTTAACAATTGTCTTACATCATCATCCTCACGCGTTTTAAGGGTCGAAAGGTCAGTAGATTCTGATTTAGGATGTGCAACTTAAGATGTTTGTCGAAATTACAGTCGTTTTAATAAAGTGTTCTGCAAGTTCCGTTGATGTCATATCGTTGTGCCTGACATCATATTATTATTATTATTATTATTATTATTATTATTATTATTATTATTATTATTATTATTATCGATATAATTGTAATTTTATCTATGTAAAACGTGTGAGATCATGCTTTTGTTTTGTTTTTACAAAAATGATCAGTAGAAAATGTCATGAAACCATTTCTAACCTTGGGTCTATTTTTAGGACCCAGAAGGAAATGCGTATACAACAGAAACTCAAAGAAATAATAATAATAATAATGATAATAATAATAATAATAATAATAATAATAATAATAATAATTTCAATCAGGCTAAATACTAAATTTGGCATAGAATGTTTGACTTTGCAATTACAAATATCTATACTTTCCAAGGTGAATGAAGAAATTGTGGTATATCATAACCGGTGTTCTAATTACTAAAAAGTTTTGGAACAACGCCAAATAGATTAGCAGGAAATATCGAAGAATCGGAAGTCCGAGTAATATTCGAAATCATCAGACTAACTATCACTTGATCTCCTTTTGACAAGAATGTGAGGATTCATTGAGTTCTTTAGAAAAAGAAGAACACAAATGAATAAGAAGAAATAAAAGAAGAAGAAGTAGAAAAAAAAGGAAGAACAAAAAGAAGAATTCGATATAATTTGGAACTTGATGTTAGCGAATAGTTCCGACGAAAAAGCTTCGTGTCTATATCTCCTGCAGAAACGCAAAATTCGATGAATCGAACGAAAAAGAAATTTACCAAAAAATTATCAATATAATAAAGGAAACATATTTTAATAGGACACACACACACGCATATATATATATATATATATATATATATATATATATATATAAGAAGAAGCATAGATTTTACGACAAGAGAATTTTTTTTCGTTAGATGTTTTAAAGCGTCGAGGCTGATTCAATGTTTTTCTGTCCTATCAAAGCGAAAATGTGAAAGACTGTGTAAAAATTCTCGCAATAAATTCTCCATTT
>OZ010601.1:77157814-77172814 GCA_963932145.1 Acanthosepion lycidas
CTGTTCTTCTATAGCACTGGGTAATTAGCAGGACAGACCAGGTTCTATAGCAACTGGTCTACCGCACAAAGAAATGGCAAATTGCTGCGGGGAAAAATCTGCCTGGTAAGTTATGTATTGAAAGATACATGATCGCCTAAGCCTGTATCACGTATGGCGCTGACCTTCTTGATTCCGAGTAGAAATGTCCTTTCTGTTACCAATTTCTTCAACACTTGTTGCTTACTCGATCCGTTCAAAGAATATTCAGTATCCTTTTGTAGAGCCATATTTCTGCTGCCTCTAGTATTTTTAATCATCCGTTAGGAGATTGTACAACATTCACTGCCATAGAAGAGGGTGGATATTGTCCTCAATATGCCCCTTCTACCTCATCATGTGTCCAAGAAATTTCAGTTGTCTTTTCCTGATTCTGAGTAGAAATGTCCTTTCTGTTACCATTTCCTTTTAGACTTGTTGCTTACTCGATCCGTTCAAAGAATCCGTTCAAAGAATTCTCAGTATCATTCTGTAGAGCTACAGTTTTATTCTTCATCCGTTAGGAGATTGTCCAACATTCACTGCCATAGAAGAGGGTGGTTATCACAGCAATCCAGCACACTTTTCTTCGTTTCTAGCAAAATCTTTCCTGTTCCCAACACCTTGCTTAGCCTTTGGAATGCTTCTTTCGCTCGTCCAATACCTGTTCGCTTGTTGGTGTCGAATCTTCCATTCGAAAAAAAAAAAAAAAAAAAAGAACAGTGATGTAGGTCAAAGTCATAAAAGGTTTCCTTTAAATAGAAAGTTAAAAGGTCACAACTTAATAAGAAATGAAGAAAAAAATCGTATGCTGACGTTGCTAAGATCTACGGTAGAAACAAATCTGACATTAGTTACAGACTTATTACTACAATATATTGTTACAGTTGTTCTGTTTTATTATTAATTAGTATTGTTAATCTTTTATTGTGGCTAATAAGATCTACGGTAAGAATGAATCTTCTATCAGTCACATAACGTTTATTACAGTATGTTGTTAGAATTGCTCTATTTTATTATTAACTAGCTTAAAAATCGCCCTATCGGGCGGCATTTAAGCTAGCTTCCTCGGAGGGCTCTTGTTTGGCCCTCATCAAAATACGTAGGGAGTAGATGCGATAGGCAAAAATAAACAACAGAAGAACTTAAAATTGATCGCTGCATTCAAGTATTGCATTAATATTTAAGCTTCGCTTTTAAAAGTTCAACGATTATTCTTCCGCCGCCACTTAATTTAAAGACAGTTTGATGTACGTATATATATGAATGAATGGATATATAGTCCCAATATGTCTATATTATTTAATGAAACGTGTTAAAATTAAAATATGCTGCATATGTATATATATATATATATATATATATATATATATATATATATATATATATATATATATATATATATATATATATATATATATATGTGGGGGGTGTAATAATCCATTGGTATAAAATCCAAGTGAATCCTAATAATATAAAATACTAAAACTGATCCACAAATAGTGCACAATTATTTATTATAACAGAGCATATAAATTACATACAATATTTGTTATAATATATATATATATATATATATATATATATATATATATATATATATATATATATATACTTAGGCACTTATATATATATATATATATATATATATATATATATATATATATATATATATATATATACATATATATTTAGGCAGTATATCTTTATATATATATATATATATATATATATATATATGTATATATATATGTGTGTGTGTGTGTGTGTGTTTGTGTGTATATAAAGATATACTGCCTAAATATATATATATATATATATTAGGTTGGTGCAAAAATAATGATGTAATAACCTAATATATAGATAGATAGATAGATAGATAGATAGATAGATAGATAGATATACTGCCTATATATATATATATATATATATATATATATATAAGCGTTATTTTTAGCGGATGTCCATATTTGTGTAGACGGAACACCGTTTATTTATTAAACAGTCCATTTATCATCGTCTACCAGCCTGAATATTCGGGATATGTGCGTTTTCTGGCAGAATTCGAACATGCGCTCACCTGGGTAGGGGAAATCGACGTTACATCCGACATGATTTAGACCTCTGGGTTACAGATATTATTACTTTATCCGGCATATTTTTATTACTACAAACGTTACTTTTAGTAGATATTTCACGCGTACTCAGACCGGAGGGTGAAATAAAGACTAGCGTTTACTTATATATTATTATTATAATTATATATTACTTCATATATATATATATGGTAAAGTTAATTAATCCGTTGGTATATTATCCAAGTAGACACTAGTAATATAAAATATTAAAACTGATCAACACAAAGAGCTCAATGTATTTATTATTACGGAGCAAAAATTAACACATAATAAAATCCAAATGCACCTTATATAGGGAATAAGATTATTTCATAAAATTCGTCAGTCTTATTCAAACCCCGGTAAAGACTGATTTCGTGTCGGAAATAGAAATTTAACGGTGGAAGCTACAAGCTGTGTGTGTGTGTGTGTGTGTGTGTGTGTGAGAGAGAGAGAGAGTTTGTGTCTGTGCGCGTGCGCGTGCGCGCTTGTATGTGTGTGTAAATAGATAGATATAGGTAATGTTGATAAGTTCCCGGCCAGACACAGTAACGAAAATCTGACCTTATGACCAAAATTCGGAATTTGTGGGTAATCGCTTGTTGGTCCGGCCGAATACTTGTCAGCCCATATCTATCTATCTATCTATCTATCTATATATATATATATATATATATATATATATATATATATATATATAATAGTTGGCCATTCGCATTCGAGAATACCGGTCTACTAGGGTGGCTAGTCAATCCCTCTAGCAGACTGTTGAACAAACACTATGGTTTATACTGCAACTATTCTCAGCAGACCTTAGTTACACTTTCTGGAAGAGAGCGTAATCAACAATCTGAACAAGGCCAGCACACTTAAACCCTCGGTCACGCTTGTGACTTCGTGCTAGCAGAGCTATCGACGCCCCCCGCCACCAAGTGTTCCGTCTACCCAATTTCATCCACAAGGTTTCGGTCAACCCGTGGTTTGGTTTTCAGGCACTTTCCAAAGGTCCCGCACGCTAAGATCGTTCCCCTCCAGACCGATAACACTAGGAAGTCTCCTTTTTGACAAATCAACCGTGGTGTGATTCGATCGTATAAAAAATGACATCGAAAAAAAACGACATCCTCCGCATCACTGAAAAATCTACAACCAAGAACATATATATAGATAGATAGATAGAATTAATACATATATAAAGTTTGTCACTTAGATGATTAGTGTTATCTTCAGTATTCCGACTCTAGACTTTGTAGACCCTCCAGCAATCATTCCGTCCACTCGTCAGGTAGATTGTATATATATATATATATATATATATATATATATATATATATATATATATATATATATATATATATATATTCGAATTCGATCTAAACGAATAATTCCCTGAGATTTGAACCGTTCTATCTTAGAAATGCTTAAAGATATCTTACTGGAATTCTCCGAGGTTTTTATAACCCTACTGGACACTAATTTAAGCAATAAGAATGTATAATTACTCTCAACGCTTAATAGAATAATCGAGATGAAATCGATCATAAATGAAAACGACATGTTCATCATTAATTAATCATAGATAAGGATAGGAAAGTCATGAAGAATTGAAATGAAGTTCAAATATATATATATATATATATATATATGATGATGATCGACTCTCCCGTCGAGATTCGACGTATGAGGGTAAAGCAGATCAGTATCCAGGAAACCGACAGCCCGACAACAGCACATGAGATTTGATTATAGTGGTGAAGGCTTCGTGCAGGACCATCCACACTTTTTGAAGGGCCGAATACAGAGACCTGGTGCACTAAGTGCCACAAGGTTCCCAAACGACCCTCCGCAGGTTTTGCATTCAGAGTTGTCCTTCTCCTAGACCAGTTGCCATCCATCGCTATAGAACCCAGTCTATCCTGCTATTTTACCCATAGCTGGAAGGAGAAGAAGAGGACTCACACCTTTCCCAAGGGTATTAGCACGTAAGTGAATGTAATGGATTCGACTGGAATTCGAACTCGGCTCTCCGATTCCTCAATCCACCGTGCCTCGACATGATATTTAATTTAGCATAACTCTATATATCAATAATAGTATGACAAATTGGGAAAAGGTTTTTGCGATGCGTTTCATCCTTCAGGATTTCATCGGACTGCGCTTTGTTGATGTTGCCACGTCTACACAAGCGCACGACAAAGACACTGGTAGTTTCGAAATTTTTGAAAAAATATTTTTGAAACAATATTTTTGAAACAATATTTTTCAATCTAGTCAAATTCATCTGTCTTCTTTTTCTTTTTCCTTTTCATCACCGTTGTCTCTGACTATCCCACATTGTTACAACAGAAAATATACCAAGAATGGTGATATATTGTAAGAGTGTGGAAGCAAATTTACCATGGCCGAACTACCGATCTAGGCACTTTCGAGGCATTTTAGTTTTAGTGGATTATTTTCTCTATTAATCAAAGAGCATACCCTATGTCAAAATTGTGGTCAGTTTTGTTACATTGAATAGCCAATGCGTTCGTTTTATATGTGTTTGTTTTTTTGTTGTTTTTTTTTCTTTTCTTTTTTTTGCGTTCATGTGGCCTTTTGTCTAAATTTCTTGTATTCAATGTGGCAATTTCTGCGTTTGATTTCCGCTTTCAAGTTTTGGCTTGTTTTGTTTTTTATTGATTAAATCTTTGATTTTTTTTAGATCCACTTGTGACAAATTTTATGTTGAGTTTAGATAATTTTTTTCAGTTGTAGTTGTGATAGAATTAGTGAGTAGAATAATATATTTTTTTTGTTTCGTTGGGTTTGTCATTAAGGTCAGCTCTTCTATTTTGGAATATTTTATAAGCCATTTGTTTCGCATTGAATATGAAATAGTTAGGGTATTGAAGGTTCTTGAATGTATTTTCCGTATATTTCTGCCCTTCGTATAAAAATTCTGACTGTTCCTAAATAGAATCCAATGATCATTCCGGATTTTATTTTATTGTCATGATGGAAATAGAACTTTATTAGGTCATTTTTATTGGTTGATTTTCGGTAGACACTAAGTTTTAGGCTGTTGTCAACTCGGTGTAACATGATGTATTAGAAAGTGTGAATCCTATCGTGTGTTCGACTTTGTTTAGTTTACCTACAAGATCTGGTAAGTTAATATCACGGGGATATATTAATAGAGCGTTATCAATACATTGGAAGTATGTTGATTGTTTAGATCAAATGAATTGGAAAGAGGTAAAGTCGAGAAATAAATATAGTAAGTAATACTTTGATTCTGATAATCTGTCACTCTCTTCTCATACAACTCTAAGTGTAAAAGAGAAAAAAAATATAAAATGTAGACGTTTAGAAAAATTCTTGCCATCGTGAAATAACTGCGGAAGTCATTACGAAAATGAATGGAAAATACGACAAATATAATATACAGTGGAACCTCGGTTCACGAATTTAATTCGTTTCTGAAGGCCATTCGTAGCCCGAAATGTTCGTAAACCGAAACTATATTTCCGATAGGAATCAATGCACTGAAAGAAGTCACAGTACAATAAAATTGGAAAAGAAAAGCATGGAACAACACACGAATATATACAACATGGCGGTTGACTCAGAAAGGATTCCGTTCGTGTTAACTAGATCAGGCTATGTTGTTCGAGAACCGAAATTTTTGTTCGCTAACCGATGCATTTTCATCTCAAATTTTCTGTTCGAAAACCGAAAAAAAGGACTAATTATAGTTATTTCCCATCACTCATACAGCGAACACGCTACAAAAATCCGTCCGCCAAATGAAATTCAAATTATGCCAGGAAGTAATAGTTGATCTTCTTTGTTGGGATCTTCATGACATTTATCAGAATAATAGATTTTTTTTTTCGTGGAACAATGAAGGTTAGTTCATTGACACCACGTCCAACTCCAGTGCCAGGGTTACGTGCTCCCCCTCCAAATCTTGATATGCACCCAGTTTCTGCTACATCACAATTTTCATAAGGTAGTATTCACATTTATTCGAAAATTATAACATATAAAATATATTATAATATCACTACAAAAATAACCATTTTGTTTCAACACTTCTGGTATCTTCTCAAGCGATGGTGTTGATTGCGAAATAAGAGTTATTTTTGAAAATTCAAAACCAAATCACCCGCCGCACTCAATAGGGCAAACCTTGTTATGAACCTACGACGACCAATCAGAATACAAGTAAATGAAAATTCAAAATCGTGAGAGTGTAAAATAAATACAAAACCGTTATTAATTAGATTTAATGTTAGATTAAACTAGAAATCAATATCAAATAATTATGTTTTAATTTCGCGGTAAAATTAAAAGTTTCAAATTCTAAATTAAACCGAACATTAGGTTTGAAATATTACAAAGTTATTCAAAAATGGAACGAAGAAAAAGACATATATATATATATATATATATATATATATATATATATATATATATATATATATATATATATTGTTACTATTCTTAGCTACGTGCCAATTTAGTCGGTAAATTCGACGCTGATTTGAAAAGTATCAATAAACGCTACAAACATTAGGCACAAGATAGATTATGCAAATGACAAGACAAACACATTCGCATCCTAATACACAGATACATAAATATGATTAAACATATATGCCCGTAAATATAAGAATGGTACTGGAAATAGGAGATTTTCTTTTTAAAAAATAGTGGTTTTGGTTATCGAAATTTTATTCCATCTATACCAACCCTGTATTCGGATAAGGTAATATTCATATAAAATACAAAATTTTAATTGTAATCTAATCACGTACAAAAATGGATCCTATGCAATATAGGTGAACAATTCAACTAGAAAAATTGAAGATAAATACAATGTATCTAAATACAAATTAGAGACCTGTCATAATTGATCATTTCAAATTATCAAATAAATCAACAATGTTTTGTGGCAATTTTTAACATCAACTTTTTCTTGTTAAAAAATTTAATGAATTCAACATGATGGATAAAAAATAATGAATATTATTTAGCGTTTTTTTTTTTAAGACTTAGCATAAATAAATAAAACAAATTTACGAATCCTCAAAAATGTTTCATTCTTTAATAATCTGTTGTGATTGGTTTAATGTGTAACGTATATAAATGTAGGGAGAAAAAAAGTTTATACACAGCTATCCTCAAGGACATATGGCCCAGTTGGTGAAAATATTGTTTAAATCCAGTGACTAGACCTAAAGAGTTGTGAGTTCAATACTAGGCCACAGCAGAGGTGAACCAAAAAAAAGTTGGAGATTCAAATATAAATATCCTATATTTACCTATCCCTAAACCCCAGGGTCTTCTGCTCTACCTCCAAATCTATATTATGCTATTCACCCACTGTACGACATGTCACTTTTACGAGGTAGTATTGATATAAAATACAAATTTTATTGTAACTTAATTACGTACAATAATGGATCTTATGCAATATACGTGAACAATTCAACTAGAAAAATTGAAAATAGAGGTAAATAAGTATTTAAATACAAATTAACGACATGTCATAATACATTATTTCATTTTAAATAAATCAACAATGTTTTGCGGAAATTTTTAACATCAACTTGAATAACTTTTACAAATTATGGATAATAGAGAATTTTATAGAGTGTATTTTAGCATTAAATATAAATAAATAAAACAAATTCACGAATTTTCAAAAATGTTTCATTCTTTAATAATCTGTTGTAATTGGTCTAATGTGTAACGTATATAAATGTAGAGAGAAAAAAAATTTATACACAGCTGTCCTCAAGGACACATGGCCCAGTAGATAAAGATGTTGATTAAATCCAGCGACTAGACCTAAAGAGTCGTGAGTTCAATACCAGGCCACAGCTGAGGTGACCCCTCACCAAAAGAAAAAAAAAACTTGGAGAGTTTAGTTAAAGGGAAATAACTGAAACATCTTGAAGAAGCATGACACGTGGAACTAGAACAATCGGTGAACAAAATAAAGAGTTCGGTTTAATCACCTGAACAAGGCCGGGGCGTACAACGGTCGAAACGTTGTGAATATGCAATGAAGATGGGGATAACAGTCCGAATAATGTAAATAATGCAAGTAATCATAATACCTCATAGCAGAGATATAGACAGGTAGGTAGAAAAATCAAAATTTGGTAAGATTGCTAGGGCTACAAAGCTACTCGTGGGCACCAATAAGGCATGACACCTCCCTCTTGGGACGTGGTGGTGGGGAATCTGAAGGTAGTACGCACTGGTCCTGATCAACCTCACATGACGTCGATTTCATTTTCCGTACTTCGTATCTTTTAGGCCGGTGCCTCGTATCTGGTATGTTGACCACCTCACTGCGCTGAATAAAATTCAAGAAAACAATGTCGCTGTAGACAAAAACTGTAAACATACTGAACGCGTCAAAATAAATAAATAAGAACACTTGTCTGAGTAGCTTTGCGCTATAGTAGGCCATTTTCTGTGCAAGAAACCTTGTTTTTATTCTTTTGAAGGTTGCCAAGTTCTTGTAGTCGCATTTTAGCGCATAAAGTAGGTAGGTGTTTGCCAGGCTTCCATGGAACAAAAGAGAGGGGGCACTTCTTCGTGGTGTCACGGTTAGAATGCTTGTCTCGCTAGACCAGTTACGACGGAATAGTGAGTTTGATCCTCACTGGGTGTCACATACTTTCGTGCCACGCTTGGAAAATCATCATGGAACAAAAAGGAAACAAGTTCGAATCTTACCATCTACATATCCTTTTAGGTCTGTTCCTGGTCTGACATTCCGCTGTCGTATATTGGCGGCCTAACTAAAAGTGAAATAAAGGAGTTAAAAATAATTTAGATGTAAGTAAATGCGAGTCAATTAAATAGTTAATTATCTGGGATCTTGTCACCGCGACCGATCTATTCTGTCACCTTCTTCAGGCGTACAGACCACATCTAAATAGAAGTTGATTTGATTTTCGATTTCTATTTTTTATTTATTTTTATTCTTTTTTTTTCTATTTGCTACTAGATTCTGTCTAGGATTATTATTTCCATTGGTTCTTCTTCTTCTTCTTCTTCTTCTTCTTCTTCTTCTTCTTCTTCTTCTTCTTCTTCTACCAATGACACGTTAAAACACCGATTCTCTCATGATCACCGAAGTTGAGCAACGTTGATCCTGATCATTACCGAGATGGGGCACTGCTTGTGAATGCCATGTGCTGTAAGCTTGGGATGTGCGGGAGTTATAATGAATAACAGCTCAGAATTAGAAATCGGAGAGCCAGGTTTCAATTCCAGATGAGTTTGTTATATGGAAAAAGTATAAAAAATACCTATTCTCCTCCTAGCCATGGGTTAATTAGTAAAACTTGTATCAGTATCTTTAAAACATTCTTACAATCTAAAAATATTTGATGGTTTTAATTAAATACCCTGCAATAGTTTGATAAGCTGTAAAAAACAAATCAATCAACTACTACTGCTACTCTTTTATTATTATTATTATTATTATTATTATTATTGTTTTTATCCCCCCCTTCGTTAGTTTTCACGACCGTTACGCCCTGCCAATACCTCATAAATAATGGACCATTCCGTTTTGATTGCGTGGAAAGAGAGGAAAAGGCACTGCTTGGTTTCATTGAAAAATTGAATGAATGAATGAAAGAAAGAAACAAAGAAACAAAGAAGGGAAGAGAGAAATGTTTAATGTCAGCCTCAGTGAAATGGAAAAAGATGTCAATTTCAAATCTTTTCATTTGTACCCACTTCTTAAAATAACGACCAGCATTGATATTTAGGATTGTTACTGCAATATTATTATTATTATTATTATTATTATTTGCTTTGTTTTCTGTTATATACACATTTCTTTCGGGATCTCAACCAGACCCCTAAGGTCAGAAATGTCTTCATGGCATCTCTCGCTGATCATCTTTTGTAAAAAAAAAAAAAATCACGCACATTTTACATAGATAAAGCTCTTCGTAATGTGTAAGCTGTACTTGTGACTATTTTTTTTTTTTTCTGTAAGGCATGGGCTACCAGTAACATGTTCATTGAGTCTTATCAGAACCTTTTCTAATCAATCCGAGGGACTACAACTGGAATTATTTATGGCCTAATGCCACATTTTTGAGATTTCTATTCTAAGATCCTTGTATTTTGATATTATTATTATTGTTTTATTTCATTTGGTTTTTGGTGTTACTCATTTCTTTTCGGGTCCCGACCAGAGACCTAAGGTCAGAAATGGCTTCATGACATTTTCCTCTGAGCAGTTTTGAAAAAAAAATCACATATTTTACATTATTATTATTATTATTATTATGATTATTATTATTATTATTATTATTATTATTATTATTATTATTATTATTATTATTATTGTTGTTGTTGTTGTTGTTGTTGTTTTATTTCCTTTGATTTCTGGCGTATACTCATTTCTTTCTGGGTCCCGACCAGAGACCAAAGGCTTCATGACATTTTCCACTGAGCAGTTTTGAAAAAAAATCTCACATATTATACATTATTATTATTATTATTATTATTATTATTATTATTATTATTATTATTATTAATTCCTTTGATTTCTGTTGTACACACATTTCCTTCCTGGTCCCAACGAGAGACCTGACTTCAGAAATGGAAGAATTGCTTATCAATTTTATGACATTCGTTTATCAAATATTTTCCTGAGACCTGAGAGGTAGCAAGGTTTTTCTTAGAAAGTTTTTTTTTACTCATGAGCACAACCTTTTGTGTCTCGGATAGTGAGAACGTTCTGCACCCATGTGATAGTAGTCTTTTTAATTATCCCTAATGATCCTATAATTACTGGAATAATCGTCGTGTTTAAACACCACTTGTTTGTAATTTCTATTTACAAGTTCTTATATTTTGAAAGTTTGTCAAATTCATTTGAAATGTTTTTGTCAGAGGGAATGGCTCTGTCTTTGAGATAGAGTTTCTCCCTGCATCCTATCAGCTATCAGCTTAGCTGATGCTCAACTCCACGTGATCGTCTCTCTGCTCCTTCCTAGTCTCACGTTTTCCACTGAACTGAGGTGGAATCAATAGCTTCATCTACCACAAGGAAATTTGGTTCTTTGTGTCGCGCCAGAAGGTTTTTCTCACCTGTCCATCTACCATTCGTCCTTGCATTGAATACTGTTACCAAATATGGTCAGGTGTCCCCGCTGTTAATCTCGAGGCCCTCGACAAAATCCAAAGACGGTTATGCAATATGATAGGTTCTGACCTGGAATCTCGACTACAGTCACATTCTCACTGACGTGCCGTGGCTTCCCTCTGTCTTTTCTACAAATATTTTTATGGCAACTGCTCTGACAAGCAACTTTCACTGGTACCCCATCTGTATGAATTTAAACGTGCTATTAGTTTGGCATCTCGGTTCCACCCTTTCATTGTCGAAACAGTTAAATGTATCTGCCTTTTCTGCACCAAGAGCTTCTTCTCCCGCACTTCCCAACAGTGGAACTCCCTTCCTCTTACTTGCTTCCCTGATAGCTATAATCTTCAAATATTAAAATGTAATGTCAGTCGACATCTTCTAATGCCCTGATTTTGATAACCCTCCTACTCTTTTTCCTCGAGCACCCCTCTTTACTCTTACTCTCACTATCTGTAACCACTTGCGTGCTTGCGACAATACCCCCTTGCTTGGGGTGAAATGCTTAAAAAATGTTTTTTAAAATTATTTATTATATTGCTTCGTTAACTGGCTCGTATAATGCTGTTTGTATGCATGGTGGCTATACCTAACGCACTATACAAGCTAATTATTATTTTCACTGTTTACATTATTCGAATTAAGGTCCTCATCACTGTCGCCATATTTATTACAACGTTTCGGCCGTTGTACGCTCCGGCTTTCTTCAGGTGGTTATAATGTCGAACTGAACCCTTTATTTCGCTCACTGGGGTAGACTGTTCTATTTCCACGTGCCATGTTTGATGGATGTCAGTTATCAGTTATCTCCTATTAATTCCCCTCTCCAAGTGCTGTCTTAACCGGGTATGGAACTCACACTTTTTGGGTCCTGTCACTGGATCTAACCAACGCCTTTATTCACTGTCCCATGTCTGTTTGTTTTTTTAATTTTTTATTTTTTGCATGTTTTTTGTTTGTTTGTTTGTTTGTTTTTGTAATAAGAGTAGATTGACTTTCCTATCGCCCGGTCCTCACCTCCCCCACTTCTCTTGAACAGGAGTAGAGGCTCATCCGTTGTTTCCAGCTTACGACGAGGTTCCCGGTTCCTTTCCTTTCTTCTGGCCCTAATAGTGGTGCTGCCATGATTTTTTAGTGATATGTAAGGTGGCAAAGAGTCTCTTCATTCTGAGTGTACCGGGTTGGCAGTTTTCTGGTTGCTGTTCACGACTGCTAGTTAGGAGCCCGAACTCTTGCGTAACATCTTGAGGGGTTTTATCCACTAGCGACAAAGATGAGGACAATAGGCCGAATAATGTAAATAGTGTGCATAATACCTAATCTCAGAAATATAAACAGATACCAATTATTATTATTATTATTGTAACCGTCAAAAATGACGGCACTTGTTCGAAAGTTTTAATAGGGTGATGTAATAAAACAAATTCTTCAATAAATTGAGATTCAATAAAGCGGAGTTAAAGAATTCATGATTACAATCGAAGCCAATAAATTTTTTAATCCGTTCCCTTTATACTTTTTAGACGTTCAGTGGTATCAATGATTACTCCTGGTATTATAAAATCGCTTTTTACTTAATATCTTTTCATGTTAAAAATGTTATGTTTAAAATAACAATGGAATGGAAATACCTTTCGGAAGAAAAAGATTAGAAACAGAACGGCAAAGATGGCAACGATAAAACCTATTTCAAGTTGAAGCAAGACAATCACTTAATAGACAAATGTACTTGAGCCCCTCATATGAAAAGCTGGAACAAATATGACTGCAATCTAAGAAACGTAGTGGGTGTGGTGGTAAAGGAACTGATTTATTAAACGGTTCATCTTGCTCGAGAACTAATTTTGCCTGAATGCAGATAAATATTTAATTTGTATAGATTATTAAACTGACAAAGGGAAGTTATCAATCATATATTTACTAATTTAAGTTGATTTATCTCCCTTCCCGCTACTGATGGAACAGGAAATATATAAATAAATGGACATTGCTAATTATTATATGCTTCGATTATTACTGTTGAGTAAAAGCGAGCTGCAATATACAAAGTCCAACATACTCACCACGAATACGCAATTTGATAAAAGTATACCAAGAACATACATCACAGCCAAATGTGTGCGATGCTGAATTAGGTTTTGACAATATCAGTGCATAACCTTACAGATGGAGTCCAGTTAGAAATCCCTTCAAACTGTCTTACCGCGTCCTCTTAGGCAGTCACCTGTTGATGTTTTTCCAAATATCTAGACGTGACTACCGAATCGCCATACATGCTTCATTCTTCAAACTTAACACTTTCACTGCTATTCATTTGCCCAGTGCTGCCCCCATCTGGCCAGCCATTTTAAAAGAAAATGCCAAATTTCAACCTACATATTTTATTACACAGAAAACTGGCATCAGTGTGTTTTACAGCATTCCATTTTCATGGTTATACCTGGGAATGACTTACCAGATCAGTAATGGGTATACACATGATACCTTTTGAAGCATTGTCCTTTGTGATTTTACGATAGATTGCGCAACGGAACACTCATACCAGCGGTATGCAAAAAAACGTAGGTTTCCGTACTTAGCCAGCAGGAGCAAGATAAGAAAAACGAAGATCTCCGTAGTTAGCGGCGGAAGTGTTAAAAAGACAACTTTTTCGATACCCAGCCATGTTGCTCCTCCACTATTCCCGCTCAAAAACAGAGATGCAGAGTGTGTCAGTCCCTTGGGGCCATGTCCAAATTATGGTTAACTGACAAGCAAAATCTGTGGTACTGAACGGGATATTTACTGTAACTTACCTTAATTCACCAAGACAAATCACATTCATATTAACACCTCCAATCAATTATTATTATTAGTAGTAGCAGTAGTAGTAGTAGTAGTTTGCTGTCGCACCTTGACGAGATGCATTGTGGATATCGGCTCGGACAGTCAAATTCGAATTCCAGGCGAGTTCGTTAGATTCATTTACGCACAAATACCCTTGGGAAAGGTAGGGATCCATCTCTTCTCCCCCAGCTATGGGTTCAAAAGCAGAACAGACTGGATACTTTAGTTTTGGTTGGCAACCAGTCTACAGCAGAAAGAAATGGCAACATACACCGAGAAAAAATCGGCCGACGTTGTTAATCACAATTCGCTTCTTGAGACATGGTGTCAACAAGTCTCCTCACAACTCAAGAAATTTTCTCGCGAATGAATGATGGCGGTTTTCTGGAGCTCTGCAATCTTCGTTTCAATTCCAATTCTTCCTAAGCGCTTTTCGAGGTTATCTAGGTTGTGTCCCAAGCAAACCCATTACTATAGGAATTATTTCTATTTTTATGCTCCATATATTCTTCAGCTCCCTAGCTACGTCCTTTTTCTATATTTTCAGTTTCTTTAGTCCCCCCCCACCTCTTGTATCATATAGAGTAGCAGAGTCAATAATTCGTTAGCTGCTATCGGAATATTGCACTGTTAAGAAGAGGAAATCAGGTTGCATGACCGATAAATGTATAAAATCATATTGTGTTTTATGTTATAGAATAAGTTATTATTCGAGTAAAAAAGGGAAAAGAAATGAAGAATGGTAAAAAATGAGTGGTTATTTCAGGGTTCAACATTGTTTAATTTTTCATTAACATCACGTACTTAATATTATGTTATCATTATTATTATTATTATTATTATTATTATCATCATTATTATTATTAT
>OZ010601.1:77177814-77180314 GCA_963932145.1 Acanthosepion lycidas
TGAAGTAGGAGTTTTAAAAAATTCCTAAATTCCTTTCTTATTAAGGAACTCAATAATGTAAAACGGCCTAGTTAACAATGGTTTTCCTAACTACCTCATCGACCACCAGATTAGATTATTTCTTTCTAAAGTAACTAATAGCAATATCGAAGATACAGATAAAAACAATAATATTAACATCTCCTAAAACCAAATACATGTTGACTATAAGCAAGACAAATTTTCCCTTAGAAATATAATTAATAAATACACAGTCGACCAAAACAAGAAAGTTAAATTATCTATTACAAAAAAATTAAAAGATCTAACTTTAACATAAAAAACAACAAACTCGCAAAATTAAAACTACAAAGAACCAATAATATTTGCGAGTTCAACTATATTCCTGACCAAACCAAACTCATAAATAATTACATTAGTCATACTATTACATGCCTATCAAGACGACTCACGTTACACCTACCTGACCATATCTCAATTAAGACTCATTTGAACAGACAGGGAAACCATCCAAACTCTATCCGAAACATACTAATAGAAAATACAAATGCACACATGCATACAAATGTCCCATGCACACGTAAAAAAAAAATAAAATAAAAATAATGGATGCCCTAATAGTAAAAATAAAATAACATTCACTATAAACACGAGCACAATATGCTGATCGTATTGGGAAAATAAAATATTCCTATAACTTCAGGCACATACATAAAAACTGACACATCCAGTTAAAAATAAAAAGATAAAGATCACACTTGATAATGACTAAAAGAATAGCCGAAAGCGCTCGGATATGCAGAATTTTGAGGCAGTTTTTACCAGAAAAGAAAACGCTTGTACGAACACAAGAAAAATTAAATAAAAACCTTACTCGCAGTACCTTGTCAGTCGTCTTTAACGAAACTCCCATAAAAATGAGTTTGTTGCCCAAATACACGCTATATATATATATATATATATATATATATATATATATATATATATATATATATATATATATATATATATATATATTGAGCTGTATGGATATGTGTAACCCTGGTTTTGACGCTTTTACGATCCAGAGTTACAAACATACCAGAGTTACAAACTTATATCCATACAATTGAATATGTTAGCTCTATCACTGATATTGTGCACTTTCCAGTAAGAAATCGCCTTATATATATATATATATATATATATATATATATATATATATATTCAGCTGTATGGATATGAGTTTGTAACCCTGGTTTTGACGCTTTTACGATCCAGAGTTACAAACATACCAGAGTTACAAACTTATATCCATACAATTGAATATGTTAGCTCTATCACTGATATTGTGCACTTTCCAGTAAGAAATCGCCTTATATATATATATATATATATATTTATATATATATATATATATTTATATATATATATATATATATATAGCGTGTGCTTGTGTGTGTGTGTTATATTCAGGTAGCAAGTATTTATCCAAATAAGGTTTAGTAAATTCGCCAAGATTTTGAAATGTGTATACAATATTTAATATACAATATTTAATATACGTATTATTATTATTAGTAATAATAATAATAATAATAATAATAATAATAATACCACAAGAACAGAATGTGATTTCTTATTGACTAGGCAGTCCCTGCAGATTGTAATGTATCTTTGAAGTTCTTCAAAAAATTATCAAAATACAAGGATCTTAAAGTGAAAATATAAAAAATGTGGTACATGAGGACATCAATAATTACAGTTGTATTTGAAGCCCACGGTTTGATTGGGAAATAGTCCGATCGATTCATTGAACGGATTCCTGGTAGTCCATGCCATAATCCTTTGAGCCCTGACCACCGCTTTACCGGTGGTAGAGAAAAATGACTTAATGCTCAGCCACCGGTTGAACGGTGGGTAAACGCTATTTTTATATCTACTGTGAAAGATTACATACTAATTATTTGCATATTTTGACTCATTAGCTCAGGTAGAACGGTTAAAATTGTTCTGGAATGCAGAGCTCAATGGGTTAAAGAAATATAAAAATGAATGTGATCTTCTTTTTTGTTGTTGTTGTTTTTTGTTTTGTTTTGTTTTGTTTTGTCATGAAGCCATTCCTGACTTTAAATTGGGAACCATTTCTGGACTTAGGTCTCTGCTAGGGACCCAGAAGGAAATATGTATACAAAAGAAACCCAAGGAAGTAATAATAATAATAATAATAATAATAATAATAATAATAATTGATACACTTTTTTCTATATTTCGCTTCTTTTAAACATTACACATGTTGCTACTTTGAACTGATTCAAAGTTTAAGTTCTCTACAGAATACAAGAATGTAACAAAAGGAATCTTGCCTACCACACGGACAATCAGGGCCGGTGCTTACTATCTTTGATTGCTTTCTGACATTTGCTTATCAATGTCTTACTTTTTTCTACCGACACTCATATACGTTGCAAATTAAACTAAGCACAACTGACTATTAAAGGATGATCAATTTTCGCGAATT
>OZ010601.1:77190314-77192814 GCA_963932145.1 Acanthosepion lycidas
GCGGGGACGTTTGTAAATAAATTTTCAACGACAAGTGATGGTAGAATACCTTGGTTTGGTTGTATATTTTTTAGAATTTGAAGGGATTTGTGAGTTGATGTGATGCTATAATTGGTGGGTAGGTATGGAGTAGGGATATCGTTAAGGAATTTTGATAATTTGTAGATGGGAGTTTGTATCAGTGTAATGATGGGTCTTAGTGGGTATCCGGTATTTTTCTATTTTCATATAGGTATCCTGGTTGGTAACCTCTGGTGATATTGTGGATTTTCAAGAAAACCATGTTGGCATTGTTTGACGTTATTAGTTTGTTCAAGGATCATTTTAGGGCCCCTATAGTGTTTTTCTTTAATTTGGTAGATTTAGATCTGTCATCGATGATGTACACACACACACATACATATATATATATATATATATATATATATATATATATATATATATATATGTATGTATGTATTAATTAAATTTAAACAATGTTAAGGTTCCATGACAATAATATATTTTCTGAGGAGATAAATTATAGTTGTGAAACTTTAAGGTTGTCTTTTTTTTAATTTAATTAATTAATATTTGCACTTTTATTACATTGATCTATCTGGATTACACCCTCTTTGGAATTATCCATACGGATTACCAAACCCTTCATTACTTTACTATATATATATATATATACATATATATATATATATATATACAGTTAATATGAGAACAAATACAGTATAATTCCATTGTACGTAACATTTAATTTAAAAAAGGGCCCAATACATACATAGTTGCGCTAAATATTATTTATTTATGATATTAAAACATGTTAAAAATCTCTACTCAATTGCGCTTATGCTTCGTTACCATAAATGTGTCTCTTCAGCCTATGGTAGACCACTGGCGAGTGAAAGATTAAGTTAATTTAAAAAAAAACAGAATACATTAATATATATATATATATATATATATATATATATATATATACACACACAGACAGAGCGAGAGAGAGAAAGAGAGAGAGATGTGTAAGGGGCGATCCCAACGAGCGTCACCATTGAAGTTTGCCAAAAACCATACCACGGGTTGGCCCAAACCTTATGAGTGAAATTGGTCAGACAGAAATCTTCAGTCTGCTGTCGATGGCTGCCCTAATACGAAAGCACAACTCGATCGTCTGGCTTTGTTCAGACTGGTGATCACCCCAAATTATATGCTCTCTCTCTCTCTCTCTCTCTCTCTCTCTCTCTCTCTCTCTGCAATATAAACTACGGGTGGGTGCTGTGGGTGTTGAACAAATCCAAATGTGTCTTAGCAGCAACAAGAACTGACTAGCCGTCCTAGTAGGCGGGATGGCCCGGAAAATGAATAACTGACCAAGTAATAAACTAAAAAAATATATGCTTATTCAATAAAACCGTTTGCAGCCTTCATGACGTTCTCAATACGGTCACAGAAGTGACGACATACCATGTTTAGGTGCTTTCCGTATATATTGGTTTTCGCGCTCACAATAGACCGACCCAAAATCTGACGACACATCAGTATATATATATATATATATATATTCGAATTTGTTTTCTCGCACATTTTTAGCCAGATTGACAGACCGATACAAACGGTCTCCTGCTTTCGCCCGTGAAGAACATTGTTATGAAAAATTGTCAAAATGCAACATGCAGGTTGATTAATGGTATTCGCGCACTGGATGCCTCGCTTTGCCTGCGCGTCTCATACACGAGTACTACCGTGGAGAGATCGATTTTCTTTAAAAGCCTCAAAGCAGCAGCCGACCACCGGACCAAACTAAGTATTTATCTTGAAAAGCTCCAGTCTCAACTTGGGTGTCCAGTATATGTATACGGGGACGAATTATACTTTAGGCTGCCGTCTCGGGATCCTTTTTATAAAGCAATGATTTTAATATTCTAGATGTTATAACTTCTAAATAGTTTCATAAACTAAAAGGATATCAATATGACAAACTCATTTATTTTAATCGTTTCTTTCTTTCATTTTTTTCTTTATTCTTTTCAGTCTTTCTTTCTTTCCTTTTTTCTTTCTTCTTTTCAGCCTTCCTTTCTTTCCTTTTTTCTTTCTTCTTTTCAGCCTTCCTTTCTTTCCTTTTTTCTTTATTCTTTTCAGCCTTCCTTTCTTTCCTTTTTTCTTTATTCTTTTCTGCCTTTCTTTCTTTCCTTTTTTCTTTCTTCTTTTCAGCCTTTCTTTCTTTCCTTTTTTCTTTATTCTTTTCAGGCTTTCTTTCTTTCCTTTTTTCTTTCTTCTTTTCAGCCTTCCTTTCTTTCCTTTTTTCTTTATTCTTTTCAGTTTCTCTTTCTTTCCTTTTTTCTTTCTTCTTTTCAGTCTTCCTTTCTTTCCTTTTTTCTTTATTCTTTTCAGTTTCTTTTTCTTTCCTTCTTTCTTTCTTCTTTTCAGCCTTCCTTTCTTTCCTTTTTTCTTTTTTCTTTTCAGTCTTTCCTTTTTTCTTTCTTTCCTTTTTTCTTTCTTCTTTTCAGCC
>OZ010601.1:77197814-77202814 GCA_963932145.1 Acanthosepion lycidas
TCATCAACAAACCACCCGAACAAATTAAACTCAAGTGTAACTGCAGAAAAAAGAATGAATGTCCCCTAATTGCTTACAAAAAAATCTAATATACCAAACAACGGTAAAATCACCAGATAATGAAGAAAATATACACAGGAGTAACCGAAGGACCCTGGAAACAAAGAAACTCTGCACGCAAAACATCTGTCACAAATAGAGAATACTCTAAAAGCACAATGCTTTTCAAGTATATCCGGAAAATTAAAACAAAAAACAAAAACGCAAATCACACCAAAAATATGGAAAATAAGGAAAAGAACATCAGCCTACAACGATCAATCCAAAATCTGCAAACTGTGCTTGGAGGAAAAAATAGCTATACTTCCCAGATCAAAATTCAGACACGAAAACAAATTTTTACTACGTAACTTAAAATTCGAAAACTGTAAAGAATAAGTAAAAATAAATAGGAAAAAAAAAACAAGTAAAATTAATCCAAGTAAATAATAAACAATTAACAAGACACTCGCGCCAAAATATCTGTTAGAATAGACTACAAAAATCAATCAAAAATTGCAGACTATGATTGGATGAAAAATCGTTATAATTAACTTCCTAAACCAAAACAAGCTACTAAATAAATGATCATCTCAAAATGCAGACACAAAAATAATTTTTACTTCGTTAATTAAAATTCGAAAACACTAAAGAATTAATATAAATTAAAATAAACGTAATAATTAATCAAAATCAAGTAAAAATAATTCATCCAAATAAATAAATAATTAAAATAAATACTAAACAAATTAACAAACCAGTCCCGCCAAAATAACCGGTAGGGTAGACTACAATAATCAATCCAAAAACTGCAAACTCTGGTTGGACGAAAAAAATAGCTATAATTACTTCCCCAAACCAAACCAAACTACTAAATATCGGCCAAAACTGATTTAAAAATATTACTGTTACTTAAAAAAATTATGACGTTATTTAAAAATCGAAAACTGTAAAGAATAATTAAAAATATATAAAATAAAAATAAATAAGAAAAAAGTAAAATAAATTAATCCCAATAAATAAATAAACAATAAAAAAATTAACAAACCACTCTCCCCAAAATAACTGTTAGAAGAGACTACACATAATGCACCACTGACCTGTATATATAAGTAGTCGAGAAAAAACTCACATATGGCCTGATGATTGCTTTTAACATGAAACAGTCTGTCACTTGTGACCAGATATTGATATAGGTAGATATGTAGATCTATGTTTTTAAATATGTATGTATGTATGTATGTATGTATGTGTGTATATATATATGTATGTATGTTTGTATATATATATATATATATATATATATATATATATATATATATATATGTATGTATGTCTCTCTGTGTCAATCAGTTCATTATCTATCTATCTGTGGCTATGTATGTATGTATGTATGTATCTATCTATCTATCTATCTATCTATCTATCTATCTATCTATCTGTCCGTCTGTCTGTCTGTCTGTCAGTCTGTGCCAATCAGTTCATTATCTATCTATCTATCTATCTATCTATCTATCTATCTATCTATCTATCTATCTATCTATCTATGTCTGTTAATTATGTATGTATGTATGTATGTATCTATCTATCTGTGCCAACTGTTCATTATCAATCTATGTCTGTTACTTATGTATGTATGTATGTATGTATGTATGTATATCTATCTATCTATCTATCTATCTATCTATGAGAGCATAGCAGTTGAAATGTTGTCATAGCAACAACAAAGATGAAGACATATTTCCAACTGTAAAGAATATAACAATCTATTTTTAATTGCGTCTACACCCTTTTATTTATTTTCTTAATTTCTGGAGTTTGCCTTATTGCTGTTTATGTTTTCGGCTTCTGTAACTTTTGCAACGTTACCCTTTGCATATGACTGCGGGCGGGGGGGTGATTACTCTAACAGCCGGCATTTCTGTGTTCATTGCACAAAACTGCCTTTTACTCATTTCTTTGTCGACCGGTAGTCTATGAGTTTCTTTATTTCTCCTTCTGGGTTTCTTTATGTCCGCCAGCCTCTTTGGCTGTTAATAACTAAGTGTTAGTTATTACTTGTCATTTCGTGTGCACCAATGAACACATTTTTCTCTGCGTTTCTTACCTGACCGAAATTCATAATTGCCGATCAGTTGCACTTATTTTTTTATTTAGGTACTCCCTCCCATCTTCGTTGATAAAGATAATTTACTGTTACTTTGCATACGAGTTTTTATTTACTGTGTTAAGGTCTAAGAAACTGATTTGTATGTGTGTCTGTGTGTCTGCCTCGACCTAAGCAGACTACAGTACACTGACATCCTTTTTTCGCGGATTCAAGTGCAAACTGTCGTCGTATATTCAGTGATAAAGCTAGCTCGCAATTCACCGCCTTTCAGAATGACATTTCTTCTTCTTTTATGTGCCGTGTCCCTTCAGAATGTATGCGATCATGGCTCTCCACATCTTCCTGTCCTTTGTAATTCTTAATAAGTTTTGTCTTTTTGTTATTTCCCCTAAATCTTATTCAGAAATCCATTTATTTAAGCTCACTATGTATGTTATGTGCTGATTTCCTTTGTCCCACTTTCCCTTAATCTGCCCTGTGAGTATCAGATTTTCCAAGCTCTCCTCCCTCATTACCGTGACTCCCTGATGTTAAGTATGTTTCCTTTTCATTTCCATTCTTTCCAAAACCTCGTTGTTACTCACATTTTCGGCACATGTTATCGTCGGCATCCTTCTGTAGAACAAAATTTCTGTTGATTCAAGTCGAGGAAAATGTCCAGCAGTAATCGCAAAAAAGAAAATTCATTGTACGCCTGTCATATATACTCGTATATAAGTTGAACAGCTCGCTTCTTCTTTTTTGGCCAAGTGTTTGTTGTTCATTTTTGATGGGTTATTAAGCCTTTGCAGGTTATTTAAATATAATTTTTTTTGTACGTGAACATTGCATTAAAAATTTATTTTTGAAGATGACAGTGATTTTTCCAGATATAATTTCGATCTATATTTAACCCATAGCTGGGGGTATTCATACGTTTCCCAATGGCATTTACACGTAAACAAATGCAACGAATTCACCTAAAATTCGAACTCGGCTGTTCAGTTATTCATATCGAGTCGCTATGTAGTACACCACCCGCACACCGTTTTTATTTGTTTTTTTTTTTGTTTGTTTTTTTTCATCCAAGAAATTGTATTATAAAGTTCACCAACTATACCTTTGAAATCATTTTTTTTTTTTTTCAAATTAATCAGCCTAAGAATTCTGGGTAAATGCGACATGTTTTGTGGCTCATAATATTTTTGAAGAAAACTTTAACATTTTTATATACCATTAGGTTCTTCTATGTGCTGTGGCCCTTCAGGACGTTAACGATCATGGCTCTTCGCAACTTCCTATCCATTGCAGCTCTTCGTTTTGGTGTTTTTGATATCCTACCCAAACCCTGCTATGCATTTACATAAGCTCGTTATGTAGGTCACTCGCTGCTTTCCTTCTCCTCTTGCCTTCAAAATGTCCTGTGAGTATCAAATTCTCCTAGCCTTCTTTCCTATATCATATGTATCCTCTGTATTTCAACTGTATCTTTCTGATTTTTGTTTCATTTTCTTTAAATATTCCTCGTAACTCCCATATTCAGGTATTCATGATATTCTCAGCATCCTTCTGTAGAACAATATGATAATTGTCTCAAGTCACTTCTTCATTTGAGAGGAGATTGTCCTGCATTCAATGGCATTGAAAGTTGGTTCTCTGTGTCGTGCCAGAACGTTTTTCTCGTCTGAGCCGAGCCTTCAAATCTACAAATCAACCATTCGCCCTTGCATGGAATACTGCTGCCATATATGGTTTGGTGCCCCCGCTGTTCGTCTTGAGGCCCTCGACAAAATCCAAAGATGGATATGCAATTTGATGGGTTCTGACCTGGCATCTCAAGTTGATGTTAAAAATTCCTGCAAAGCATTGTTGATTTATTTAAGATGATCTATTATGACATGTCTCTAATTTGTATTTAGATACATTTGTATTTATTTTAGATTTTTCTAGTTGAATTGTTCACCTATATTGCATATGATCCATTATTGTACATAATTAAGTTACAATAACATTTGTATTTTATATGAATACTACATTGTAAAAATTAAAATGCCATAAATTATGGTGCCCTGTATCATAGATTCGGTGTTGGGCGCATGAGACGCTTGCATCCGCCCTGCTCATACATACGATACATTGCTAAAAATAGTGGGAAAATGATCGGCTCCAGGAAGTACCAGACACCTGCTATGCCTTATCTTTACAAGAGACTGATTAGACCCCAAAACGGAATACTGAGGTTAATATCTGGACTGGAGCTGTTCAATCCGCTATCAAATAATTCTTACCCTATAACCTATTTCCACAAACACAGATCTGTCGCTCGTCTATGACTATTTACATCTCCATTTAGTTCCACCAGTTCATGCCTTTACAGCTAGGACCCGCCATACTGCGTTCACAGTCTTGAATTACATATATTGGCCCGGTATTCCATTTGTAAGGAGGAAGGGTCACTCGGACAGCTTTGTGGAACAACCACCGCGTATACTACATTAAACACTACACTCTTCATCGCAAATCGAGGGTCAATTCCTATCTATCCTCCTTATCCTCATAATCTTCTTATCCTTCTATATCCTTTCAAACACTTCATTCACTAGCCCTCTACCATGAGTGGCTCTTGAGCAATGTATTGTTTGAACTCATTATCATCTATCATTGTCCTTCTTTTGCCAATCATTCACACGAACTCTTAAATAGATTACTCGGTTTACCCTTGCATCTTTTTTGCCTCGAACAAGGCAATAAAGCCACTAAGACGTAAGGAGATTACTGAATGTGAAAGAAACTAAGAAAACGTTGAAGAGACAAGACAAGTCAGGAGGAAAGAAGACGTTGCATTTAAATTTTTAAGATTGTAGTTGACAGA
>OZ010601.1:77205314-77212814 GCA_963932145.1 Acanthosepion lycidas
TATATATATATATATATATATATTAAAAATCAGGAGGCCAGTTGCATCCGCTACCTTGGTTTCAGCCTTACTGTATCCTCAGGCGATTTTTTTCAAAATGACAACCTAACCATTTTTTTATCATTTTTTTTTAAATAAAGGGCGATACATTATTATTTTCAAAAATAAATAAAGGCACGACGTTGGGTGGAGTAGAAGAAGAAGAAGAAGAAGAAGAAGAAGAAGAAGAAGAAGAAGAAGAAGAAGAAAAGAAAAGCAAGTGTATTGTAAATGCATCAGTCGGAGGGTAAACAATTTTTTTATCCAGCCTCATATGCACTTAAGAAAAATTTTCTGATATGTAAGCAAGGGTTTCGGATTTCTGATTTAAAAGTTTTTTTGGGATCCGGAAATGTCATAATAAATTTTCCTATTTTTTTTAAAAACCAAAACCATACAACAACCACAATTAAATTTGCAGCCTCTGCCAACAGGAAAAATTCTACCTGTTGCGTAATTCAATCTGCTTCTTTGTTATGTTCCTTGAGGCAAGCCGATATTTTTTTCTTTTTTGTGGGGAGTTGTCACTTCAATTTTTTGTTAGCCTATTTCTCTGTAAAATTTCTTCGCATCGATTTGAAAGATTTTGTTCTGTCTGTAGAATCTTCATCTTTTTTCATAGCGTCTGATTCTTTGAGCCTTCAGTTGTATTTTTTTTTCTTTAGCTGATAGGACTTCATTTTCATTCCTTGTTTTGTATTTTCTTTTGACTCTTCTGCCTTTTTCTAGTTCTTACATTTGTTCCTCTTGCAAGTTCATCGAGTACTGATAATTCACTTCTTCAATTTCTTTCTCTACTTTTGTTTTTCCAAAGTGAATCTTCATGTCTATGAGACAGCGTTTTTTACTTTGATGTTTAAGTTTTTATTTGCTGCTATTACTGATCCATATATTACTGATCCATATATTACTGATCCATATATTATTGATCCATATATTATTGATCCATATATTACTGATCCATATATTATTGATCCATATATTGCTGATCCATATATTGCTGATCGATATATTGCTGATCGATATATTACTGATCCATATATTGCTGATCCATATATTATTGATCCATATATTGCTGATCGATATATTGCTGATCCATATATTACTGATCCATATATTACTGATCCATATATTGCTGATCGATATATTACTGATCGATATATTATTGATCCATATATTACTGATCCATATATTACTGATCGATATATTACTGATCCATATATTGCTGATCCATATATTGCTACGTTGAGATTTATATGTCGATCTACTTCATCCAGAATTAATTTGAGTGCTGCATTCAAGAGTTTAATATTTATGAGTTGGTTTTCTTTGTTGGTTTTAATTTTGAGAGTTGTTCTCGTTTCTCCATTTCAATATTTTATGTCTGATTTATATGTCTCATGATTTCTTCCTTGGCTTCTTGTATACGTTTCTTGTTTTCCGTAAAATAATTCTGTTCAGTATATTTTGAATTCGTTTTATTGCAGACTTGTGAGCGGCTAAGATCCCTCCTTTCCAACTATTTTAAACTTTCAGCATTATCTTCACAGTGATTGGTGTATATCTCTGTTTCTTCATCATCATCTGTGGTGCGTTTGATGCTTAGTATATTTTTATGTCCATTTCTTGTGCCCTTTCATGTTCTGTTCATTCACCAATTCTGCTTGCAGTTCTTTTGATTTCTTTAATTTCAGCGCAACTGTCAATCGATTATTTCTTATGATGTACCTTCTTACATTGTCTAGTTTATTTTCATCAATGTGCTTTCTAATTGCTTGTCTTACATTTTCTCGCCAAATTTCATATATTTGGCGAGTGATTTTTTTTTTCTGAGGTTTGTGCAACGTTCCATAAAATGCAACCATAATGAGTTTGTACTCTTCACGAGACCATTTTACCTTTGCTTTAAATGAATGGTTGTGGATCTGGTCGAGGAATTCGCAGAACTAGCATTTGGATCATCCTGGTTGTGAAAACTCAAGATTCATTATTTGTGTAGGAGTTTGTTCCTATGGCAGATTTTTCGACCTCAGGTAAGTTCCCTCCTAAGAGACATGCTCCCTGTTTATCCTCTGGAAGAGCCATACTGGACATTTTGGTTTAGATTTTAGTTCTCATATTGTTCCTACCAGTGATGCACGGGTCCAAAACTCCACCCGAAGTTACTCCGGCACATAGGGTAACGGTCTTTTACAGACAGGGTTCCGAAGCATAACGCAGCAGCCATTCACTCATCGGAACGAATAACATCTTGCTGGTTGTTGTTCAGAGTTTTCTTTTTCCTAGATGGGTTGCCAAAAGACAAAGATGCGATTGGAATTTTTTAAAAAAGTCGGTTTATAAAGACGTTGGAATAAGAAGCTATTCAACGGAACAAAACTTTATTTTATTATATTTATAATATTTGTATTATGTTCAAATAATACATAATATATTTATAATTATGAAAAAAAGATATGGTTATTTTTATTTCTTTCTTTCTTTATTTTTTTACTCTTGTTTCTACCGCTCCTGGTAATCTGATTAATTGTTAATTAATTAAAAATTATTACTGTTGTTGCTACTATAACTAGTCCTTTTGGCGAGTGATGTTTTTCTTGGGTTTATGCAACACTTCATAAATTGTAGTCATAACGAATCTATAATCCTCACAAGAACCTTTTAATTTTTCTTTCTTTAAATGAATGCATATGGATCTAGTTGAAAAATCCACAGGGTAATCATTGAGATTATCCCGGTTGTGGGGACCTGAAGTTTTATTATTTGTGTAGAAATTTGTTCCTACGGCAGATTTTTCGATCTCAGGTAGGTTTCGCTACGAGGGACTGGCTCCCAGTTTATGCACGGGAAGAGCCATACTGGGCGTTTTGATTTGAATTTTAGTTCCCATATTGTTCCCACGAGTCCAAAATTCCACACAAATTTGCCCGGCACATTGGGTAACGGTCTTTTACAGACAGGGTTCCGAAGCCTGTAGGGGGATCGTTAGCGACCTCTTAACGCAGCAGCCTTTCTCTCCTCGGCGCGATTAACAACTTGAGTTGATTGAGTCGTTGTTCGGAGTTTTCCTTCTCCTAGATGGGTTGCCACGAAACGCGATTGGAATTCAAAAATAAAGATGTTGCAAAAAACGTTGGAAAAGAAGCTATTGTCGGAGTTAGCTCCTCCTTAATTCCCTAATTGCTCACTAGGGGTCGCTCTTCCTACACTATAAATACTGGGCGACCTCTTGCCTCGTTCTCTTTTCTACTTTGCATTTCAGTGGACACATTTAAAAATGTAATCTCTCACGTTTTCGTCAACTTATGGGAAAACGCCATGAAACACACATACACGTACGTACGAACATTTCACCAAAATACAAACTCTTTACGTTCACAAACACAAATGTTGATGTCTTTGTCACGTGTAAATTTGTTGTTTAATACATATATTTGTTGACATATATATATATCGGTCTTGTTTGTTTTCAACTTGAGTCCGCCATTTTCTTGTAGTTGGACCGTCTAGCAGGAATAAAAAGCACGTGTCCCTAATTCAACAGCACTCAAACACCCACAGTCCTCTACACTATTCAACGAAACAAAACATTATTATACTAACGTATTATGTTCAAATAATACATTATATTTTTATAATTATGGAAAAAAAGCGATCATTATTTAACTGTTGTTGCTACTGATCTTGTTATTAGGTTGGTGCAAAAATAATATCATTTTGACGTATTTTTAACGTCAAAAAACGATATTATTTTTGCACCAACCTAATAACAAGATTAGATATTAATCAATTAAAAAATATTATTGTTGTTACTATCATTAGTTCTTTTAACGAAATTAGTTGTCCAAGAAGTTTAATGGAAGAAGAAAAAGTTAACATTAATAAATTTGAGAATTTATATGAAAGGATGGCGTAATTCTGACGTGAAATTAAAAACAAGAAAAATAATAATGTTTGCTATTTTTAAGCAAATAACATTAAGTGAAGCATCTCTGCAAATTGGAAAATAAATATATTTTACTTATTGATTAATTTAAAGAAATCAGTGATATAATGTATCGGAGTATATTTAAAAAAAAACAAACAAGATTATTCATAACTTATTTGTTTGCATAAATTATATCCAAACTTTATTCCTTCGTTCATTCATTTGTTCGACTATCTGGATATTCAGTTATTTATTCATTGAACTCGTCGAAAATACTTAGCGTTATTTACAACTATTATCTAACTAATATTTTCTAAGAAAAAATACCGTAGTTTTACGAAGAAAATCTTTTCTTTCGAGACAACTAATATCGTTGTCTTTCTAAGGAATATATGAATAATACAGATAAAAAAATAACTTGTGGATTAATCAATCAGAATAATTAAAAGAGAAACAAATGAATTATGTAAATAATAATAATAATAAGAAGAAGAAGAAGAAGAAGAAGAAGAAGAAATCATATTTATGCTAAAATAGTAGTAAAAATAACAAAATTTCATATTTGCGTTTTTAAAGAAAAAAAAAGTTAAATTTTCAGGAGCTTCAAAAACACCATTCTCGTAATTTCAACCGATTCTTCATCTTCTTCTTCTTCTTCTTCTTCTTCTTCTTCTTCTTATTATTATTATTATTATTATTATTATTATTGGTTCCTGTTTAGTACAATGCGATGAATGGATCATTACATAAGACTTTGTATGAGGCAAATTAAAAATTATTGTTATACTATTTTGCAGAAATGTTGTTGTTGTTGTTATAATAATAATAATAATAATAATAATAATAATAATAATAGATAAAACACTGTCAGCTAAATTATTATTATTATTATTATTATTATTATTAAAACATGGTCAATAAATGTGTATTGTTTCAAAACTCCACACCCGCAAGAAATATTGCAGTTTCCATCACCCTATATACATAAATACACACACGCACATAGATACACACACGCACACACACACACACACATATATATATATATATATATATATATATATATATATATATATATATATATATATATATATATATATATATATATATATATATATAACGGAGTCTTTTAACAACATTATCGCTTTCTTTATATAAGATATTTATATACGTTGTATTAATAAAAAAATGAGATGTCTTTATACAAGAAAAATTCCTACCATTTATATTATGTTGGTGCAAAAATAATGACGCAATAATGTCGTTTTTTGACGTATTTTTAACGTCAAAAAACGACATTACTACGTCATTATTTTTGCACCAACCTAATAGCACAGACATGCAGAAAAACACACGTGCGGACATCCACGCACCCATTTTTGCACGCTTCTTTGTCTTCCATATCAGGTTGATTTTCTTTCCTTTTTCTCTTTTTAACTCTCATCTCTCATTTTTCTCTTTTTAACTCAATCTCATTTACATAAGCAGATCACAGTGGTTTTTTTCTTATTCTTTCTTCACTCTCTCTCTTTCTCTCTTCCCGCTCTAAAGGAACTATCTCATTCAGTTCATATCTATCTATCTATCTATCTATCTATCTATCTATCTATCTATCTATCTATAGATTTATCTAATTCATTCTATTCATATCTACTTATCTGTCTCATTCTGTGCATATATTTTTCTGTTTCTATCCATGTTCAAATCTACCTCTGTATCTCATTCTGGTTCATCTATCTATCTATCTATCTATCTATCTATCTATCTATCTATCTATCTATCTATCTATCTATCTATCTATCTATCTATTTTAGTCTGTTCTTTATCTATCTGTCTATGCATCTATCTCAGTCAGTTCTTTATCTATCTATCTATCTATCTATCTATCTATCTATCTCATTTTGTTCATATCTATCTATCTATCTATCTATCTATCTATCTCATTTTGTTCATATCTATCTATCTATCTATCTATCTATCTATCTATCCGTTTTGTTTCAATTAGGTTGCACAAGGGTGTATCTATCTATCTATCTATCTATCTATCTCATTTTGTTCATATCTATCTATCTATCTATCTATCTATCTATCTATCTATTCGTTTTGTTTCAATTAAGTTGCACAAGGGTGTATCTATCTATCTATCTATCTATCTTAATCTGTTCTTTATCTATCTATCTGTCTATCTATCTCAGTCAGTTCTTTATCTATCTATCTATCTATCTATCTATCTATCTTAGTCTGTTCTTTATCTATCTATCTATCTATCTATCTATCTATCTATCTGTCTTACTCTGTTCTTTTTCTATCTATCTATCTCAGTCAGTTATCTATCTATCTATCTATCTATCTATCTATCTATCTATCTATCTATCTATCTATCTCAGCCAGTTCAAAGTTAGCTCTCCTATTTCTTCGTTTTCCTTCTCTGCCTGAGTATCTCTTTGGTATTAGCTTTTCCCTTTGACATTTATCACTGAATAAAACATGACTTCACTGAAAATCTCATCCACGCGCATGCGCGCACGTACACACACGCATACATACACGAACTCACACACATGCGAGCATCCACACACACCGAATAAGAACAAAGGCAAACACAACGTTTACGCACAAAATAAACGAATCAAAAGTCGTTCGTCTTACATGATTCCACGCTTCGTTCCTGCTCATTAACCATCACTTTATATAGTCTCTGTCTGTCCCTCATCGGTTAACCTGCAGCTTGGCCGTCAACATCGTCAACCATTTTCTTTTTTCGAGTAGCCCTGCCCGGCCCAGCTGTAAGCGTTGCAGGCATGTTCATCCCAGACACAGAAATGGTGGTATTCATTGTCAATGTCAGCTTTTCAGAACAGAAGTTGTCGCCATCCACAAAAGCTCGTTGTTTAAGCACGCACTAAGCTGCAATCTTCGTGCACACGTGTGTACGAACGTACGTATGCGTGTGCCAGTGTGTGTGCGAGTCTGTGTGCTTGAATGTTTGCATCTTGTCATGTACGCGTTAACCCTTTTTTGATTTTCGAAGTAAGAAATGATTGCATTGTGCTTATTTTATTATGAATTTTTTTACAAGGAGGTTCACCCTTTACAAGACTCGAGGGCCACTCGAGGTAGAGGGTTACGTTTGGAGAATTTTTGTGTGTATAGGAGTGTAAGATAACGGGTAACCCTAGCCTTGAACAAAAGAATAAAGAAATTCTATCTTAGTCAGTTTCTTAGCTGCTTGTCAATCTTTCTGCCTGATTATATTATGCAAGTCAATGCTTTCGTCATAATATTCACATTCGAGTTGGAATTCCAGTCGAATACATTACATTCACTTACGTGCTAACACCCTTGGGAAAGGTATTAATCCTCTTCTTTCCCTCCAGCTATGGCTATATAGCAGATCAGACTGGGTCTATAGTCTTGGATGGCAACTGGTCTAGGAGAAGGACAACTTTGAATCCAAAACCTGCAGAGGGTCGTTTGGGGACCTTCTTGCTCTTGGAACACCATGTCCCTGTATTCGGCCCTTCAAAAAAAAA
>OZ010601.1:77217814-77265314 GCA_963932145.1 Acanthosepion lycidas
ACGATATCTTGGAAGGGTAAAGTGTTGTTAGACTCAAATTCAAAGGTAAAGTCTATTGTGGGCTCGACTTTATAAGTTTTTTGTCAACGTTTTGTGGATATATTAATAGAGAATCATCTCTGCTGTTTCCAGATATTGAAACCGCAATTCTTTGTTGCAAGTCATTTGTTGGATTACTTCAATCAATACTTACTGAATGGAAATTGTGCACAAACTGTCCTGAAATTAACGTTTTGTTCTGATTTTATAGGTAGATTTTTCTAGCTCAGCCAGGAACATGTCTTCACTTATACGATACACGTAGTTTTCAATTAATTTGAATTCTAGTGTTCGCAAAAATGTCACGATGGATGTGTTTTTTTTTAATTCGACATTAAATCATGAATTTCTTAAAAACTAATTTGTTTACGATTTTAAATACGAAATTAAAGTTAGCAGATATCAGTGCTGAACAGTTCCGTCGAGATGTGTGTCTGCGTTGTGAAGATGAACACGTGTGTGTCTCCTGAAATAGCCCACAACAAACATGGCGGACTCGGAGTATGAATCTGTCTTGAAGGTACACGTCACATAGAAGTATAGAAAACCGTATTGTCGAAAAAGTTTGTAATAACCCCTCGCCAAGCTGAACATAGTTGTCCAAAAACTGTGACATCAGCCTAATGTTTTAGAGCGTTGGTCCGTGAGTTTGGTGTCAGATTATGAGTTCACTCTCTGTTCCTGGTAGTACAGATAGAGATTTAACAGGGTGATCAATAACTATGTAATACTAAATGAGAAAACTGTCTATATTTCTGAGATGAGGCATTATGTACATTATTTACATTATTCGGACTATTGTCCTCATCTTTGTTGCCATATTTATTACAACATTTCGGTCGTTGTATGCTCCAGCCTTCTTCAGTTGGTTGGAATGTCGAACTGAACCCTTTATTCCACTCACTGGGGTAGACTGTTCTAGTTCCACATGCCATGTTTAATGGATGTCAGTTATCAGTTATCTCCTGTTAATTCCCCTCTGAAAGTTCTGCACTGCCTTAACCGGGTATTGAACTCACAATAATGAGCACAGGTAAAAATGGTGAGTGAAATAAAAGGTTCAGTTCGACATTCCAACCAGCTGAAGAAGGCCGGACTGCGGAAACGTTGCAATAAATATGACGACAAAGATGAGGACAATAATCCGAATAATATAAATAATGTAAATGAGAAAATGAGTAGAAATAGAGAGGCGAAACAAAGCAAATTTACGCCCCCAGATTAAATTAAGGTTTCAATTCGGAATTCTCTAAAGGTTATCGGGATCGATGGACACCTGAAGAAAGCCAGAGGGTACAGCAACTGAAACGTTATGACAGTAGCAACAAGGATGGGGATATTAGTCCGGATGGCACTAATAATATCTCCTTATCTCAGAAATTCAGACAGGAACTGTAAAATAATGAAAATATTTGAAATCTGATAACGATATTGATGTTTAGTTTTGGTTTTTGCGATGAAGGTTTGTCATTCTAATTTGATTTATTACATTCATTCGAACTGTTATTCTCATCTTGATTGTTACTAATGTCATTATTGACACGATGTTTCGGTCATTTACGCTCTGGTCATCGTCAGGTGTCCATTATTTTTATTGCAAACTAGCTTAAAACCGCACTCCGTGAGGACTTTTTAAGCTAGCCCCTGAGGAGGGCTAATCTGACCCCAAAACTAAAAGGACCTCTGGTCCAGTTTAGAAAACAGCAATGATAATTTTGAAGAAATAAATTCCTCAATTTACTCCATGGAACTTCAAAACGTCACTTTAATTACTATTCAGGCTATGTCCAATTCCGACCAAAAGACTCGCTTTGGGCCGAAATTCTAATTCAGGCCGAAAATTAAATTCTTCAAAGTTTGTGGTACTTCAAAACCCCCTGCCACGAAATTCTGATTCATTGGCAAGAAGAAATAAGATTGATTTCCTCAATTCACAAAGTTTGGTAGATATTTTAAACTGAATTTAAAACAAAATTTTAAATTCACAAAATTTCTCTGTTACTTTAAACTCAATATAAATTTAAAACTTTTAAAATCTCTAATTTTTTCAGTTATTTTAAAATTTGAATTTTTAACTGCTCCCTCTTTATCCAGAGACAATTCCCAAAGCTAGATGCTCAAGCAGCAGATGAAGGGCAGATTTTCAATCCCTGCACCATCCTGTCTCCAAAATGGTATATGTCTGTGTAGAGCAAGTGTGACCCGAGTTAACAAATTTGACGGACAGACATAATTTACCACTTATTTAGATTTTGTCTTTCTGATATCGTTTCTTCTTTGTTTCTGCTTAACCAAAGTAGATTATTAGGTTGGTGCAAAAATAATGTCGGTTTTTGACGTATTTTTTAACCAACCTAATATTTCAATACCTGAATCAATATCTGGTACCAAGAATATCGGATAAGAGATTGTCAATATACTTTGAATTGTTCAACTTATTCGAACATTGAGCTTATCCTTCTTATTACAGATTTTATTATAGACATGACGTTTCTATCAAGTAGACTTGAGCTATCTTCAGGTGTTCATTATCTTAGCTGGTATGTTTCTTTTATGTGTTGATTGTTGCGTTACATTGTCCTTGTGACACAAGTTCATGTTTGTTTTCATCTTCCTTATTAAGGATATTATTACAGATTTGACGTTTCAGTCACGTACATTCTGGCTATCTTCAGATGTTCATTATGCTAGCGGGTATATGGTCACTTGTACACCCTGATTGATGTGTTATTTTGCACTTGTGATGTCAGTTCATGTTTGCTCACATCTTCCTTATTATGGAAATCTTTTATAGATATGATGTTTCAGTCAAGTACATTCTGGTCATTTCCAGGTGTCTATTATTTTACCTGGTATGGGATTTCTTGTACACCTTGATTCTTGTGTTATTTTGCTCTTGTTTATTTCTGTTGAATCAGTGCATATTTTTCACTACTTGATCATGAGATTGAACCCACGAATCGTTCCGAAGTATCTGTTCCGAAGTTTTTTTTTTTTGATTACGTATATACTTTGACTAAATCGATTTATTCGAACTATTAGGTTGGTGCAAAAATAATGTCGTATTCTCACATATCTTACTATGCGAGAAAACGACATTAGTTTTGCACCAACCTAATATTTTACTCATCTTGACTATTACAGATGTTATAATTGACACGATGTTTCGGCCAAGTACACTCTGGTCATCCTCAGTTGACCATTATTTTTTCACTGGTATAGGATTTCTTATATGGGTTGATTATGTTGTTATTTTGTCCGTGTGATGCAGTTTCTTGTTCTTTCTTGTTTAACTGAAATATATCAGTTCAGTACTTGCTTCTGGTATTGAACCCACGAAATGTTACGAAGTTTCTGGCTCCAATAGTTTAAGATAAGTGATTGTGTATAAACATATTTTTTCGATTTATCCGAACTATTGTTCACATTTTAATTATTATAAATATTATTACAGACAAAACGTTTCGGTTAAGTACACTTTGGTCATCTTCAGGTGTTCATTATTTTTGGCTGACATGACTTCCAGTGATACAATTTCTTGTTGGTTGCCACTTAACCAGACCGTATTATTTCACTACCTGGTCGTGGGATTGAACCCAAGAAGTGTTATAAGTACCTGCTCCCAAGCGTTTCGGATAAGAGATTATGTATATATTTGACTTATTCGATTCATTCGAAGTATTTTTCTCATCTCGATTATTATAGATGCTATTATAGACGTGACATTTCGGTGAATTACGCTCTGGCCATCTTCAGGTGTCCATTATTTTGGGCTGGTCCCAATAGTTTCAGATAAGAGATTGTCAATACAAATTTCGAATTGAAATTTCCGAATTATTTAAACTTCTCTTAGATCATTATCGATATTATTTATGGACGCAAGTGTTTGTTATACTGGCGTCTGTTATTACTGTAAAACAATTAAAAAAATACACAGTTTATAATATAATTAAAACGTTATTAAATAAGCTAATTTATAACGTGTGGGTAGCGCCGGTTTTTAGTTCAGAAAGTTAAATCGGCGTGCCAAGTAGAAACTCTCACCTAAGGCATTCACTTCGGGCTAATACCCTTGGGAACAACAGTAAGTAATTCCTCTGTTCAGTAATGGGTTAAATAGCAGGGTAGACTGGGCTCTCTAGCCTTGAGCGACAACCTTTTACTCTGACTTCAAAGCCAGCGAGAAACAGCTCCATTACCTTTCCTAGGAAGTCATGACAATTTACAGATAATAAAGAAAAATCGACATGGATGCCGCCGTCCTGAAAGGACATTCCAAAAATAGCGACTTACTAAGCGTGGCTTGGTGAAAGCGAAAGACTTAAAAGTATGCAACAACCAGTGAGGATCGAACTCATTACTCATTAATCGATTTACCAAGACAAGATGGTTAACACACATTGCATAATTATCTAAGAACAAAAACTTATCTAATAGAGATCGAGATAAAATGAGTTTTTTTAAAAAGCCATTTCTTCAAATTAAAGTTAAAATCAAAAGAGATTTAGACCGAAATTAATACAAACATGGCCAATTAAAAGAAATAAAATATAGATTTCTTATTTCTTCTATTCGCAGAGTTGGTCTGCGTTTTTAAATAAATAAAAACTGCAAGAAAGAAAAACAAAATTCAGAAAAATAAAGTAAATCAGTGAATGAAGAAATTGAAACAAACAAAATGAAGGAACGCAGACAACTAAGATACGTTGCACATGCGCACAGGCGCACAAAGAAATTACATTATTCCAGTGGATAGATTCTGGTGAGGAGAGTTTTCAGAATGACTTTGCTCGTTCCATCAAGCGAAAACACAATAATTTCTCTCGGAGAAATTACAAAACATGAAAAATTTTATTGGCGAACAAGCAAGTCTAATGTAATGACCGCAACGCTTAATCCAAAATTATTGATGTGTCTCAATATATATATATATATATATATATATGTGTGTGTGTGTGTGTGTTTGTGTGTGTGTGCGCGTGCACGCGCGTGTGTATGTGTGTGAGAGAGAGAGAAAGAGAGAGAGACATAGAGAGAGAGAGAGAATTCGGCGGGAAAGGGATCTTCATTTTGGCGGGAATTTACTTCAGCGTAAAGGTGAAAATCTTCAATGTTTTAATATTTTATTTATGTCTCTTCATATATATATATATATATATATATATATATATATATATATATATATATATATATGTGTGTGTGTGTGTGTGTGAGAGAGAGAGAGAGAGAATTCGGCGGGAAAGGGATCTTCATTTTGGCGGGTGTTTACTTCAGCGTAAAGGTGAAGAAAATCTTCAATATTTTACTATTTTATTTATGTCTCTTTTTACACACACACACACACACACACACACACACACACACACACACACACACACATACACACACATACACACATATATTCCTTTGTTATTTTTGTTTTATTTTGTGATCCTTTTTGTTTTGGGTTTGGTAAGGAACAGGTTGAGGTAAGGAGGTGATCTGCGAATACATTTATGTATATGTTGATTTGAGATCGTTGTCGTTGGACAATTGGCTTGGATTTGATGAATAGCCATATATTAATGCTTTCATACGCGAAACTATTCAAGCTATTAATGAAATTATATTGTCGTTATATGTAAATAAGTTTTCCATCGGTAAATATAAGAAAAAACGTGTGCATGACATTGCTTGTGTATTTGTGATTGAAAAGCTATTAGCTTATGCAAGTGAAACCTCACTTGTCTTACTCTCCAAACCAAATACATGCATATCAATGATTTTACAAGCAGATGTTTCCATAGACTGCATTATCTATCGTTACTATCATTATATGTGATTCCTTGCAAAACAATGATAACAATTATATCTTCTTCTCTGTGCTGTGTATATTCAGGGTGTGGGTGATCATGGCTCTCCACAACATCCTTTCAAAAGTTTACCGTTTTACTATCATTCCTGCTTTCTTATCTGCCATCCCTTTACACATGCCCATTAAGTAGATTACTCGACGCTTATCTCTGCCATTAAAATGTCCTGTGAGTGTCAAATTCTCCAAAGCTGTTTCCTCTTTATATGTCGCAGAAACTTGTCTCTTTCTGATACTAAAGTGAAATGTCCTTTTCATTTCTTCATGCTTCCTCGTTGCTTACACTCTCTTTCCATAGTATTCATTCATCTTCTTCAATATGCCGTGTCGCTTCAGGATGTTGGCGATGATGGCTCTCCACAATTTCCTGTCCTTTGTAGCTCTCAGTAAATTCTGTCTTTTCGTTATCTCTCCGAAACCCTGTTCTGCTATCCATTTACACTTGTTAGGTATGTTATGCGTTGTTTTCCTTTGTCCCTTTTACCTTCAATTAGTCCTACGAGTGTCAAATTCTTCAAAGCTTCTTTCCTTATAATGCGCCATGGCACACTTTGTGCATATTTCTTCTTTTTTTTTTATTTATTCTGGATCAGTTTGTAGTTGGTTCATATCCAGTTGGTTGGAATGGTCTAATTCCAGATCATTATTCGCATCCAGCCTGGTCTATTTTTGTATTCTTTCTAAGCTAGCTATGTTTATTTATTAGGTTAGTGCAAAAATAATGTCGTTTTCTCACATAAAGTGGAACGTCAAAAAACGACATTATTTTTGCACCAACCTAGTATTAGGACGCTTCGGCACGACATAGCGGTTAACAAGCTATTCAAATTGGTCATCACTACTGTGTAGGTAGTCCGATCATCTCTGGGTGTCCAATACTTCTATATCAGGAGAAATAATGAAAGTCTAAGCAAAATAATAATAATAATAATAATAATGCCAGAGGTACCAAAACCTGGTAGGGCAAATCACAGAAATATACCTCATCAATACAAGTTGGCCCTTTTGCGGGACTATTTCTAGCGAATTTTCTGTCTCGTAAGTCGCCTTAGGAATATCTGACAACATTTTTAGCGCCGGTAACTGTTACGCTACCTGCATAGCACTTAAACTATTTTATACACACACACACACACACACATATATTTATATATATATATTGCTTTTAATGCTACTTCATAATTCATTATCAACATTTACATGCTATGTCTCTTCAGCACATGGGGGTCATGGATTTCTACAACATCCTGTTACTTGTAGCTCTAATAAGCTTTTGAATCTTGATGATCCTTCGTTGTCTCTAATTTACCATCTCTTGTTGTCTCCACTTTCCAATCACTTGTTGTATCCGCTTTACCATCATTTGTTGTCTTCACTTTACCATCATTGGTTGTTTCCAGTTTACCATCCCTCATTGTCTTCACTTTACCATCCCTCATTGTCTTCACTTTACCATCCCTCATTGTCTTCACTTTACCATCCCTCGTTGTCTCCACTTTACCATCATTCGTCGTTTCCACTTTGCCATCCCTCATTGTCTCCACTTTACCATCCCTCATTGTCTCCACTTTACCATCACACGTTGTCACCACATTACCATCACTCGTTGTTTGCATATTCCAATCACTTGTTGCATCCACTTTACCATCCCTCATTGTCTCCACTTTACCATCCCACGTTGTTTCCAGTTACCATCACTTGTTATCTCCACTTTACCATATTTCATTGTCTCCACTTAACCATATCTCGTTGTCTTCACTTTACCATCACATGTTGTCTCCTCTTTGCCATCACTCGTTTTTCCACATTCCAATGACTTGCTTTATTCACTTTACCATCATTTGTTATCTTCATTTTACATGCCTCAATGTTTTTACTTTACCATCTCTCACTGTCTCCACTTCACCATCCCTCGTTGTCTCCACATTACCATTCCTCATTGTCTCCACTTCATCTCTCTTGTCTCTACATTACCACCACTCGTTGTCTTCACTTTACCATTGCTCGTTGTCTCCACTCTGACATCTCCACAAACTCGCAGTTTTCCACCTACTCTCCTTCCTTCAATACTTTATGTGAGTATTACATTTACCAAGCCGTGATTCCTCGTCATGCGTTCCAGAAATTTCAACTGCCCATTTCTATCTGAACTTCAAGGATGAAGAGTTATCATTATTTACATTATTTACATTCATTCTAATTGTCTCAACTATTTTGCATTCCCTGTTTTTGTTAGCATAAAGTTTCGGCTTTTATGTCCTAGCGGCCTTCTTCAGGCGTACGCTGACCTGGTTAAGCTTCAAGGAAATTCGAACAGAACCTATTACTTAATCTCAAAGTGTAGATTTTTTTCTTTCCACTGTCCATCGCAGTTTCGCATTTTCCTCTCTACTCCGTCGACACTGGTCAGATGTGGGCAGCTGTTTGAGAACATCCGCTACAATAAACAACCTTTTACTATCCGAAATAGGCAGCATAATTTTGATAAGCCATAAAGTACAAACCAATCAATCAATGCACCTCTATTTCTTCAATAAGTTTTGTGTGCATTAAATTTTCCAAGCCGCCCTTCCTCATCATGTCTCCCAGAATATGTCTATACTCTCTATATCTGAAATTCTGGGAAGCGGAGTTATCATTATTTAAATTATTTGCATTCGTACTAATCTCCTCGTCTTTGTTGTTTTTATTACAAAGTTTCAGCTCCGGTTTTCTTCAGGTGTCTGCTAATCCGGGCAATCTTCAAGGAATTTTGAACTTAACCTTATTGTTCTTATACTATCCGGTTCAGGGATTGAATGCATAGCAGAGATCTGAAGAAGGAGGAAGGGCACTACAGTCGAAATGTCGTGATAATAAAAACAAAGATGAAGATCAGAATGTAAATAATGCCTGTAATTTAAAAAAAAAGTATCATTTTAGCAACGATTTTTTAAAATTCTCCCCGTTGTTCATTTAGGATTAATGTTATTCTGTTTATGAAATTTGTTTATCGATAAAAATATTAAATACCGTAATTCCTTATGTATAATACGCCTTCATCCATAATACGTACACCTAAAATTTTCCTGAAAGTCTAGGAAAATGCTTCTATTCACGCATAATACGCACCCCTTGTTTGGTAATCAAACCCTATAATGTGTACCTCTCTAATTTCATTACGGCCAGCATTTCCCATTATTATTCAGGTTGTAATTGATGATGTTTATCAAAATTGACTTTGAAGAAACTATTACCGTAATTCCCCATGTATAATACGCCTTCATCCATAATGCGCACCCCTAAAATTGTGTTGGCAGTGTGGGAAAATGCCTCTACTTACACATAATACGCACCCCTTGTTTGGTAATCAAAACCTATAAATTGTACTTCTCCAATTTCATTACGGCCAGCGTTTCTCACTCTTATTAAAAAATGGTTTTAAACATAAAATAATATTATTCTAATTTAGTTTTATGATAATTTTTATTTTATTTTACATTTGTAAATATTGTTAGGTACATGTGATTGTATTTGACATCCTTATGGGGTCGCAATCGCCGAATGTTAGCGTCAAATTGTCATATGTTTGTAGTAAGTAGTCATTTCTCAACTGAAATCGACCTATGAAACGGCAAATTTGACAGATTTTTTTGAAGGTGTGCATAATACGCACCCCTAATTTTGCTTATTATTTTTTTTTAGAAAAAAATACGTATTATACATGGGGAGCTATGGTAAATGTACACTGATATTTCGATCATTAACAAGAAAATATACCCACTTATTTACTCTTTTTATCTTTCAGTTGAAATATTTATTGATCTCCCCTTATTCTTTGTGTCGTGAACCTTCAGGACGTAGCAAAATCATGGCTCTTTACAGCTTCCTATACTTGGGGGTCTAAGTAATGTTTGCCTTTTCAGTATCCACTCCACTTAACTCCCCGTCTTCATATTTATCTACATAAGCTTATCAAAGGTTATATGAACAGGGTGGAGCCCGCTCCCTTCACCCTGTCCATTTTACCTTTGATATGACTTGTGGATATCAAATTCTCCAAACCCTCCTTGATCAGCAATTTCAGCTGTATCTTTCTGTTTCTGAGCGTCCTTTTCATTTTCAGTAAAATTTCCCTTTTGCTTACATGCTTCGTCCTTTGTAATTTTTCTGTAGAAATATATTTCTGTTGCTTCAAATTTATTCTTCATCTGTGAGAATATTGCCCACCATATAGAAAGACATCTATTATATAACAGTTCGGTACTCTTTTCTTTGCATCTAAGGAAATTTTCCTGTTTCTTAATACATTGCTTAGCTTTTGGAAGGTTATTTTGTTAATCCAATGCGCCTTAGGATTTCAGTGTCACATTTCCCATCTTCTGTTAAAACATTCCCAAGATATTTAAATTTATGTATGTAGTATCATAAAGAAACAGTTGAAATTTGTAGGGTACATAATGAGGAAAGAGGGCTTGGAAAATTTAACACTCACATGACATATTGAAGGTAAGCGGTACAAATGAAAGCCATGTATACACTACCTAGAGAGCTTGTGTACATGGTCAGCAGGAGAGAGATTAGGAGATATAGCAAAAAAACAAAAAAAAAGACAAACCATACTGTGAACTACAAAAGACATTAATTTGTGGAGGGCCATGATCGTCCGCGCCCTCAAGGGATGCGACACATAGAAGAAGACTTGCTTGATTCTCCAATTTGTAGCTCACATCTTGGACTTTTTCCCTTCTTGGCAACCATATATTCTGTTTTCTTACAATTATGGCTTAGTTCTTTCTTTTCGCTCTCTTTTACCAATTTGTGTAGGAGGTCCAGTAGTTTTCTTCTATATCTGTCATAATCACAGTGTCATCTGTGTATCTTATCTCGTTAACATTGTGCACATTGTTAATAAATCCAGGGTCTCCAGTTCTCTTAGGAAAGGCTTGCTGCAGAGGTTGAATAAATCAGGTTATTGGCCTCACCGTTAGGAGGAAATATGGCACATTTTGTTTGTTTGTTTTTGTTTTTAACTGTGCAGACCCGTGAAATTAAGCAGAGTTTCAGAATAAAAAATGAGCAATTCTTCTTAACCGACTTCACCCGCAAGTGTATTGTTGATTGTAATTCAGTGTAGAGGTATTACTTGGGTGTTGCAGTGGTCGGTACCCATGTACCGTTTCAGTAAGTACCTGACTCTTCGTGCTATCTTCAAACTTTATAAGAGCCAGATCAGATCTAAAATGAAGTACTGCTGTTATATTTGGACATGAGCTGCCCAGTCCTCAGTCTCCAGTCTCGATAGAACCCAAAAGCGTATCTACATCCTTGTTTCCATCCTGTAACCCCACCTCTCACTAACGGGATGTGGAAAGCCTCTCACTGCTCTGTTGCTACTTCCATAGAAAGTGCTCAGACGAACCGAATGCATTGACTCCACTAATTCTCTGCATTCACAGTTAAGAGCCTCCATGCTACTCCCAATGTAGCAAATCACCGACATTCCCTCCGTATTCCACTGACGAGCTGCTACTTTGTGGATCCGATGTTTCCCGGATTACTACAATCTTAACCTGTTCAAGTCTAGGGTTAACAGTTATCTCCCCCACCTATCCGCAAAAACTGTGTATCTTACCTTTTGTAGCATACCTACGGACAATAATGGGTATGTCCCCATTCAGATAAATACAGTAGTAAATACTATATGTTGGTCTGCAGTCAGAGATTCATTGTGGAATTCACTTCATTCGCTTCTAGCAGTTGACGATATTCAGTCACCCCCCCCCACGAGGGTGTCATGTGGCACAAGGCCTTTTTAACGTGGGCTTTCCGAGCCCGTGGGCTCGGCCAAAAATATGCCCATTGAACCCGTATAACCAGGTTCAGGGCCGGTCTACCTCCCTGAAGGAGACTCCGCCCTTCGGCGTAGCCTCCTTCGGGTTCCTCCCGTCCGTAGGAAGAGAGTAGAACCGAACAGTTGGTAGTGAACGACTTCTAGCAGTTGACTATTACTCTACATGCCACTGACGAAGCTTATATGTGTCGTTCTTGTGCTAAGTATTATCGTTCATTACCAACCTTCGTTTGATTATTCTATTCAATAACCTTCCCTAGGTTACAACACTTATTCTGTAACCCTCTACCTCCAGTGGCCTCCGAGTTTTGTACAGGGCGAACCTCACTCAAAAAAAAAAAAAAAAAAAAAATTGCCAGGCAAAAGACTTATATTATGGTGGTGCATAATTATCAGGCGATTTTTTAAAAAGTATTTATTATGAAAAAAGAAATGTAACAATTCAACAATAACATTTTAAAATGATTATTCCGGAGCGCATTTTATAACCTAAAAATAAAATAATATTATTTAAAAAACGGAAACAAAACGGCAATTTTTTATTACAAAACGCCTGATAATTATGCACCAAACCACTATGATCCGAGACGGTTTCTAGCCAGGAATCACTACAAACAGAATTTTTAATTATTTCTGGCTTTTACTCAATGTTTCAATGCGGATATTCTTGGTACAAAGAATTGCATAAAAAAAACAAAAACAAATTCGGACGTAAGATGCAACAGATGTCGTTACATACAGACACACACAAACTCATATACACACAAACACAGACTAACATATATATGTGTATATTAACATATTTATGCCTGTGATCTTATCTATGTAAGTATGTGTGTGTGAAGGCAGATGCATTGTTTATTTTTTAGTTTCGTTACGTGTGTGTTAATAATTTCTTTTTGATAAAGCTGCCACCATAAATGTAAAAGCGATTGCGTGAGACAGACTCGTCATCGAAGACATTAAACAACTCTTAATGGTCACAGTAATGAAATATGATATATCCTAAGTAGGGCTTTCTTTGTATTCAACCAAATTCAGTCTTTCTTTTAACCGCCAAATAGCAAACTAAGTAAATATATTCCTAAATTTCAATAATACTTTGTTCATTTATGAAATCTATTTCTTCGTCACCCTCCTTTCTTTCCTCATCTCATTCTATTTCTCTTCCTCTCTCTTTATGGAGATGATGAAACAAAGTGAAAAGGTTTATGCAAGGTGTTTCGAGGAAAATCTGTTGATTTCGGCTTCTTCAGGTTCGAATGAAAAACAAAAATCTAAAAAAAAAAATGTTCTTTTGAGGATAACAGAGACCATAAATTAAATTACCTTATTAGATCCGGGTTTATTCTGATAATATGGAGCGCTTTGAGTGTCTGCATGTTTCATTGTTATATATATATATATATATATATATATATAAGTAACGAAAATCTTGGTAATCCGTATATATATGAAGAAATATAGTTTTAAGGTGTACTATATTTAAGGGATAAAGTGCTCAATATCAGACATTGAGCGTATGTAAATATAAAAGTGAACATTGAAGTCAACATCAAGAGTGGGCAGACAGTTTCATGCTAGATGCAATCATCAGGCCACATCGTTTTATATATATATATATATATATATATATGTGTGTGTGTGTGTGTGTGTGTGTGTGTGTGTGTATTTTGCTGTAATAGGAAAGAACTGTTTGATTGATGATCCGAAGTCCTTTAGTATTTTTGTTTTTATTTTTTAAAAAGAAAAGTGCTCGATACAGAAGTAGAGCCTAAAACATTTCGTTGCTTAGTTTTTCCAAACATCACTTGAGGATGAAACAATCATCCAGCAGTTAAAGTTTAATATTGAAATTAAACTTGAATACGGATGACCAATTTCGAAACAATGTACTTTCTGTGTCGCGATGGAATCATATTTTTTAAAAATAATTATAATATCTATCTATCTATCTATCTATCTATCTATCTATGTGTGTGTATATATATATATATATATATATATATATATATATATATATATATATTACAATGAATCATTCATACAAAAAAATATTTTGTTTTTAGTAAAATCCAGGTAGCATCCGAGACGAAAATTTGCCGTATTAGTAAAAAAAACTCACTCTCTTAAATTTTCCAAAAAAAAAAAAATTCAAACTTAGCGTCGCGACTGCACGCTTTAAAAGTTTGTATCCGTTAACAATAACACATTTCAAAAAAATATATTTATTTCGATTCGCATCTCGGATGCTACCTGTATTTTACTAAAAAATTAATTTCAATGCCTGAGGATGACTGAATGCACAGTTGAAAGTACTTGCATATTAAAAAAAAGACCTTATGCAGCTTATAATTATTCAAAACACGGATCATAACATTCATCGAGTGATTTGTAGGTTAATGCAACTTTAAAATTTTTTTTGCGAAAGGATTTCGCCATTTTATATTAACTTTACTAATCTACTTCTTGTATGAATGATTCATTGTAATATAAATTGAACTGCCCCACATATTTGATACACACACACACACACACACACACACACACACATATATATATATATATATATATATATATATATATATATATATATATATATATATATGGGGGAAATTTATGACAAAGTGGAAAAAGTTTTCTTAAGAAGCGTTTCGTCCTTTGGGACTTCATCAGAGTAAATTTATTATGACATAAATCTATTTCGATGACGTTCTGAAGGACAAAACGCGTCACGAGAAAATTTTTGCCACATTGTCATAGATTTTGCCCAATATTGTCCTTGATATATAAAAATATAGATATCGTTATCTCATATTACCTTTATTCATATATATATATATATATATATATATATATATATATATGTGCGTGTATGTGTGTGTATGTGTGTGTGTGAAATTTGTGTGCATATAAATATAAGCATGTTAGTTGGATTACAAACCGCAATTTCTACCAGTTACACATACGCAGCCATCAAAAACAAGCAAATAACCAGCTTTAAAATAATAACAAATCAACCTTAAAAAATTAAAAATAATAGCAATTTTTACCTATCATAATTTTACACAGACCCCACCACACGTATATATGTGCATGCGAAGAAATATTATTCAGTGAAAGAATAGAAAAATGCTCTCATTGCTGACATGTATACATTCACGAAACATTCACGAGAAATTTTCGCTACACTTCCGATCTTTGAATTTCAACATACAAATGCGTATGTATATAGACAATAGCACACATGAAGAAATATAGTCTTAAGGTGTGCTATATTTATGGGATAAAGTGCTCAATATCAGAGATAGAGCATGTGTAAATATCAAAGTGAACATAGAAATCAACACTTAGAGGCGACAGTCTGTTTCATGCATAGCATGAAACACACTGTTGCCTCTAAGTGTTGACTTCTATGATCACTTTGATATTTATATATATATATATTCTGCTGATATGAAGTGGAAAGACTATATTGAATCCACTGCTAGGCCAACTGATAAGAAAGTTGGTTTATTGTGCTGTTCTAGAAAGTTTCTCTCTCAAGAGTCTATCCTACATATCCATAAGCATTCGTCTGGGCTTAGAATATTGCTACCACATAGGGTTCGGTTCTTCTGCTATATATTTGGAGATTCTTGATAAAATCCAAAGAAGAATGAGCAATATTATTAGTCCAGACCTGGTATCTCGACTTCAGTTCCTTTCTCAATGCCGTAAAATTGCTTTCCGGTGACCTTTTCAATAAAAAACTTTTATGCTAATTGTTCGGATGAGCCCCTCGCTAAGGAACCTAGACTTTATGAAGTTAAGGGCAGTACTAGATTGATTTCATCAATTTACAGTTGAATTGGCGAGATGTAAGCATAAATTTTATGCTAAAATTTTCTTTTCTCGAATGTGGAACTTATTTTTGGCTCCATACTTTCCAGCCAACTTTGATCTTTAAAAATTTAAACGCAATGTCAATCGTTATCTGCTATCGTCCTGATTACTCTTCGCTTGCTTTCTGATTCTTTTACTCCCAGTAACCTCTTGTATCTTAGTTGCTTGGGATAAATCCGATTATATATATATATATATATATATATAGAGAGAGAGAGAGAAAGAGAGAGAGAGAAGGAAAGAGAGAGAGGGAAAGAGAGGGGGAGGGAATGAGGGCGAGAGAGATGCGAGAGAGCGAGAAAGAGAATTTATATATGTCTCATCATCTATCGTTCTCACTCTTTCTCTCTCATTCCCTCTCTCTATCTATCTATATATATATTTATTTTAGGATATTAAAACTACATGTAAAAATCGCTACACAATTGCAGTCGTGTTTTAACGCATACCACTGTGTCTGTTGTGTAGCGATTTTTACATGTTGTTTTAATATCCTAAAATAAATAATATTGCTTTACTCTCTATTAAGCACTCATTTAAATTAATTGTATGAACGTTGTAATTGTACTCTATTCGTTCTCATCTTACCCTGGATATATATATATATATATATATATATATATATATATATATATATATATATATATATATATATATATATATATATTGTGTATTTGGGCAGCAATCCATCTTTTATGCAAGTTTCGTTGAAAACGAATGACAAAGTGTGGAGTTTTTTTTATATAATTTCACATATGTTCGTACATTTTTTTTCTTTTCGGGATATATATGCCTATATTGAGTTAAAAAAAAACATTCGGACAATTTTTATATAATTAATGTCCTAAATAGAAAAAATTATGCAAATACATGAAAAATTAAATCAAAAACACAACCGCCACATTTTGTCAGTTGTTTTCAATGAAACTTACACACACACATACACACACACACACATATATGTGTGTTTGTCTGTCTCTGTGTGTGTCTATGTGTGTGTGTGCGCAAATTGTTTTCGTATAAAGTGTATATGTAAAGGAACAAAATAAAGAAGACTAAAGGAAAGCTATTCTTAGCTCACTCGTTTCGTCCTCTGAGGGACTTTATCTTGATAAAGCCCTCCCAGAGACATAGTTTTTCTTTTTATTCATATATATATATATATATATATATATATATATATATATATATAGAGAGAGAGAGAGAGAGAGAGAGAGAGAAGGGGGGGAGAGAGAGAGGGAGAGAGAGAGGGAGAGAGAGAGAGGAGAGATTTGTCCCTATGACCAAGAAGTGTTTTAAAAACATAATTTCTGAATTTTTGGCTTAGCCGAGGACGTTTCTGCGATACATACATACATACATATATATATATATATATATATATATATATATATATATATATATATATATATATATATATGTCTGTGTGTGTGTGTGTGTGTGTGTGTAGATAGATAGATAGATAGATAGAGTGACTGATAAAGAGAGTCGAATTACTTCAGTAAGTTATACCTGAACGCTGGGGGTCCATATCGTGAAATAGAATTAAAAAAAGAAAATAATGTTGGACAGATCATTATAATTGTTGCAAGACCTTCGGATCAATCAGACGGTGAAATTTAATCACGCATTGCGAGGATTTCAACATAAAACCTGGCCATACAGTCAAACAGTTTGCGATAGAGAAGTAAAACTCATCCATAAGAGTTACTCGTTGGTGAATAAAGACTCTGTAGCTGTGTTTTACCATAAAAGTGTTCTTTTTTTTTTCTTTTTTTTTTTTATTCGAGACAAGATTTAACACCTTCTTTCCTGGCATCGCATTTCAAGAGATTTCATTAACTACTGCGCCTGGGCGTTCGGTTGTTTGGCTGGTTGATTTTGTTTAGCGGCATATCAAAACCTCTATGGGTTATTTAATGCCGAAAACTAAGTATTTTGAACACAGTTGTATGCCTTCAACTAGAGATAATATATAGCAGTGGTTCTGTTACTATAAATAAGTATTGCTGGTAATTTTACAATAAATAAGTATTGCTGGTAATTTTACGATAAATAGGTATGCTGGTAATTTTAATATAAATAGGTATTGGTGGTAATCTCACTACAAATATGTATTGTTGGTATTTTTATATAAAAATTTATTGCTGGTATTTTTTACTATAAAAATGTAGTTTTATACTTCCATAGTGTTGGGGGTTCTCTATTTGCCCATAGCTGGGACCCTCACAGGTGCTAACACCTTGGGTGAGGGTGCACCTGGGAACAACATCAAGAAGAGATGGTTCCATTATCCTCAGTATCTTCACTCTCCCGATCAAAGGTTTTGCTGCCGGATGTAGTTTATCGTCTTACCCAGGACTAGCATTCGGTAGTAAATTTTAGCTTAGAAAGAAAGTCTTGTCACATTTGAGCATGGAAAAATAACAAATGCTTCTTTGCTATTAATAGATATATTTTTTGTTTATATCTACAAAGACAATAGATAAGCCTACAATCAAGATTTAAGAGTTAGTCCTTTTTTATTGCTTCGTTATTGTTTTCATATTTTTCTACCACATTGCGGTAATTCCTTTTTTTCTTTTTTATAGATATTTATTCGTACCTACAAAGCATTCGTTTTTAAAAGCGGAATAAAATGTTATACTGTCACCCGAGATTATTATTTTTTAATCATATCACTCCGAAGGTAGGCAATAAAGCCACTAAGACGCAAGGGGTTCCTAGGAATCGAAAAGAATTAGACAAATTTAGGGCGGAGAGAGGTCAATAAAGGAGCAGGATTCAGGAAGTCAAAAGATAACGATAGACGTTGCATTTCATTTTTTGAAGATTGTACGTGCCAGGGAAGCAAGTTTTGTTTGGTTTGTTTTACGGAATATCAACCTCTATGGGTTATTTAATGCTGACACAATTTTTATTGTTGGTAAATTTTTTTTCCCCAAAAATGTATTGCTGGTAATATTTTTTTTCCTTCAAACACTCATTGCTGGTAATTAACTATTCCACAAATGTATTGCTCGTATTAAAACCTATTTTAACACTGTCATAGTTTTTTTACCCCAGTTTGGGGGTCAATAATTTACCCATAGCTGGAACCCTAACAGGTGCTACCACACCGTGTCAGGGTGCACCTGAGAACACAAGTAATTAAGAGGTGATTTCATGTTACTCAAAGCCTCCTGATCTGAGGCCTTGCTATTAGATTTAGCTTATCGTCTTACCCAGGACGCAGGGAGCAAGAGAGTTCCACTCGTTGGAAGTGCGAGAATAGAAACTATTAGAATAGAACTTACGGTTACAACTAGCTATTTCAACTGATATGTCCCGGAAGGGGATATATTTGTTCGAAGTAGCTAAGTGGTTTTGGCTACTGTAACCGGGTAGGATAATCTAGCAGGTAGCCGTAATGGACTGGTACTCGTCGTAGTCGTAGGCAATAGGCGTAGGCAATAGGTGTGGGCAATAGGCGTAGACCAATAGGCGTAGACCAATGTACCTCCACATCAGTCTGTATTTATGGCTGACACCAGTCAATCATATTATTGTGAGGGGGAACCCAGGTGTATGCATATTCATTACATCATCAGCATTAAAAAGATGGGACCTAATTATCAATCTTGTAGTACGATTATATTCATGCAGTCGAGATAAAGGTTGGTGAACTTGTTACAACAATTGTCATGAAATTATTTATAGAACAGAGGGAAGCCAAATCAGGTCAGTGGGAAAATGACTGAAGTCGAGATGCCAGATCAGGACCGATAACATTACAGACCCTTGTGTGGATTTTGTCGATAATCTCAAGATATCTAGCAGGAGCACCAGACCAGATATGACGGGCAATATTCAATGCACGAACAAATGGTAGATTTATAAGTGTATAAGATGGATTCTAACGAGAAAAATTGTCAGCCATGACACGGTGAAAGAACATTTCCAGCATTAGATCAAAATAATCACTACACTTCATGTCGGCAGACGGCCAGATCACGTTAAAACATCGGTTCCCGTTCGATCATCGAAGTTAACCAAATTTGAGCCTGGTCAGTACCTAGATAGGTGACCGCTTTAGAATACCAGGTGCTGTAAGCTTGAATGGGTAGTTGGTGTAATGGATAATGGCTCGGATTTGTTAATCGGAGAGCCGAGTTCAAATTTCAACTGGGAGCGTTATATTCACTAAAGCGTAAATAGCCTTGGAATCCACTTCTTCTCTCCAAACATAAGGATTAATTCTTAAGATTTGTATCAAAATTGTATCTAAAAATATTTTCTGGATTTAAATAACCTGTACAGGGTTGATAAGCCATAGAAAACGAATCAACTAATTCACTTCATGTCAGTGGAAAAACTTGTGACCAAGAAACCTGGAGGTTAGCATCAACCATGCTGATGGAAGAGAGAAATCGTTCTCTTTGATGATCAAGATAATATTTCTTTTAATTATCGATAATTGGCAAATAGAGATAACATTCTTCCAGTTTCGATGCAAAGAAACATTCAGTATCATTTTTAACCTCTTCACAGTTTATCACCTCTTTCTCTATAAAAGAAAAAAAAAACACGTTGCAATGATCTGAAAAGATGATATTTGGATGAGAGGAGATTAAAAAGGCTGAAGCAAATTTTCAATATTTAGGACCATATATTTTTTATGAGTGACTCAGTCAGTGTATGGTCATGCCAAAAATCATTTCCTTACGATTAATAAAAAATGGGTACATTTTCTGCAGATTAGTGTAGAATTTAATTGGTTTACTTATCGCCATATCACACTCCTTCCTTGTCTATGCCTGTTTATCTCTTGTTTCATACTTAGGATTGGGTTTCCGGTTCTATCTAAATTCTTCCCATTTTCTTTCACTCCCAGCAACCCCTTGCGTCTTAGTAGCATTATCACCTTGCTTTAGGGGAGGATAATTAAAACAAGTACTTCTCAATTTGCGTCAATGCTTCACATTGATTGTTACGTTTTAGTTTATACTTTATGTTAGACTAGATACCTCCACGAAATCGCTTTAAAAAGATCATAGCTTGATGAAAAAGACGCCAACCTTGCCGAAAACAAAATTTTATTGTCTAAATGTTTATGTTATTATTAAGAGGAAAGATCAAAGTATTTTGGCGGTATTTTTTACATTTTTAATCGTTCTTAGCACGTCCGAAATTTTCGTTAAAAATCTTGTTTTTTTTTTAGTCAGCAAAATGAACCATTTTTTTCCATTTTTAAAAAAAAATGAAAATCTCACTTTGAAATTCTTTTAAATATCAATTATCATGTTTTTCAAAACTTATTTTAAAAACGTGCTAAGAACGATTAAAAAATGTAAAAAAAAATACCCCCAAAATACTTTGATCTTTCCTCTTAATAATAACATAAATATTTAGACGATAAAATTTTGTTTTCGTCAAGTTTGGCGTCTTTTTCATCATGCTATGCTCTTTTTTTAACGATCTCGTGGAGGTACCTATGTTAGACGAAACCCTTTTTATTCCACAAAACTCATGGCATAACTTTTTTCGAGTGTATTACTGGTTTGGGGTTCTCTTTTTCTTAGTAAGTGCCATTTTCCTTGGATATGTTTTTATTAACGTCGATAGTTCTACCAGGACAAAGTTCGGCAGCAAGTCTAGACTTCAGTGATGAGTAGAGTGCAAGTCTTTGATTAACGCGAGAGGCATTAAGTTGATGAGGACCCATTGAGGCAGTTTAGACAAATTTTCGAGATCATCATGATATTTTATGATCGAAATGTGTTTTTGTTTTAAGTGTTTTACTAATCTCTGTCGGTTTGTTTAGAATTTCCTTCAACAGACCGGCCTTCGTAAAAATTGAAAACCGTGTAACACAGACACGCACAAAAAAATGGAGTTTTAATTGTTACTATCCTTATAAAATATCACATAACAACTGTGCATGTCCCTTTGATAGTTAGTATGTTAGCACGTGCATTACTCCCAGCCATCATCTCAGCTAAATAAAAGAATCAGTTGGTTTTGATTACGAGGAGAGACAGAAGAAAAAGATTTGTAAGGGATGCTGTTTGGTTTCAGTGAGTAAAATAAAGCATTTAAAGAAAGAAAGAAAGAAAGAAAGAAAGAAAGGATAAATGGTTGGGAATCTATCCTCATCTTTGTCCCCTTATTTATTACAGTGTTTCGGCCGTTGTACGCTCCGGCCTTCTTCAGGAGGTTGGAATGTCTATGTTTAATGGATGTCAGTTAGCAATTATCCCCTGTTAATTTCCCTATGAAAGTTCTCCACTGCCTTAACCACTCACACTCTTTGGGTCCTGTCACTGGATCTAACTAACGGCTTTATCCATTGACATATGTGTATGAATTTCTGGGACTTATAAACCTAATGTCTTCAGGAACCATTTTTACCAGTGCTCATATTGCAATTTTTGCTGTTATCATTATATGTTTTTACCACAGTTCATATTGCAATTTTTATTGTTATTATCGCTTTTCTCTGTCACTCCTTATTACTGGTTCCCATATTGTATTGATTTCTATGCTTGGTCAGCTCAGGAGATTATTCTGGCCTAGCATATGTGCTGATTCCTTAAGTTTATGAATTTTCCAATGATGTTCTTTGTCTATGATCTCAACCTGATCCCACAGTGGGCGGTGATCTCCCTTCTCTCTCCATATGTGGTCAGCTACGCCTGATTTTTCCAGTTCGACATTCCATCCTCCTGAAGAAGACCGGAGCATACAATGGCCGAAACGTTGTAATAAATATGGCGACAAAGATGAGGACAATATTCCGAATAATGTAAATAATGTATATATATATATATATATATATTTTTATTATTTCTCTCTCATTTTATCGATTATTCTTTTTTCATCAATGTCTTTCCTCTTATTTTTGCTTAGTCTTTATTTTTCACCAGAATTTATTTATTATTTGGTTGGTGCAAAAATAATGTCGTTTTCTCACATAGTAACATATGTGAGAAACGACATTATTTTTGCACCAACCTAATATGTTTGTTTCTTTTTATCAATGGAATTTTTCCTATTTCATTTTTTTCTGTTTTTTGTTGATAATGTTTTATTAGGAATGTTTCATTTCTATTTTTTTCCTTTTTAATGTTTCTTTTTATCGATGTTCTTTATTGATATTGTTTTCCTCCTATTTTTCATTTTACTAACTAAATAATTTTTACTAGTATTTTCCTCTTGTTTCCGTTTCTTTTTAGCAATAATTTTTTTACTAGTATTTACAGTTTATTTTTATTTTTTACCAGAAATTTATTTCGCCTTTTTTATTTATCGGTGAAATTTTTATTAATATTTCTTTCCTCTTTTTTCTGTTTTTTATTGACAAATTCATATTAGTATTTATTTCTGCATTTACTGTTTCTTTTCATCGGTGATCTTTATTAGGATTTTATTAGGATTTTTCTATTATTTTTTTTCTTTTTGATGCATTTTTTTCCTTGTATTCTTTACTCTTGTTTCTGTTTCTTTTTTATCAATAAATCTTTTTATTTGGGTTACTTATCTTTTATTTATGTTTCTTTTTAACTTCTTTATGTTTAATTTTAATTGGAATTTATTTCCTCGTTTTGTTTCTTTTTATCTATGTAATATTTACAAGTATTTCTTTCTTATTTCGATTTTTACTGATAATTTTTTACGAGTTCCTAGTTTTTTTTCTGTTTCTTTTTATCGGTGGTTTTCATTAATATTATTTTTTCTCTTTTTTATTTCTTTTTTCCTGTTGATGTATTCTTACCAGTATTCCTTGCACATGTTTCTGTTTCTTTTTATCGATAAATATTTAACTGTGATTTTTTCATCACCTTTGCGCCATTTTTTTTTTTTTAATTTTTTAAAACTTTTATTCATGAGTTTTTACTATAAATTAATTTTAATTTTTTTTCCTAATTATCAATTAATTTTTATCGATATTTCTTTAAACTTTTTTCTGTTTATTTGTCTCTAGAGGTTTTTGACTCGTATTTATTTGATTTTATTTCTGTTTCGTTTTATCAATGGATACTTTACTAGTATTTCATCTTTTTATCAATGAACTTTTACATTACATTTTGTTTCTCGATGTTTTTAACAGTTAATGTTTATTAATATTTCTATTAGGTTGGTGCAAAAATAATGTCGTTTTATCACATATGTTACTATGTGAGAAAACGACATTACTTTTGCACCAACCTAATATCATGTTAATTTTGTTTTTGATTTATTGGCGAATAATTTTGTAAGCATTTATTCATCTTTTTATGCTGCATTTTTCAATTAATTGTTGTATCAATTATTTTTTCTTATTTTTGATGTTTTTATTCAGTAATAACAATAGAGATTAAATGAAAAATTATCATATGAGAAACCATAAAAAGTAACACTGTTTCAACTTTTTCTTTTATGTACTGTGTCTCTTCGGGGCACGGAAAGTTATTGACCTCCACAACTTCCTATCCTTTGTTGCTCTTAGAAACGTTTGTTTTTATTATTCGTTAGGTAACTTACTCGGAGATTTCCTCTTGCTCTGCGAGTGTCAAATTCTCCAAGCACACCTTCCTCTTTATATGTCCCAGAAATATCAACCGTCTCTTTCTGATTCTAAGTATCATCTTTATTTCCTTTTTTCTTAAATCTTCCTCATTGCTCACATGTTGCATCCATGGCATTCTCAAAAACTTTTTGTAGAACTATATCTCAGTTTCCTCTTCAACTCCAAGAGAATTGTTCAGCATTCACTGTCATATAAGAGGATTGATATTACATAACACTCTTTTGTCCCTTTTTCTTAATACTTTGTTTAACTTTTGAAAGGCATCTTTCGCTATCACAATGCAACTTCGGATTCCGACATCTGTTAAAACGCTTAGAAATTTGCATTATTAAGGACTAATATATCTACTATTATTACATATAAAACATCAACTAAGGAAACATAACAATATTACTAATAAGTGATAATTAGCAAAGACTATGAATATGTAATATGAAGGATAAATTTTGGAGGTCGAAGATAAGTATATGGTGTTCCAATAACTTGGACCGATTTTAAATGTGAATTAAGTTTAAGCATCTAATGCTTTTTCTTTTTCTTTCAGATTTAACAACTTAAGTCTTTGGCAATTTCAACCAGGAAAAGATTTAAAAATCAGACAACGTGTTAAAGTTATCGAAGCCTATTACGAAAATGGACGTTCAAATTTATAAATATACAGCCCAATGATTCCGCTAGCAAAAAATCAAACAGTGACCTTTTGTGGATACAGTGGCTTTTCAACAATCTTTCTTGGATTTTCATCAGCCCAAATGCGACAATTCTGCTTATAAACGAATCCACCAAGATAAAAATGGGCTTCATCACTAAAGAGGATTTTTTGCGAAAAATCTTCATCGGCTTGTCTTTGCTCGTGCACTCAATTGACGAATGTACGGCGCTCTAAATGGTCAGCGGATTTCAGTTCTTGTGTCAATTGAATTTTGTAAGCGTGTAGAGACAAATCTTTTGTCAAAATTTGACATAACGTTGTTGAGGAAAGGTCCAGTTCCTGCGCGCGATGACGAATAGATAGACTCCAGCAATGTTTTCAGCTGAACGTCGTAAACGAGCACGCAATGGTGTTTTCACATCTTCCACCAATCAAGTTTGCTTGAATTTACGAACAATTTTTCCAATTGCACTCTCGGTTAGTCGATTATGTTGACCAAAAATTGCGAAGTGCGTGAAATGCATTTCTATTTGTACGTCCATTTTCGTAATAAGCTTCGATAACTTTAACATGCTGTTTGATTGTTAATCTTTCCATGGTTAAATTGCCGAAGACATAAGTTGTTAAATCTGAAAAAAAAATAATCAATAGACGCTTAATTCATATTTAAAATTGGTCCAAGTAATTAGAACACCCTACATATTGGTATATGGCTAGGATAAGTATATTAGTATATGGCTAAGTTGGCTGACGGATGTGTTGTAGCCTTCGTGGCCTAATTGTTAAGAAGGTGTTAGAATAAGGACTAGAATAAAGAATGCGAGTTCAGATGTTGGCAGAGCTTCAGTTTTTATTAAGGATTCATGTTGCTTAGCTAACGATCTTAGATTAACGAACTAAGAATTGCGATAAAAAGCAGCAGAATTAAGATGAAATAAGGAGGAGTTGAAAAATAATTGTGTGGGAGTATCCTTATTACAGGAGTACCACTAATATAACAACGTGTGAATTAGCTGTCTTGCAAACAATTTGCTAGTTAATACTATCCTCAGCAAAGGCTTGGATAAGCTGGCCTTGTGCCAAGGTTTTGCCAAGACCAGGCGAATACCAGCGCTAATCACTGCCAGGTAGAGTATCAGACCTGCGAACCAAAGTACCAAGAACACTATCGTGTCAGCATTGACATTATCGGAATGAACAAAACACCAACCGTCACCTCACCCACCCTCGTCAAGATATCCGGATTCTACTTTACCCCATCCACACCTGAGCGGCCATTAGTAGCAGCAACAGCAGCAGCATTACTACAAGCAAGCAAATCGCGATGACAAACCCCGATAATCCACCTCCCTCTACAGAAAGGGAAGAAGAGATTAGTGAATAAGTGAGTGACTGATTGAGAGGGTGGTGGTGTTGGTGCAGGCGAGAGTGGACGCTAAACGGTTTCGCTTACGAAGCAGGATGTTGAATGTCTCTGCGCATGCCTGGCGGTTACGAACGGTGTACGGAATACCAAGAGAAACGGCCTCAAGGGATGCTGTCATGAGAGGAACGTCCCTGTGGAGTCTGTTCTGATCAAGAAAAGGATTGCGGGTGTGGTAGAAGAAGAAGAAGAAGAAGAAGAAGAAGAAGAAGAAGAAGAAGAAGAAGAAGAAGAAGAAGAAGAAGAAGAAATATGAAGATGGGAAAATTGACGTTTACGAAGAGAGAGAGAGAGAGGGGGGAGAGAGAGAGAAAGAGGACAGGTAAATAGTAAGGGGGAAAATAAAGAGAAAGATGAAGAACGAACTGTTTAAAAAAGAAGCAAAAAGAAAAATGAATAAAATAAGAAGAAAGATAAACAAAGAAACTAAGAGAAGAAAATAAAAAAGGAAGGAAAGCAATGAACAGAAAGAGAGAAAAATGTGAGAAAAATAAAGAAAACACTGTTTGAAAAAGACGAAGTACAAATTAAAAAAGAAGAGGAATGAAAAAAAAGTAAGAGAAGACATTGAGATAGAGAAGAAATAAAAAGAAAGAAAGAAAGAAGAAATAAAACAAGAAAGAGGAAATTAAGACGGTAAACGGGGAAAGAGGGAAACATTTAAAAAAAGAAGAGAAGAAATTTAGAAAGAGAAAAAACAAAAGAAAAAAGAAAGAGAGAAAGAAAACAAGAAAGAAGAAATTAAGGAGCTAAACGGGATAACAGGGAAATATTTTAAAAAAAAGAAGAAAAAGAAGAAATACATATAGAAAATTAAATAAAAAAGAAATATAAAAGTAAGAGTAGAAAAGAAGAAGAGAAGAAATTGAGAAAGAGAAGAAAACCAAAAGAAAGAAAAAAACAAAGAAAACAAGAAAGAGGAAATTAAGGAAAAGAGGGAAACATTTAAAAAAACAATGAAGAAGAAGAGAAGAAATTGAGAAAGGAAAGAGAAGAAAATGAAAAGAAAGAAAGAAAGAAAGAAAGAGAAAATTAAGAAGGTACACGAGAATAGAGGTAAATATTAAAAAAGAAGAAGAAAAGAAGAAATACATATAGAAAATAAAAGAAAAAAAGAAATATAAAAGTAAGAGTAGAAAAGAAGAAGAAGAAGAGAAGAAATTGAGAAAGGAAAGAGCAGAAAATCAAAAGAAAGAAAGAAAGAAAAATAAGGAAGGTACACGAGAATAGAGGTATATTTAAAAAAAAAAAGAAGAAAAAGAAGAAATACATATAGAAAATAAAAGAAAAAAGAAATATAAAAATAAGAGGAGAAAAAATTGAAGAAACACAAGAGGAGACAAGAAGAAAAAATGAATACAAGATCCGAAAAAAATAGGGCCTTTCCACGTGGTGTTCATCTCTACGCTAGGTCTACTAAGGTGTTTTTGTTAGATCTTAAAGTGAGCGCTGTGCCTAAAAACCAAAAAAGAAAACATATATGAATAGATGAAGAAGAGTAAATGAAGAAAACAAAGGAAGAGACACCAGCATAAACGCATGACATAAAAAGCAAGGCAAAATTCCGAATGCTAATTTTCAAAGTAGACCCTCCCAACTGAAAGACAAGCGAAACATAGTGTTCTCAAAATATCGTCGATTTACAGTTTCGCCCTTCGTCCTTCCTTGGTGCTAATACCATATAGCCTGTCACTGTCGAATCACACTCATTTTCTCCATATTCTACATATAAAGAGAACGTTCCACGCTGAGAACCCCCCCACAAAAACTTCTATTTTGGGAAACAGATTCCCGCCTGGTTGCTTTCCTTAATTCTACAAACTCAACCTCCTCCAATCAAGTGTCAGTCTCTACTATCTACCTTCTCCTCATATCTTCACTTTCTACCACACGCCCTCTTTCATTCAAATCATACACTTCATTCAACGTTCTAGCTAGAGTGGCTCTTGAGTACTGGGTGAATTTTAGAATATAAAACTACTTGACTAGGAGACAATCAACGACACCTAAGAGAAGCATGGAAATTGGGTAAAGACGTACATGAAAATTGATTTCTCAACAGTAATACAAAATGATGAATACAGAGTTACATCATTTACACTATTTATATTCGGACTATTGTCCTAATCTCTGTTGTTGCTATCACAACGTTTCGACCGTTGTCCCACCAGACCTTCTTCAGGTGTATATTGATCTGGGTAGCCTACAGGAAATTCTGAACTGAACCCTTTATTTAATCTACGGGGTAGACTGTGCTCGTTCCACTGTCTATTTCTAGGGATATCGTCTATCTGTCTATATTTCTGAGATGAGGTATGTACATTATTTACATTATTCGGACTATTGTCCTCATCTTTGTCGCCATATTTATCACAACGTTTCGGCCTTTCAGTATCTGTCTATATTTCTGAGATGAGGTATTATGTACATTATTTACATTATTCGGACTATTCTCCTCATCTTTGTCGCCATATTTATTACAATGTCTCGGCCTTTCAGTATCTGTCTATATTTCTGAGATGAGCTATTATGTAAATTATTTACATTATTCGGACTATTGTCCTCATCTTTGTCGCCATATTTATCACAACGTTTCGGCCTTTCAGTATCTGTCTATATATCTGAGATGAGGTATTATGTACATTATTTACATTATTCGAACTATTGTCCCCATCTTTGTCGCCTTTATCCACTGTGGACACGTGGCACAGGGGATAAAGGCGTTACTTAGATCCAGTGAACCAGTGGAGAACTTTCAGAGGGAAATTAACAGGAGATAACTGATAATTGACATCCATTATAAACATGACACGTGGAACTAGAACAGTCTACCCCAGTCAGCGAAATAAAGGGTTCACTTCGACATTCCAACCACCTGAAGAAGGCCGGAGCGTACAACGGCTGAAACTTTGTAATAGATATGGCGACAAAGATGAGGACAAAAGTCCGAATAATATAAATAATGGATATCGTCATGTTTTTATTTTTTAGTACTGCTCATTTATTGAGTCGCCCGTTTCCACTGAGTTCAAGTACACACTGTAGACCCAAGGATTGAACTCACAATTATTATGTCACCAAATTCACGAACCAACACTTAAGCCCCGTGGTGAACTTGGAGCATTAAACCTAACTTAACTGCTGATTAATGCCTCAACTTCTGCTGCTGTTCCTCATGTTTTGACTGCTGCTGCTGTTACTGCTCCTGCCACTTGTAATGTTTTGACTGCTGCTGACGCGTTCATATTTTGACTGCTGCTGCTACTGCTGCTGCTGCTCATGTTTTGACTGCTACTGCTGCTGTTACTGCTGCTGCCTGTCATATTTTGATTGCTCCTGCTGTTGTTGAAGACTTGCGGTCATTTCTCTTTCTTTCATTATTAGCGATCCTATATTGTATTTATTTCTATGCTAGGCCTAATAATGAGGTTATCATAGTCTAGCATATATGGTGATTCTTTCAGACGTATAACTTTCCCGTGTTCTTCTTTGTCCAGTATTTTCCTTCATTCCACAGGGACTGATGACTACCCCTACATTGAGCTGCATTGTTTAAAAATTGTGGCTACTCTAGAGGTTATGTTCTTCATGGAAATATTTGGCCATCATAGAGGAAAAATAGTGGCAAGGCTTCCGTATAGAATTGTAGGCAGTTCATTTATAGGTCCCTCTAAAGTTAATAAAGACGTCAATGTAAGAACTGATAATTATTGTAATTTCTTAAGCAATGCATTTTTTAGAGTTATATAGGACACGAATGAGAAGCTTAAAATAAAACAGGATATTCACGATAGACAATACTCTGTTATATTCTACAGAAATGACTAAAGCCAATCTTACCAAAATGTCAGAGGTTTTAATGGAATCGTCTTCAGTCCCTTCAGATTTGAATTCAATAAAAAATCGGGATCTATGTTGAAACAAGATATATATGAGAATGTAAATATCAAAGCAAAGTCGATCACTGTTGAGAAATATAAAAAAAACTTCTGCAAGGATCAGCAATATTATTTGTTCTGACCTGGCATTTCGGATTCAGTGCCTTTCCCACAGGCTATAGTGTTTCTTCCCTGTGCCTTGTCTATAAATCATTTTAAAATAATTGTTCCGATGAACTTTCTGCTATGGTACCTACAATTGATGAATTTAAGCGCAGTGCTATATTAGCAACAAGTTTTCATCAATTTTCAGTTGAATTAGCTAGATGTAACCGTAAGTTCTATGTTAACAGTTTCTTATCTCGAACTTCTCGCTTGTGGAACTCTCTTCTGGTTCCATGATTTTGAATCTCTCTCTCTCTCTCTCTCTCTCTCTATATATATATATATATATATATATATATATATATATATATATATATATATATATATATATATATATATATACAGTACGAGGCAAAAAAATTGACACACCCCTGGAAAGTTGATTTTTGCATTTATACCAAAAACGAGTGAATAATAGAATTCGTTTATTAATACAGGTCAACATATGTATATTATACATGTCCAAAAATAATTTAGTATTATGTTCGGTAACCTTTTGCTTAAATAAATCCTAACTCTTCTAGTGGTCGTGTCAGAGTCCTGAACTTAACCCAATTGAAAAATCTTTGAGCAATAATGAACAAGTGTGTCTGTAATAGGAAAGTTAACACAAAAGATGAGCATTTTGGCCAACTAAAGAAATGCTGGAAAAATGTGGCGAAGGAAGTTTACTTTCTAAAGAATTTATTCTATAACATAGCAGGAAGAATTAAGGCTGTTACTAAAGCAAAAGGTTAACCAATCGTTTTTTGACTTGTACAATGTAAATATATACACCTGTATCAATACCCTCTATTAAACGAATTTTATTACTCATTTGTTTTAGTAAAAATGGAAAAATCGACTTTCTATGGATGCGTCCATTTTTTTCCTCGTACTATATATATATGTATATATATATATAGAGAGAGAGAGAGAGAGAAAGAGATAGATAGATAGATAGATAGATATCTATATATATATAGATAAATAGATAGATAGATAGATATTATAGTATTATAATCATAAATTATAATATTGTGCTCTACTTTGTATCGAGAACATTTTTAAATATATGCTATATAACTGTGAATTATTGATCTGACTGTTCTTTATATATATATATATATATATATATATATATATATATATATATATATATATATATATATATAATCATTTCAACCCGTGCAACGCACTAAAGAGGTTACTGAATGTGAAAGAATAAGAAAACGAGAAACATTTTTAAGGGACGATGATATGAAAAGAAGAGGAACGCAGAAGATAACGATTGATATTTGCGTTTAAATTTTTATAGATCAGATTTGGCTGGAAAGCAAGATGCCGAGAATAAATTGCTAGTATAAAGTAGTTACATCTCGCCAATTCAACTGCAAATTGATGAAACCTTGCCGCCAATCTAGTACAGTGCTTAAATTCATAAAGTCAAGGTATCACAGAGGGAAGCTCATCGGAACAATTACCATGAAAGTATTTATAGAAAGGGCACCGGGAAACACCGCTACTGCGGTGGGAAAATATTTGAATGTGAAATGACAGGTGTATGTGTCAATATGTGTGTATGTGAGTATATATGTGTTTACTATTTGTTAAAAGAATTATTCTTTTTTTTCTGTTTGAGCATTAATAAAAGGGCAGTAATACAATATAATGTTAAGATATATTTTATTGTTTGTATCATGCTGCTTGTTTGAATTAGTTGTACAACATATTTTGTTAAAATCTGTCTTGCTTGTATATGATTTTAGATATTATATAATAGGCGATCATGAAGCGTATATTTGACATGTCTATAGGCATGTACATAATATTAGATAAATATTAGTTGATAACAATAATACTCACACATACACACAGAAAAAATAACTTTCAGATATTGGAGGCCATCAACATTAAAATGAAGCAACCCACATTCAACAAAATTACATTTTAAACTAGTCACAATACATTACCTTGCATCTAGACATTTGTTCTGTTGTAATACTGCGGTCTGTCGCGTGGTATGACGTCATTCAACCGCATCTTGAATTTACGATCTGTGTCTGCTATTCCTTGACCATTATTGTAGAAATTAAAGGAAAGATACGGACATTAGAACGGCTCATGATCAGACATATAGTAGACATTCATTGTCTGTTATATTTAAAAATTTAAACCGGTTTTCGTACAATCGCCGAAGTTAAGCAACGTCGTGCCTCATCAGCACGTAGATGGGTGATCGCTTGGGAATACCAGGTGCTGGATGTGCGGGTGGTGTAGTGGATAATGGCTCGGAATTGTAAAATTGGGGAGCTGAGTTCGAATTCCAGTCCGGTTCGTTATATTCACTTACATGCAAATACCCTTGGGACACATATGACACCACCTCTTCTCCCCCCAGCTATAGGTTAATTAGTAGGACTTTTATCAGTAAATCATTATTCTTCCCATAGAATTCTTTGAATCTAAAAATATTTTCTGGTTTTAAATAACAGTAAAAAGGTAGATAAGACGTAAAAAACAAATCAAGCATATAATGTTTCTTCGGTAGGATTCTGTGTCTTTTGTCACATGTCAGTCATCATTGAAGCAGGCGTCTTGTCATATGGTGCCCCTTCATGAGAATAACATGTTTCACCCATTGGAACTGGGCTTTCATAAGCAGTTTTCAATACTGCTGGTGCTGCCACGGTTCAGAATTCCAAGGTTGGTGATAAGATCCTGGATTCCAAGCGTGAAACGAACACTGAGCACGCTTTAAAGACTCCCGTATACACCGGGACTCTACAGGTAGAACGCAAACATTCCTATTCACAGTTTCCTATGTTTTTGAACTCTAAGCAATATTTGAACCTTTATTGTCCTTCACTCAGTTCATACACCGCCATCCATCTACACAGATTCGTTAGGTATTCGTTAGGCAAATTATTCGCTGTTTTTCACTCTTCTACTTGTCATTAATATTACCAACCCCTCCTTTTTTTATTCCCAACGGTCTTTTTTTTCTGATTTTAAGCACAAATGTACTTTTCATTCTCACGTTCCTTAAAATCTCTACATTGCTCACATGTTTGGGAAAGGTATGAATCCATCTCTTCCCCCACCTCCTACCAGCTGTGGGTAAATAGCAGGACAGAATGGGTGGTCTATTCAAGAGGTCAACAACTCTGAATTAAAAACCTGAGGAGAGTCATTTGGAGGCCTTGCAGCACACTATGTGCACCAGTCCTCTGTATTCGGCTCTTCCAAAAAAGTGTGGTTTCTTCTGCGTAAACCTTCCCCACTATAAACAGATCATGTGCGAATAGTCTTGCTGTTCGGTTGTATGAAACTTAGTTGATGTACATTCATACGTCGAAGGCGACGGTATACACACACACATACACACACACATACACACACACACACACACACACACATATATATATATATATATATATATATATATATATATATATATATTCGTAGGAGGCCTAAACTAAATACTACGTTTAAGTATGAAACTGTCGCCGTTTGATTTTGACATCAGTATCAATATATATATATAGAGAGAGAGAGAGAACGAGAGAGACAGAGAGAGAGTATCAAACATACTTTTACAAACTTTCTGCGCGGGTTCCTCACGCCGAAACAAAATCCATGTACACACACACACACACACACACACACACACACATATATATATATACATATATATATATATATATATATATATATATATATATATATATAGTCCTATGGATAAATTGTCGTCTCAATTACGCAAAAGTGAAAATAACACTGACATCACATTTTAAGAGATATATTTACAGATATTGCACAAATATATCTTAAAATACTAAAGAGTAAATTCATTCAATGAAATCTCCATTGGCTTCAACCCCGCCCTCCAGGCAACTTTGGAATCTCTTGACTCTCTTCCGCAAGGCCTCCTTGTTTAAATTGGGGAATGCTGGCATAATGCTGGCATTCAGTTCATCTTTTATAAGGAATTTTTGTAGGTCTCTCGCTCAACTGCGCCCCACAAAATAATCAAGGAGTTTGCTGTTTGGGAAGTTAGTTGGCAGATGTAAGAGGTGATTTGCTCGCAAACATTTGTCTGGGTTCTTCTGCTTGTGTGGCATGGTGCAGTTTCCCGTTGCCAGATATAGGGTCTTCCAGAAGCCAATATCTTAACCCAGGGCAGCACTAATGTTGACTCTGAGACCCTGCGGGAAGTTGAATGGAGGCATAACGTCATCATCACTAGCGTTGACTTCAAACACATTCGTAGTCCGAATTAGACTCATCCAACTGTTTCCGAATCTTCAGCACTGTCCTCAGATTGATACCCAAACACTCTGAAATGTTTGTATTCAAGTTTCCGGCGCGAATGGCAAGCAAGACCGCATGCCATTTCCAAATTTCTGGCGGGGTGAATTGCATCATGGTGCTCTTTTTTTGATCCTACTATACTACGCAGTCGACAAGCAAAATAAATAAATAAACAACGCGCATGCGCGCGAAATTGAAATTATAAAATGGCGACAATTTACCCATCGTTTCCTGTACACACACACACTCACACACACACGCACGCACACGCACACACACACACACACACACACACACACACACATATATATATATATATATATATATATATATATATATATATGGTGAGGCAAAAGTCGCGCACTATAGGGATAATTTAGTAAGAGTATAATTAATCATGAAAATTTTATTTAATTTTATGTTATTAAATTGTTATATGTTCTTTTCAAAATCACCTCATTCCTTTTCGAAGCACATTTCAATTCTGTGCCTGCATTTTTCATTAATATCTCGGAAACTTTCCTCAGTCCTTTTACTACATTCATATTTAATTCTTTATTTAATTTCCTCAATATTTCTTGCGCGATTCTGATTTCAAGTGGCACAAAAGAAAAAAAAATCCAAGAGGGTTAAGTCTCGTGGCCTCGGTGACCACTCAATAGAATCTCTTAACTATTAACACCTATGTTACGAGACTTTTGCCATAACCTGTATATGAATAAAGACAAAAAGAAAACTTATCTTTTTCGTCATCTGATGGATTTTATCAAAACAAATGTAAAGACTCTATTTTGCAACAAGTATTTATAAACAAAAGTAAAAAATATTTACACTGTTTATATTCGGACTATTGTCATTATCTTTGTTGTTATCAAAACTTTTTGATCGTTGTGCCCTCCAGCTTTGTTCAGGGTTTCAATTCTCATGTCACAGTAATTGTGAGTTCAATCCCTGGCTCAGGCAGTGTGTAGTTGCACCTAATTGAGACAGCCGAGCAATAATTGAAAAATACCAAAATAAAATCAGAACGAGAACAGTCTACATCCGTAAATTAAATAAAAGGTTCAGTTCAGAATTCAATGTAGGTTACTACGATGGCTATACAACTAAGGAAGGTCGGAGAGCACAACGATCGAAATGTTGGGATAACAATAAGATGAGGATGATAGTCCGAATATAAATAGAGTAAATAATGATTAACTCATAATCCCAGAAATGCAGACAAAAAGTAAACGTGTTATTAGTTTCTTTTTTTTTTTTTCCAAATTTTCAAATTTAGGAAACTCTCATAAATATTAATCAGACTAACTGAAGAGTCTAAGTACATTAGATACAATATATACCGGAAACCAAAAAGCAGCAACTGAAAAGAAAAGAGGAAAAAGAGTAAGAGTGATAAAAGGTTAAAGAGTGAGCGTAAAGTGGGGGAAAAAAACAATGAAAAGGACAAATAATCACGGCATTCTACACGTATTTACATCCGCGCAGACAAGCGCGGGAACGGAGACACGCACACATATACTAGGAAAAAAATCTTGCACGAATGAAAAGTGCATATAAGAAAGACAAATCTAGAAATACAAGTAGACAATTGCTGACACACCCTGATGAGTGAACGGAGGGTCCGTCTACGAAACTCAGAAGTCGGAATGCTGAAGGTAACATCAGTCAGCTAAGTAACAAAATTTTTAATTTTATCAATTATATATATATATATATATATATATATATGTGTGTGTGTGTGTGTGTGTGTGTGTGTGTGTGTGTTATGGCCTTGTTAGGGCCAGAAATAAAGACACAAAGAGAGGAATTGAGTTAAAACAAATGTATTAACAGGAATAGTAATACAAACATATACAAATGAGTGTTACAGAAGAATGGTCGGTCCGACTGTCAGAGCTGACTACTGGAAACTTTGGACACATGGACGAGTGGTTAGAACTTTCTGACCATGAGACCCGGGTTCGAATCTCATCTTGGTCGATTTGTCCTGATGTTATCGGTATGGAGGAGGCGATCCCAGCGTTCGGCACCTGTGGAAAGTACCTAAAAAGAAAACTATGCCACGAGTTCACCCAAGCTTTGTAAGTGGAATTGAGTAAACGGGTGGCTGTACTAACACCAATTCAAAAGTCATCATAACCGAGGGTTTGAGTGTGCTGGCCTTGATCAGACTGTTGTTTACGCTAGATAACATTCTCCCTCCCAGAAACTGCAAGTATGGTGTGCTGAACATAGTTGCAGTATACACCACAGTGGGTTTTGAACAAACACAAATGCGCCTGAACAAACGTCTGCAATAAGGATTAGCTAGCCGCCCTAGTAAACGTGTATCCTCGAATACGAGTGACCATTATTATTATTATATAAGATTATTATTATTATTATTATTATTATTATTATTATTATTATTATTATTATTATTATTATATAAGAAGTCGTCTCCAACTTTAGATTTTGAAAATGAACACAGAAGATCGCTCTACGACATTGAAAAATAAGATTAGATGAACAGCTAATGGTCGTTTAGTGGATAATATCCATTGGTTGTCTTAAAAAAGAAATGAAAAAAACGTTTTTCTGTAGCTGGAAAAATCCAAGAGGACATCGCCAATTTGCGTGACAAAGATGGCGATAACTTATCTGGATTGATGCTAATGTATAGAAACTACTTCATTCAGATTCTCGAGTGCAGCGGGAAAGTTTTCGCAGTAATTGCAAGATATCTGAACAGTAGCTGGTTATTGAATCTCCTGGGTATGACAATAAACGACACCCAGCAGCAACGTCTCTGATCGGGAGAGTGGAGATTTTGAGGAGCTTGGAACCACCTCTTAATTACTGTTGTTCCTAGGTCCACCATTACTCGGGGTAGTAGCCCCTGTTAGGGTCCCAGCTATGGACAGGTAGTGAATACCCAAACAAAAGCAAAACTCTATGAAAGTATAGAAATACAATTTTATTTTTATACTAAAATACAGCCAATATATTTTTATATAACAATTTACCAACGATACCATATTGTTATATTTTCGTAAAAAAAAAAGAAGAAAAAAAAAGCTTTCTTCTCTGTACTACGTAACAATTTACTGAACTTAATTCCTCGTGGACAAGATTATTCGTCTGGACAAGTTTGATATATCTTCTGCAGACCCTCAGGCTAGCAAGCTCTGGAGACTAAGGTATTACTTATCAACTATTGCTTCTTTAAACCCGGACAAACTCGAAGTCCTTTATTTAAACATCGGTGCTACCGTTGCTGATGTTATCGAGGGTTGTTCTGGATTTGAACATGCTGTTGAATTGCTGAAAAGTGTTTATGACAAGTCTCCAAGTGTTATTCATGCTAGACATTTGTTGTCTACACATCTGCAGCAGGAAAATGAGTCTGTAGACCAATACCTTCAGGCCTTGAATCGACTTGCTGCTGACTGTTGCTTCCAAGATGTTACTGCTACTACTTACAGGTATGAATCTGTCCGTGATGCATTTATACGTGGTCTCCGGTCCCCCGTAATATGTGCTAGACTGCTTGAAAATGATACGCTGACTCTCAAGGAGGCTACTCATTGTGCTAGAGCCTTAGAACAGGCTCACTTTCGTGCTGAATCATATGCTTCTCAGATTGGATCAGCCGCTGCTACTACCACTAGGACTAAAAATGTGTTTACTGATTCTGCCGAGGAGGCCACTTCCACTACTTTTATTAAAAATATGCTTTCTGACTTAACTGATTCTCGTACGGAGTGTGACTCTGTACAATTGTCTGCTGCCCTTGCTCGTGGCAAGTGCTACAACTGTGGAGGGAAACGTCACTTTAAGGATAATCGTCGCTATTGTCCTGCCCGTGATAAGATATGTCGAAACTGTGGCAAACTCGGTCATTTTTCTAAAGTTTGCCGTTCTACCATGCCGGCACCTTCACGTTCTACCTCAGCTATTATAGTAGCCCGTGCTAAAGACGATGATAGGTCTCCTCCAGTTACTAAAACTTTAGAATTAAAAGGAAAGAGATTAACTGCCCTCATAGACACCGGTAGTTCTGATAACTTTATCAGTGCTCGTATTGTTAAAACAATGAAACTGTCTACTTCTAAACGAAATTCCGTAATTTCCATGGCATCATCTGCCATTTCTCTCAAACTATCTGAATATTGTACTGAGGATATTATCTTCAATGGTTACGAATATAAACAAATTGACTTTACAGTACTTCCTGATTCCTGTATGGATATTATACTCGGAGTGCCCTTCTTAAAACTACACCAGAGTATCACTACTTCTTTTGGTGGATTTCAGGATATTCTAAAAATCTGCGCTTTAACCAAGATCAGTTGTGCTCTTGTTAAGTTGTTCCGAAACTTGACCCCTGACTGCAAACCTATTGCTACTAAATCCCGAAATTACCGTGCGGAGGATGCTCGGTTCATTGAAAAAGAAATTCTACAACTGCTTGAGGATGATATAATTGAAACAAGTTACTCTCCGTGGCGTGCTCAAATTGTTGTAACTTCGTCACCTAATAAAAAGAAACGATTGGTAGTCGATTTCTCCCAGACTATTAATCGGTTTACCTTACTTGATGCCTACCCCTTGCCTCGAATTAAAGATCTCGTAAACCAAATAGCCCAGTATCGTATCTATAGTATAACTGACTTGTCCAAAGCGTACTATCAGATTGAAATTTGCCCTGAAGATCGCCCCTATACGGCCTTTCAAGCTGGAAATCGTCTGTTCCAATTTAAACGAATACCCATGTTACTAACGGGGTTTCTGCCTTTCAGCGATTTATGAATTCTTTCATTTCTGATAACAAATTATCTGGAACCTTTTCGTATATAGATGATATAACTGTTTGCGGTAAAACCCAGGAGGAGCACGACGTCAATTTGGAATGTTTCTTAAAGGTGCATCGACATACAACCTCGAAATAAACCGGGAAAAATTAGAGTTTTCACTTCGTTCTATTAACGTGCTTGGATATAAAATTTGTAACGGAACTATCCAACCCGATCCTGAGCGTTTGAAGCCACTTTTGCAAATACCTCCTCCTTCCGACTCAAATTCGTTAAAAAGGTGTCTTGGTATGTTTGCTTACTATGCGAAATGGATACCTAAATATTCACACAAAATTTGTCCACTGGTCGAAAATAAACAATTCCCTATGCCTCCTATAGTTATAAATTCTTTCGAAAAACTTAAGAAAGACATTGCCGAGTCATCTGTAAAAGCTATTGATGATGAATTGCCATTTACTATTGAAACCGGTGCCCGAGAAAGGGCTATTGGAGGCACTCTTTTACAAGCTGAGCGACCTGTAGCATTCTTTTCTCGGTCGCTAAACCCCTCTGAAATACGACTTCATATAGTCGAAAAAGAAGCATATGCCATAGTCGAATGCGTTCGTAAATGGAGAGACCTCCTTGCTGGGAAATATTTTACTATTATTACTGATCAACAAGCCGTATCTTTTATGTTTAAACCTGCTAATCGCGGAAAAATTATACGGTGGAAAATGGAACTTCTTCCCTTTTCATACGACATAAAACACCGTCCTGGAAATGAAAACACATTTGCGGATACCTTATCCAGAGTATGTGGTGCTGCTGCTTCTTCCTTGAAGGAACTTAAATCGATACACAACTCCTTAATACATCCTGGGGTACAGCGCTTTTGGCATTTTGTAAGGTCTCAGAATATGCCGTATTCGCTTGATGAAGTCCGGCGTGTGACTTCTGAATGTACGACCTGTGCCAAAATAAAACCCCAATTCTTCGATTCTGCTAGTAATGTTCTGATCCGTTCTACTGCGCCATTTCAGCGTCTTTCCATAGACTACAAAGGGCCTGTCCCGATATCTCCGGCAGGTTACCAATATATATTTACTGTTGTCGACGAATATAGTCGATTTCCCTTTGCCTTTCCTTGCCGCGATTGCTCTTCGCAAACTGCTATTCAGTGCCTGACAAGTATTTTCTCCATTTTTGGGATTCCCTCATTCATTCACTCCGATCGAGGAACTTCGTTTATGTCGGGAGAATTTAAACAATTTCTAACACGACTTGGAATTGGATGCAGTAATACTACTGCTTATAACCCTAGAGGCAATAGCCAATGCGAACGTTACAACGGCATAATTTTGAATACCATATTATTGGCCCTGGAATCGAAACGGTTACCAATTAGTGCTTGGTAGGATGTTCTACATGATGTGTTAAATGCTATCCGCTCCCTGCTATGCATCACTACGAATGCAACCCCCCACGAACGAATGTTCAATTTTGAAAGGCAGTCCTCCACCGGTACTGCGTTGCCTGTTTGGCTCTGTGAACCTGGGGAGGTATTATTAAAACGATTCGGTGGCAGAGGTAAATATGACCCTATCGTTGAGGTGGTGGAACTCCTTGAGGCCAACCCTACGCATGCCAAAATACGTCACGATGATGGCCGGGAAGATTAGGTGGCGCTGAGACGGTTGGCACGTTTTCCACGCCCGGATGGACCTCAAAATGGACCTGAAAATACTCAACCCGGCGTGGACCATGCAGATTCAACCCTTTTGCCTGATGCAGGTCCCGTTAATATTTCTTCACCTTATACAGAAAATGAATCTGTGAATAATAGCCAGAATCCTGAAAGTCAGCCTTCTCAGAGGTCTGGCTCTTCCAGTGGTGAACTACCTCCCCGCCGGTCTAGCAGGATTCGTAGACCAATCCAACGACTGGATTTATAAAACTTTTTCAGTTACAATCTCTTTTGCAAGTGGGGGAGAATGTTATATTTTTGTAAAAAAAGAATAAAAAAAGGAAACTAACTTTCTTGCCCACATGACATTTCACACGTTCCCTTTCCTCTTTAAAAGCTGCGTTCTTCTTCCTTTTCATTCTGAATTCTTTCCTTTGTTGATTACTGACTGCTGTGAATTAAGTTCAGTAAAGCCTTAAGAAAAGGTTATTCTATCCTTGCTTTCTTCTCTTTACGACGTAACAATTCTATTCTAGCTTTCTTCTCTGTACTACGTAACACATATCTATAGTAATATTACGAACAATACATATTTTAATGAAATTACCAGCAATACCTATTTATAGTGAAATTACTGATAATAGCTATTTATAGTAAAATGACCAACAATACATATTTACAGTAAAATTACCAACATTACATATTTATGGTAAAATTACTATTAAGTTGGTGCAAAAATAATGACGTAATAATGTCGTTTTTTGACGTTGAAAATACGTCAGAAAACGACATTATTACGTCATTATTTTTGCACCAACCTAATATATATTTTAAAGTAAAATGATCAACAATACATTTTATCGATAGTTGAAGCATACAATTACGTTCAACATATATTTAATTGATGCCATAAAATTATGTTCAAAATATTTAGATTTCGGCATTAAATAACCCCATAGAGATGTTGATGTGCCGCTAAACTAAAATCAACCAGCCAACCAATAAATCAATTAATCAATCAATCAATCAATCAATATATATATATATATATATATGTATGTATGTATGTATGTATGTGTGTGTGTGTGTGTGTGTGTGTATTAGGTCTTACTTAAATATGCAAGTACCTTCGACGGTTCCACCGGTCATCCTCAGGCATGGAAAATATTTTGTTTTTGGCAACCCGAGAACCGGAGACGAAAAAATATAATGCAAATCGAAATATGTTTTTGTTTTTTTTAAATGTTATTGATAAGGGATACAACACCCTTCACAAGTTTGTATCCATTATAAATAACACACACACACACACACACACACACACACACACACACACACACACACACACACACACACACACACACACACATATATATATATATATATATATATATTGAAGATGTGGCATTCATAGGACACATTTCTGGATAATGTGACACTCATAGAACATTTTGGGAAAATGTGGCACTAGTAGGGCATATTTCTGGAAAATGTGGCACTCATAGAACATATTTCGGGAAAATGTGACACTCATAGAACATATTTCTGGAAAATGTGGCACTCATAGAATATATTGAAGCCGAGAAGAAAGCAACGAATAGCCTGCCTAAACGAGCTTGGGATTAGCAGAAGTGGGACTTGGAAGTATAACAAAAATATAAAACTTACTCAGAGCTACTAAGACAGGACGTTGTGGAGAGTCATAATCACTGACGTCCTGAAGAGACACGACACCGAAGCACGTTTGTGTGTGTGTGTTGAAATTATAATTTATATAGTAAAACATTAAAAAAATTTTAATGGATTTTCCGCAACCGATCCCATACAATTATTTGCATCTTTTGTCCAAATCAGTGGTTTCATTTTTTAGTTTTAATTTATTTGCAAAACGACTGAGATTTGTACGAAACCACAAAAGAAAAGAAATGCTGCAGATCCAGATTTATTGCTATTGCGTCAAGTGGAACGCCGACGCTGTAAACAGGCGTTTACTGCCATAACAACAACACAAAATACAAGCGAATCAGTGACTCTTTCTCAGCACGAATTCGCCGCCATATTTATTTTCTATTCTATTTATTTATTCTCTTCGAAATGTTTCTTCTTTAATTTCATTTTTCTTATGTTCTTTCATCTTTTTTAGTTTAATATTTAGATATTGTTAAGTTCACTCATTATTTTTTATATTGATTGCGGTTTTGTTTCTTTTCTATTGTGTGTGTTTTTTTGTTTTTTTTGTTATTTGTTTGTTTTACTTTCCTCCTTTCTTTGTTTTTGCTCTTATTTCTTTGTTAGGCCTTTTTTGTTTTTCTGTCGTATTCTGCTTTATTTTCTTCCTTCCTATTTTCATCAAGCCTATTCTCTTTCATTCCTTCTTTTTCTTTCGTTATTTTTTCTTCAGTCCTTTTCTTTCTTTCTTACGTTCTTTCTTTCTTACGTTCTTTCTTTCTTTTCCTTTACATTCTGTTTTTTTTTTGTTTTTTGTCTTTTTTGCTGAAATTTTCATTCTTTTACTTTGGCAAATTTTTCTTGTATCTTTTTGTATTGCAGTCTTTGTTTACTTTTGCTGTTTGTTCTTCTCTTTCTTTCTTTATTCTGTTTTTTTTTCCCGAAATATTTCCATCCTTTGCTTTTGCAAATTTTCTTTTTTCCTTTTAATTCACGTTCTTTATTCGCTTTTACTTTTGCTTATTTATTTATTTATTTATTTATTTATTTCTGAAAGAATTTCACAGACAGTTGTTTGAAAACCATCAGGCGAAGCATCTCCCTTCCAAATTTAACCAACAAGGAGTCTTCTTCCAAAAGGTCATCTACAAATAAAAAACATTTAGGTAAAAAAAAAAAAAACTCCAGTAATATAGTTTTACCTGCATGGTTTTGCACAAAATGGCATCTGCACTTTCTTTCGTATAAAGACGTTACATAAAGTTTTTATAATATAACTTTTTTTCTGGATGAATTTTTTTGAAAAGTTTCATCCTTTGCTTTTGCAAATTTTCTTTTTTCCTTTTAATTCACGTTCTTTAGTTGCTTTTGCTTTTGGTTATTTATTTAATTATTTATTTCTGTAAGAATTTCACTAGCAATTGCTTGAAACCATCAGGTGAAACTTTTTCTTTCCAAATTTAACCAAACAAGGAGTCTTCTTACAAAACGTCATATACAAATAAAACATTTAGGTAAAAAAAACAAAAAATCTTTAGTGATATTGTTTTTACCTAAATGGTTTTCGGTGCGTGATGCTTAATATATATATATATATATATATATATATATATATATATATATATATATATATATATATATACGCCGTATCACAAATATAGATTATTATATTATTTTCATTTTATGGACAATAGAAGAATAGACGTATAATTATTGTTTTGTAATGACAAAAAAACAAATTTCCTTGCCGACTTCTGATTTCAACCACAAATTGCACCAGTATAATTTATAACCTAAATCCATGGGACACTATGAACCGTAGTAAACCTTGGCCAAATTTCTTAAAGTACCTTAATTTAGGATCAACTTCGAATATAATTATTTGCGTAAAAATGGTTATATATTGTCATTCAAGGTCTAAGATATTTGACGGACACTGTGAGACCCTTTGAAAATTGGCGGCAGATCTAAAAAAAAAAAATGATCTAAATCTGTTGTTAACTGGGGCAAGGAATGGCTTGTTAATTTTTACCGACCTCACCACCAAAAAAAAAAAAAAAACAAATAAAAAAACAAAATTGCTCTCTATTAATCATCCGGGAGACCCGTTTCCCCTTTCCGTCAGCATGGCTGATGCTAACCTCGGTGTCCCTTCTCTTAAGTGGAAAGTTTCTTATTTACACTATTACATTGTTTCGACTGTTGTTCTCATCTTTGTTGCCATATTCACGACATTTCGGCTGTTGTACGCTCCGGCCTTCTTCAGGTGATTGGAATTTAGAACCGAACCCTTTATTTCGTCCACTCATTCCTTCTTGCTACTGGTGGGACTTTTCTAATTATTTTTGGTATATCGGTTCCGTACAGATCCTTCAATATTGTTGAGATGAGGTATTGTAATTATTTACACAATTTACATTGTTCGGATTGTTGTCCTCAACTTTGTTGCCATATTCACGATGTTTCGGTCTTTGTACGCTCTGGCCTTCTTTAGGTGATTGGAATTTCGAACTGAAGCCTTCATTTCATCCACCGGAGTAGATTGTTCTCGCTCCCCGTGCCATGCCTCTTCCAGATATCTCTGTATCAGTTATTTATCTTTAACTCAATTCTCCAAATTATTGTTCGCCTCTGCTGTAGCCAGGTATTGAACTCATAACTCTTTGTGTCAAGTCACTGGATTATTTCAACCAACGCGTTTATCCACTGGACCATGTGTCGGTGGCTAGAAGACAGATTAAACAGACTTTCATTCTTCTTTTTCATGATCCTTTCATCAGGACTATAGGACCCAATCTATAGCTTTTTACCCAGTGTTGGGGGCAGAGGATAAGAGGTAGAGTCATACCTTTCCGACATAAGTGAATGTAATGAACTCGACTGGAAATCGAACTCGACTCTCTGATTTCTCAGTCCGGATCGCTATCCATTACTCCATATTAGGCTAAATGTTTCATCATCATCATAATCTTCATCATCATAATCTTCATCATCATCATCGTCATCATCAGGCCATCGACTGTTTCAATCGTCGGGGGGTGGGGACTTAGGTCAGAAGAAACAGGTAGATTCCTCCAGAATGCTCTGTTGATGGTTGATCTTCGAAGTTCTGAAATTCTCATGTCCGTCCACTCGTTGATGTTGCGTTGCCTGCGTCCGCCTTCAACACTGCCTTGCATAATAGTTTTGCAGAGGCTTGTATGTCTTGTGACGTGGACAAACCATGTCATCTTCCGACACTTAATAGTGGCGAGAGATTCCTATCGGCCAAACGATACTTTTGACCTTGCTCCGTACATAGTCAAAGGTAACCTAAAATTTGAAATAGCCTATATGTCTACAATACATTTAGCTAATATTTTCTGGTAACCTAAAAAATCTACTTTAGCCTTCATATCTACCCTCGGTCGGTTAAGTATTTCTGGTTACCAAAAATGTGCTATATATATATATATATATATATATATATACACCAGATCCATCTGACAAGAATTTGTACATAAGGATAGTGTCATGCAATTATTTGTTAGTAAGTTAATTGCTTATATTAAGTCTGTTAGCGAAGAGAATTCGCCATTAATTGCATTAATATTGCTAATTGAGTCATTGTGTGATTATCTCTTTATTTTATATATATATATATATATATATATATATATATATATATATATATATATATATATATGTATATATATATATATGTGTATGTATATATATATGTATGTATGAAGAAAATATAGTCTTAAGGTGTGTTATATTTATGAAATAAAGTGTTCAATATCAGGGATAGAGCGTGTGTAAATATAAAAGTGAACACTGAAGTCAACACTTAGAGGCGACAGGCTGTTTCATGCTAGATGCAATCGTCAAGCCTGACGATTACGTCTAGCATGAAACAGATTGTCACCTCTATGTGTTGACTTCAATGTTCACTTTTATATATATATATATATATATATATATATATATGTGTGTGTGTGTGTGTGTTTTTGTGTGTGCGTGTGTGTGTGTGCGTGTGTATATATGTATGAAAAAATTACAGCCTGATGATGAGAACCTGAAATTTTCGAAAGTACTTGCTGCTCTAAAATACATCAGATCCATCTGACAACAATTTTATGCATAAGGATCGCGTCATTCAGTGGATTATTAGTAAGTTAATGATCATATTAAATCTGTTAGCGCAGAGAGTTCGCCATTAATTACATTAATATTACTAATTGATTCATTGTATGATTACCTCTTTATAATATAAAACATATGCTGCCTAATATAATATGTCTATGAAAAACAATTGATCTGCTGTACGAAATTCCGGAAAAAAAACAACTAAGACATGTTATTCTATTAATTGAACTATAAACTTCCTTCATGTCACGTTAACTGGAAAACACTTACAACAAAAGGATTTGTGGATTTACCACATTACAATATATATATATATATATATATATATATATATATATATAGGGTAAATATTAATTCTCTTTCTTACTATTTTCATTTTTCTACTACAGCCTATATATCAACACTAGGGTAAATATTTACGGTAACGAAATTTATGCAGTACCCTAATTATCTACATTAATTAAACAATTTCCAAATCTACCGAAGCCAACATTTGTACATTTGCCAATTCATATCTGGTAACCGAACAAGCCGCAATGGCTTATATGTCTACACTAGGCTAATTATTATTATTATTATTATTATTTTTATTTTATTTCCTTTGATTTTTGGTTTGTACACATTTCTTTCCGGGTCCCGCCCAGAGACCTAAGGTTAGAAATGGCATCATGT
>OZ010601.1:77270314-77285314 GCA_963932145.1 Acanthosepion lycidas
TACAGTTGTTAACAAACTGACGAAATATTACGGTAGGCAGTATATGACAAAACATTCGCGACTATATGCTATGGATCCAAATTACTCTATGCGACTGATATATATATATATATATATATATATATATATATATATATATATATATATATATTGGTTGGATAGATGTGAATTTGTGACCCTGGGTTTCATGCTTTTGCGATCGTCAGACAAACTGATTAATTTTTAAAAAATTTTGGGTTTATGTAGATTGCGTGTATTGAGCGCTTTCAAATAAGTACCGCGCATATAATATATAAATAATTATATATATATATATATTTATTTATATTTATATACACACAATTTTCACACACACACACACACACACACACACACACATATATATATATATATATATATATATATATATATATATATATATATATAAAAAACTAAAGAGTAACCTCTGAGCTAAAATGAGCCTCATACTAACTTCGAGCAAATTGACCAGCTAACAGATAAAAGACAACGGCGAATAACATCACCAAATATTTCAGTGATTATGTCCCGAGATCCTCACTGTTGCACAATATGTGCACTTGTATGCCGGCCCTAACGAGACTGAAGTGTCACATACGACACCAACATAAAAAATGAATACGGTTATCGGATCCTAATACGTCTGTTATAGATGTGAGAGTTCAACACACACACACACACACACACACACACACATATATATATATATATATATATATATATATATATATATATATATATATATATATATATAACAAAGATTATATTTCGCAAAAAGGCGGTCGACCAGGGTAATTGTGAAAGGTAACGTGTTAAAGGCGAGACTTTAACTACAGGGCAAAAAAAAGAAAAAGAATAAATGAGAAATAAGTTCATGTTATAGATCCCCGCTCATCGGCGAAGCATCTCAAAGTAGAAGCTTTACAAATTGTCTTATAGTTTTATCATTCCGTTGTTTTTTATCCACTATTACTCATCTATCAAATATTTCATCTCTTTCTCTCTTCGCACACACACTCTCTCCCCCGCACACAGATAGATAGATACACACACACACACACACACATATATATATATATATATATATATATATATATATAAATTTCTCTGTTCTCATCACAAGTCAGTCCTTTTTTTGTATTCTTATCTTCTGTTGATTTCTTTAACCGCTAGCGCTCGGGCTCAATCCATAAAATCTTTCCCGCCTGTCTCTTCCCGCCAAAACTCATTGGTATGTGTAGATGGCGCGATCATTTCCCGCTGATGTAATTCAGTTACCACGCACCCGATTCACTTTTTGTTGGTTTTTCCTTCTTCTTTTTCCTTTTCTTTTTGTCAAGAGAAAATGGTTAAAAGTTTATATATATATATATATATATATATATATATATATAACAAAAAAGATTGTTAATCTATCAGAGTTATCCATACTTTCCCAATAACCACAACCAAGACACATATACATGCATTTTACGCATATTCATACAATACATAGGAGTCCCAGAGCAATGTGTAACGACGAAGTCTCGTAAAACATTGTCAAAGCACTCGATCCGCACTGAATATTATCCCTGTAAAAATAGTAATAATAAATCTCTACACACGGACACACTCCTTCTTCTATATGTCGTGTATCTTCAGGACGTTGGCGATCGTGGCTCTTCACGGTTTCCTGTCTTTTGTAGCTCTTAATAAATTTGATCGTTTTGTTATCTCTCCTAAAACTTACTCCACTATCAATTTGCTCAAGCTCATTCTTATTCTATGTGTTACGTCCCATCAGGACGTTGGCGATCATAGCTCTCCACAGTTTCCTGTCCTTTGTAGCTATTAATAAATTTGATATTTCTGTTATCTCTCCTAATCCTTACTCCTCTATCAATTTATTCAAAGTTATTCTTCTTCTTGTATGTGCCGTATACCTTCAGGACATTGACGATCATGTCTCTCCACGATTTCTTGTCCGTTGCCTTTTTAGTCATTTTGTTAGCTCTCCTAGACCGTGTTCTACCATCCATTTACTCATAGTGTTATAAAAACCTAGGAGAATTCCAGTAAGATATCTTTAATAATTTCTAAGATACAACAGCTGAAAGCTTAATCTAATAATCTTGCTATTACACGATTTGGTCAATTTTGCTGTTACTCACGGTATATTATTATTATTATTATTATTATTATTATTATTATTATTATATTGTTGTGTTTCTTCAGGGCGTTGGTGATACCAGCTCTCCACAATTTCCTGTCCTTTGTAGCTCTTAATAAATTTAGTCCATTTCTTATCTCTCCTAAACCTTGTTCCGCCATCCATTTGCACAAGCTCTCAAGGTAAGTTGCGCATTGTTTTTCTCTTCCCTCGTGCTTTCAGTTTGTCCTGTGAGTATGAATTTTTCCCAGTCTTCTTTCCTTATTGTGTACCCGAGTAATGTCAACTGTCTCTTTCTGATGTGATGAGTAAGTGTCAGTTTTGTTTGCATTTTATCTACAACTTCATCCTTGCTCACATTTTCGGCCCATGGTACTCTCACGTCTTTTCTTCTCTTGCGGGGAAGTTTGTCCAGCACTCACTACCATATAGGAAGATGTTGTTACATAACGTTTCGCTACCCTTATCTTTGTTTCTAATAAAATTTCTGTTTCTTAATACTTTGCTTAGCTCTTGGAAGGCAGCTTTTGCTGTCTTATTACGCCTTCGTAAATATTTAAATTGTTGTACTTATTTGAAATTGGTATCACGACACACACACACACACACACACACACACACACACACACACACACACACACACATATATATATATATATATATATATATATATATATATATATATGCAGTGTGTATCAAAAAAAGAACTTTTACAAATTTTAGGGGCTGGTTCATCACACCAGAGCAAGTACAAAAGTCCATATAAATATATGTCCGCAAACCCTTAATTTTTTAGAGAAAGTTTTTAAAGAAAGTTTACAGTAGATGGCTCTGTGTTACCATGTAGACTAGGTTACATTTGTCATTCGTGTACATTTGTAGCTAGACTGTCTTCAACGTTTAACGTGTGTAGTAGTGAGTTAACTGAGAAGTGTTCCGTTTAACAATGGCAGGATATTCATATATGAAGCCGGAAGATATGACTTTTACATAAGGCCGCGCGAATAGTAATGGCTGTATCAGATTGCGTTTCCAGACCGAAGGCAGCCGAGTCATCCAAACTTTGCTGCTGTTTATCGTCGCATGCAACAAACTTTCCCGTGCATTCTTACCTGGATACGACAATCCTAACTTCTTTAGGTCAAAGGTTAGTCGCTGTGGTTGGCAAATAGTGATCCTAGTGTGCTTTGCTTTTGCATTTCCTTCGCCATATTGGAAATGGTAGGCTCTTGATACTAAAGGAAATAAAACAGGAACATCAACAGTATAGTTCGTTCCTTTTCTATGTATAACCCACTAAATGCCTTCTCTCACATTTCTCCGTGAATCGCGAAATGTAGGTTATCCTGAACGGCAAATCTTCTAGGACTTTCTTTGTCATAAAGGCGATGGACACCGGGGCTCTATCCTACGCTGTTCTTAATTTTTTTTTATCAATGACGTTCTGTATGTCAAGCGTTCCCGGCTCGGTATCTATGCTGGTTTCTCCTGATTGTGCGGCATTGTGTCCTGTGGCCAGACATAGGATCTTCCAGCAGCCAGCCTTGTGACCCAGGGCAGCACTATCTCCTCAAGGCACTATGTACTGCTTGGCATTCGCACCGGAATCTGTAGTTTTTCTATAAATGTGTTCATAGCAGTCGTTCTAAAGAGCTTTCCTCTCTGTTATTTTATTCCTCACCCCTAAAGGCAAACTATACATTTCGTAACTAGTTAGGACTATATAGAGACTTTATGGCATAATGGTGGCTGTAGTAAGAAATAGTAAAAATATGTTGTTTTTGGTGTAAGCAATACTGTGGTATATTTGGGTCAGTGATCGCAGCTAGCTATGATTAAGATAAGACCGATTGAAGACCAGTCTTAACTCATATACCGCCCCGTTTTTTGGCCTTGTGCCACATTTTTGTATTATTCAAAACAATTATTGCTTTCCACTTTGGTACGCTTGTTTGTTTTACGGTATATCAACCTCAATGGCTTGTCTAATACCAACGAGATTTTTATTTACATTATTCGGACTATTGTCCTCATCTTTGTCGCCATATTTATTACAACGTTTCGGTCGTTGTACGCCCTGGCCTTCTTCAGGTGGTTGGAATGTCGAACTGAATTCTTTATTTCGCTCACTGGGGTAGACTGTTCTAGAGATTTTTATTACTAGTAATATTTTTTTTCAAAAATGTATTTCTGCTAATTTTTTTTCCAAAAATGTATTGCTGTTAATATTTTTCCCTTCAAAAATTCATTACTGGTAATATTTTTACAAAAATATATTGCTGGTATTAAAACCTTTTTTTACCCTTTTATAGTGATTTAACCCGAAACTTGGGTGGGGTTAACTATTTGCTCATAGCTGGGAACTTAACGGACGCTACCACCTCGTGTCAGATTTGGACCAGGAAACACCAGCAATTGTCAGAGGCCTTGCTGCCGGATGTAGTTTATCGTCGTACACAGAACCCCTCTTTTGTACCTTGACTTCTTAAATGTAAGAGCAACACGAGACTGGCAGCAAAGTCTCGGTAGGTTTGCCTGGCTCCTTAGGATTATCTTATCTTAGGTTTGTTCTACTTAGTGTATTGAGCAATTTACGTACATGTCTTTTTGCTCGTTTTCTTTTTGTTTTGTTTTTTCTTTGGACTTGGAGATTAAACACTTGACGATTGTTTTCCTCTTGTTTTAATGTTCTTGGTTCTTTCTTTTTTATTCCTCATTTTTCCTCGGGTACCGATTTGTTCTACTGCAAGTTGAGCTATCCGAGGTTTTTCAAGACAAGAAAAACCATTTATAATATATATATATATATATATATATATATATATATATATATATATATATATATATAGATAGATAGATAGATAGATAGATAGATAGATAGATCTGAAGAGACTGAGATAGATCTGAAGAGACATATATATATATATATATATATATATATATATATATATATATATATATATATATCAGGTCATCCCATAAGTTCTGTCCGAATTTTAACTATATATATATATATATATATATATATATATATATATATATATATATAGAGAGAGAGAGAGAGAGAGATAGATAGATAGACAGACAGATAGATAGATAGATAGATAGATAGATAGATAGATAGATAAATAGATAGATAGATAGATAGATCTGAAGAGACTGATATATATATATATATATATATATATATATATATATATATATATATATATATATATATATATATATATATATCAGGTCATCCCATAAGTTATGTCCGATTTTTAACTTTTTGTTAAAAGGAACGAAATTTAAAGAGTATCTTATAATGTCTAATGGAGCTGAACATTATTTTTATGTTTAGATACATTTAAACTGATCAGATTTTATTTCAGAGAACAATAAAATTAAATTTTGTTTAATTAAAACCCTGCTAACATGGAAGTACCCAAGAATCATTTGAGGCACATAATGCTTTATGAGTTCAAGAAAGGAAACTCAGCAGCCGAAGCGGCTAGAATCATTCACTCAGTTAATGAAGAGGAATGTGTGAATGAAAGAACTTCCAGAAGATGGTTTGCAAAATTCAGAGATGGAGATTTCACCCTTGAAGATCGAACCGGACGTCTAGTTGAGTTTGAAAAGCTTCTTGAAGCAGCCCTTGAAGAAAATCATGCTTTATCAGTTGAGGAATTGGCAGTGGTTCTCAGTTCAAACCATACAACTGTTCATCGTCATTTTCAACAACTTGGAAAAGTTCCTAAACTTGGAAAATGGGTGCCTCATGAATTTTCTGAAAACAACCTCAAATCCCGACTTGAAATCTGCTCTTCTCTCCATTCTCGCCAACTTGTTTCACCTTTTTTGGATAGACTTGTGACCGGCGACAAAAAATGGATCTTTTATCGAAATGTTAAGCGTCGTAGACAGTGGCTTGGTAAAGGGGAAGGACCCCAGCCACAGCCGACAAGGGAACTTCATGGGGAAAAAAGGTTCTTCTTTCAATCTGGTGGGATCGCCAAGGAAAAATCCACTTTGAATTCTTACCATCTAATGCAACAATTAATGCTCAAATATACTGTCAGCAATTAGAGCGTTTGAACCAAGCTTTGAGGGAAAAAAAACTGCTCTAGTGAATTGAAAAGAGGTGATGTTTCATCAGGACAATATGCGACCCCGCACAGCAAGAATCACGTCACAAAAGGTCGAAGAACTTGGTTGGCAGAAAATTCCTCATCCACCTTATTCTCCCGATCTTGCTCCTTCAGACTACCATTTGTTTCATAGCTTACAGAATCATTTGGTCGTTACATTTACTTTTCCTATCGGCTACGAGTTAAATTGTAAGGCAGACTACACTCTTTAGCCTTAGTTGGCAACCACTCTAGGGAAAGGACAACTCTGAATACAAATTTTGAGGAGGGCTATCATGGGATATTATGGCACACGATGCGCACCTATTTTCTGTATCCAGTTCTTCCGCATGATCCTCCACCACTCCAATCAAATCATATCTACCGTGTAGTCTGACTGTTCAATTTCTTGGCGTTTTCCTTATACATCACATAAGAAAAACGCATTCTAATTTAGACAAGCTGACTAATTTTCGCCATTAGTAGTCCGGGTTATCTCACAGGAACGATGTAAATCATTGAAGATAAGACGCCTTATCATGGCGTCTAGTCGGGACTGACGTCATGGAATTGGTGGCAGCAAAATGTGAAATGGGAAAACATTTAAGAAAATTAAAGAAAAACAGATGAAACGAAATTGAGAATCGAGTTATATATATTTGGATACATTCTATTCTTATATAAAAGATACAGCCCACATTAAACATCTTTCACTACAAAATACGCTATTTTAATCTGTGTATAAACTATTTCATATTCGTACAAAATGATAATACATTTAAATAGTTTATATATTTTTTTCCAGTACGGTATAACTCCATGTAACCGTTTTACACATAATATCACTTACACGATACGCGTATATCTAAAATAATTTACACACCGTTTCTTTATATTTTGTGTCCCCTCAAGACGTAGGCGATCATAGCTTTCCACAATTTCCTATCCTTTGCAGCTCTCAGTAAATTTGGTCTGTTCGCTATTTCTCCTAAACCCTGTTCCGCCACCCATTTAATTAAGCACATCAGGTATCTTATGCGCTGTTTTGCTTCAGTCCCTCTTGCCTTCAATCTATCCTGTGAGTATCAGAATTTCCAAGCCCTTCTTCCTCATTATGTGGCCCAAAAGTTTCGACTGTCTCTTCCTGATGTTATGTATACGTTTCCTTTTTTTTCCATTTTCTCAAAGTTCGGTCCATAGAATTCTGAAAAAAATGAGGTCTAACAACATACAGAGTACGATGGGCAAATTGCCGTCATTTTATATTTTCAATTTTGCGCATACGCTTTTTTTTTATTTATTTATTTATTTTTTTTTGTTAGATTTTGTCGACTGTACATTACAGTAGGGAGAGTTGGGCATCGTAATGGAGAAAAAGAGCATTATGACACAATTCACCCCGACAGAAATTTAGAAACGGCGTGCTATACTGCTTGGCATTCGCACCAGGTGTAGCAGCAATACTCCATTTTTTGGTCTAATCTGATACTTGTAATGTTAAAACATCGAGCCAGGTAAATTCATGAAGCGGTAGAATGCATCGACCCTTTTTCTAGCATCTTCAACAATGTCTGAATTCCACTTGAGGTCTGGAATGAACTAGAGACCCATTAGAAGCACGGAGAAGTGTTAAGAGTGGAATCGCTCATGAAAAAGTTAGTTTCTTCCCCGTTGATCAGTTAGAGCTCGAACGAATTAGAAATCAGCAGCATCTTGATTTTGAGAAGTGCATCAATAAACAAGGAACTCTTGACAAAATACGTCCCAACAGCTCCCATCTGTGCTTTACAAGGTAACTGTAAGCAAAAAACGGACAAACAGAAAAGGACAAAAATATAAGCACAAAAAGGCATAAAAATCAGTGTATAAATATATAAAGCCACCCTCTTACAATTAAAAGTACATATTTTATTGTCTTTGTTTCGTGCCCAGTGTTTCATACTGAAACATCTATGTTTACGTATGCAATTTCAAGTTACTTTTGAGTATATGGCTGTGCTCTTTTACCAGTATATATATATATATATATATATATATATATATATATATATATATGTGTGTGTGTGTGTGTGTGTGTGTGTGTATGTTGAGAATTATATCCCGCAAGCAAGATTGTGAACATGATTTATATCTCCCAAAATTGCGAACATGATTTAAGCGATTGGGTCTTGCTACGCTAACATGGAGCGAATTTCCCAATTTCCTCCTCATAACATCGCCTATGAATAGTTTGGTTGCATGAAAATACATTTTATTAACGACGGGTATTTCATCATACATACGCATATATATATATATATATATATATATATATATATATATATATATATATATATATATATATATATGCATAAACACACATTATGTTGAGAGAAAATTGGACAACTATTTATAAATAAAATATATTATTCATAAAAATTCATAACTTATTATTAACTCATCAAAATATACTTTCTATGAATTTTTTGTCTTTATTTATTTCTTCATTATACCAATTCCTGTACTTTTTCTCTTTCTTTGAAACCCGTCAAATTTCCTTCTTGTTTCTTTTTTCTTTCTTTGAAACCCGTCAAATGTCTTCCTTGTTTCTTTTTTCTTTCTTTGAAACCCGTCAAATTTTCTTCTTGTTTCTTTTTTCTTTCTTTGAAACAGTCAAATTTCTTCCTTTTTTCTTTCTTTCTTTCTTTGAAACAGTCAAATTTCTTTCTTGTTTCTTTTTTCTTTCTTTGAAAATGTCAAATTTCTTTCTTGTTTCTTTTTTCTTTCTTTGAAACCCGTCAAATTTCTTCCTTTTTTCTTGATTTCTTTCTTTGAAACAGTCAAATTTCTTTCTTGTTTCTTTTTTCTTTCTTTGAAAATGTCAAATTTCTTTCTTGTTTCTTTTTTCTTTCTTTGAAACCCGTCAAATTTCTTCCTTTTTTTTAATTTCTTTCTTTGAAACAGTTAAATTTATTTCTTGTTTCTTTTTTCTTTCTTTGAAACCCGTCAAATTTCTTCCTTTTTTCTTAATTTCTTTCTTTCTTTCTTTGAAACAGTCAAATTTCTTACATTTTTCTTTCTTTCTTTTTTCTTTCTTGTTTTTGTTTTTGAAACAGTGACTCGCTTTATTTTTTTAAACAGTCTAAATTCGTTTCTTTGTTTTTTTCTCTCTTTTAAACAATCAAACTATTTATTTATTTGAAACAATTCATTTTCTTTCTTTCTTTCAAGTAGTCGATTTACTTTTATTCAGCAAGTTTATTCGTTCCTTTCTCTTAAGCAACCATATTACTTCGTTTGTTTGTTTCTTTCTTTCTTTCTTTCTTTCTTTCTTTCTTTCTTCAAGCAGCCCATATAATATAATTTATTTCAATTTTCTTTCTTTCTTTCTTTCTTTCTTTCTTTCTTTCTTTCTTTCTTTCTGTACTTTGTTTTAATTTTCTTTTTTTCTTTTTCTTCTCTTCTACCATATATTATTTCTATATGAAGTTGATATCCAAACTGTTTTTGAAAGATTTTTGTCTTATAAATGCAAAGCATTTTCACTTATCATTTTACATGCCTTTTGGTGACCATACATCATCTTTTAGATAAATTGTGTATTCCAACACAAGTAAATGATTCCGTTTTCCAATTCGATGAACTTCTAAAGAAAATATTTCGATACCATTAACTTGTTAGAACAAATAATCCTACAATATTGGCTTCATCGTGCTACACAAGTTTGAATGTAAACAAAATTTCTCTCCAAATTCCTTGGCAATTTTATATTGTTGCATCTATAACGTCGGGACTGAATTGAATTGACAGCAAAAACCTTCAGTTGACGTCATCCCAACCCAAAAGAAAGTTTTTATTTTTTCTTCTAGTACATTCTTCAAACGAACCAATTACTCATTGTATTGTTACGCAGAAGGTTTCATTTCTGTAGTATACTCATTTCCCACCCAGAGACCTACATTACAGTCTGCAGGAACTGCCATGTCAATAAGGTAATACATTCTGTTTTTGTGGTCTTTGATTACTATGTCTGGACGATTACCTTCGGTTATTCTGTTTGCGTATATAGCGAAGTCCCATAAAAATATTATAGGTCCTCCGTCTTTAATTGAGGGATTGTCATACCAATTATTATTATTGTTATTATTATTATTTCATTTGAGTTCTTTTGTATACGCATTTCCCTCCGGGTCCCAACCTGAGACCTAATGTCAGAAATGGTTTCATGCAATTCTCCACTAATCATTTTTGTAAAAAAAAAACAAAAAAACTCAAGATCACAAACATTTTTACATAGATAAAGTTCTTCGTAATGTGTGAGCTGTACTTCTGAGTACATTTTTTTTTTTGTATTTTTTAAGACATCGGACATGGATCTATCTATCTATCTATCTATCTATCTATCTATCATAAGCCTCGTTATTATTATTATTATTATTATTATTATTATTATTATTATTATTATTATTTCCTTTTATTTTTGTTTTATATACGTTTCTTTCCGGGTCCTAACCAGGGACCTAAGGTCAGAAATGGCAGCATGACATTTTCCACTGATCATTTAAAAAAACAAGAAATAAAAAAATCTACGATCATACGCATTTTACATAGCTAAAACTTTTCGTAATGCGTAAAGACAAAACTTATAAAGAGCTACAAGGTGGATGCGGAGGGCGATGGTCGCCTGCGTCCTGAAAAGACGCGGTATATGAAGGAAGAAATATGAAATCTATTGTAGCTTTTTATTCACTTTTAATACAAAGTTTATTTCATGGAAAAGAATTCTGTGTGTTGGGTTTTAAAGAAGTCTACGAGAAAATTTTACACACTTATTATTATTTTTATTATCAATTATTATTATCTTTTTTATTTCCTTTGATTTCTGGCGTGTACACATTTCTTTCCGGGTCCCGCCCAGAGACTTAAGGTTAGAAATGGCTTCATGACACTTTCCACTGACAAATATATATATAGATAGATAGATAGATAGATAGATAGATAGATAGATAGATAGACCTAGTGAGCCAGACAAACCTACCTAGGTTTTACCTAAACGGTTCGTCAGGGAAAGTATGGCCATGCTTTCCCTGACGATCCGTTTAGGTGAAACCTAGGTAGGTTTGTCTGGCTCACTAGGTATATCTAGGTCTGCTCTACGATTGTATTGAATTCTTTTGTTAGTTAGTTGTTTACTCGTATCGGGGTTTTTTCTTTGGGCTTCAGACCTGCATCTGTGCGATTTGTTCGACAGTAGTTCATGTTTGTAGCTCTTTCTTTTTTTAAAACCTTTTTTTCCCTCGAGATTGATTTGATTATTTGCAAATCAAAAATTCCAGGGTTTCTCGAAACGAGTCTAGTTATATATATATATATATATATATATATATATATATATATATATATTTAACATAGATAAAGCTCTTCGTAGTGTGGACTTTACTTGTGAGAACATTTTTGGTATCTCTTTGAGGCATGGACTTCCAGGTATAATAATAATAATAATAATAATAATAATAATAATAATAATAATAATTATTATTATTATTATTATTATTATTATTAATAATAATAATAATAATAATAATAATAATAATAATAATAATAACAAACAAAATAACTTAACTTTTCCAATATTTTTCATCATTTGAAGAAGAGCGCGATTTAAGAAAATAAAAAGAAGATAGGGGGAATGCTAAGGAATTTTACATCCTGTTGCCCACCAGTGATTTATTCCAACGTTCTGACCTGCGTGAACTTTGATTTTTAAGAGAAAATGTTGTATACACTGATTTGGCAGGATTCGTATTCTTGTCTTTGTTTCGACAGCTGCACTCTTCAGCCTTCTTTCCTGAAATTTTGAGACAAATTATTTTGAATGTCGTTCACTGATCTTCAAGATTCGTTGAGCGCTTAACTCGAGATTAGACTCATTCGACATCCTCCTAAGAAAGGTGTGTTATATTCATTCCAGTACTTGTCACGTCAGGTAAATGAAGATAACACCCTCTACACCAACGACGAAAATTCAGAGGAATAATGACCCCCACCAAAAACAATGCAACCCACTAGTAGACTCCATACACTCAGATATATACTCGGTTTATATCTATGCGTAGACTCGAGTAAAACCTCTACAATTATCAACCTAAAGACTCAAATGTAAAGATATGTGTCACCCAATATACTCAAGTGTAAACACGATCTATATCAACATATATATTCAACTGTAAAAACGAGCTATGTCAAGTTATATAGTCAAGTGTAAACACGATCTATATCATCATATATATTCAACTGTAACAACGAGCTATGTCAAGTTATATAGTCAAGTGTAAACACGATCTATATCATCATATATATTCAACTGTAAAAACGAGCTATGTCAAGTTATATAGTCAAGTGTAAACACGATCTTTATCAACCTCTATGCTCAACTTTAAAAATTGAGCTATGTCAAGTTATTAGGTTGGTGCAAAAATAATGACGTAATAATGTTCTTTTTTGACGTTAAAAAATACGTCAAAAAACGACATTATTGCGTCATTATTTTTGCACCAACCTAATATATACTCAAGTGTAAACACGATCTATGTCAACCTATATGCTCAACTGTAAAAACGAGCTATGTCAAGTTATATACTCAATATTTGTATTTAATAAAAATATTTTTATGGTTGCATACAATTTTTAAACATACCTGAACAAGACGGACATAATGACGAAATATTGTTAAACGTCGTCTTTTCTTTCTTGTTTCTTAAATCGATCTCCTTTTTAAGTATTATTATTATTTTTATTCGACGTTTCTTATTGCTTTTGTTGGTGGTGGTGTTGTCATGAATAATATTCCATGAGTAGGTATTTTATCGTTGTAACCGACATTAATGTGCCCTTTTCTTATTAACTTTATTTTTGTTGCTATACGTAGTGTTAGAATTAGTATTAATTGTATTTGCAGTAGAAGTATTGCCATTAATATAATATCGTCTGCTTTCATCGAATTTCCTTGCGATTTTCCTTTCTAGGGCTGCCGAAACTGTTAAAGATGATGGTGATGCCAATAATGCTATTGTTGTTGCTATGGCTGGGGCGGTTTCAATTTGTATGCATCCTGCATATCCGTCCTAATTGATGTTATTATCATTTTCAGGCGTGTTTCAATTATAAAACGCAAAGACTCCCGGTCTCATCTTGGGTTTGGTTCGTACCGGGTGGGAACGGAAACGATGCGATCGAAACTTCTAGTTTCCTCCCTCCCGCACCTAACAAACAATTCCCCAGTCGTAATCTAGGAAAGGAACGAGGGACAAATAGCATTTGAAAAAGGTTTTAGGCGCATAAATTTGAAGGTTGGGGTGATAAGGGGTCAAATTTAGAGGTCTCTGTCTTAGTGCAATTTTTAAAAATCATTTTCGAGCAAGCTGTAACCAAATAAAAAACGGAGTAATTAAGGAAGTGTTGATATCAGCAGCCGGGATTTCATTTTTCGAATGCCATCGAAATGGGAATAGAAAATATTGGCATATTTAATATTTCATCCAAAGCAATTTTATTTTTGAATAATTTTCTTGGGAAAAGAGCTGACAATGAATAACTATTAAGCTATGAAATCTGGATAAAGCAGATCTGTCTCGAAAGCATCTAGCCTCTAAAAACCGGTTGCGCAGCCTTGATGTAACAACCGATTTCAGGGATTTTTTTGGCAACAGATCGCATTATCTCAGGCTACTCGTACCATGTAACCAAAATCTACCTGCAGCATGGTGGGATTATCGGCAACTAGAGATTTGTAAAAGCTGAACCTCACAGTAAAAAAAAAATTAAAAAGTTGGTCTGTATGCATCCAGTACAGTGATGTCAATGTATCGTTTGGGCTGCGGGGAAGTGTCCCTAGACAGAATTCAAGATCCAGGTTCTCTCGATGGAATCAGCGGCCACGTAACCGTGAAGATGGCGAGCTTTCTACTTGTGGAGGGAACATCGGTTATTGTTTGACCTGTATAGGGATCGCCTCCGCATTGTCTACTTGCCCAAGACACGCTACGCATGAATGAACAACACTCCGGCTTGCAAGTCTCATATGTGGAGGAGCTGCTCAGGTGCCCACTGGCGTAGCGAACCTACGACCACACCCGGGCATGCGACTGATGATGATGATCATCATCATCATCAAGATATCGCATCATATAGATCTTTCAGCTCCCTTGCTCTACTCTTGCGTTGCCTTGATGAGACCTCTGGCTTTTTCTAAAGTTAAAATCGCCGTCGAAATGCAATGGGCAAGATTAAAGAAAACGCAACCAAGCCGTTGATCGTAATATTAATGGTAACATTAGGCATTTCCTTTTATGGTAATGGTAATTTTAATAGTAGCCGTTTCCTTGACCGAGCAGCATGTGTTCCTTGAGTGATGTTTTTCTTCATTTCTTGGCCATCTGGCTAAGATCAAAGTGTAGTATCTGTTCTCCTCATTTCTAATTGTAATGTTAATATTAGCCGTTTCCTTATAAGGAAAGATTCGGCATTCATTGACCGAGTAACTAATGCTATCGTCGGTTGAAATTTAAAATCTTTCTCTTGAAACAATTTTTCAAGAATATAGGTTTCTCGAGTCCAGTAGCACTTATTGCTCTTCAAGTAATGATTGGCGGTTTCCTTGCTAACCTTTTGTTTGACGTAGTGTGGTAGAGTATATCAAGTTGTAGCTCTTGTTGAAAAAATTGAGTCATATACTTATATAGC
>OZ010601.1:77290314-77295314 GCA_963932145.1 Acanthosepion lycidas
ACACGTCGTGTTTAGGCACAGGCCTATTCCTATTATAGAGACTTCGATATATACTTGATACATCGATCCTCTGCGGTTTAGCGCCAGAATATGATATCTTTAGTAATTAACTATTCTACACGTAGCTCGATCTAGTTTTCTCATATTTAGTACGTATTTCGGCCGATTTGTTTTTCGGCCTTCTGCATTGGCTGAATTTCTCACTTGATCAATTATCATTATTTCTTAGGTCTGTTCAAACGATTATTCACATCTTTACTTCGTTTATCAGTAAGTTTCTGCAGATTATTTACATTATTCAGACTATTGTCCTCATCTTTGTCGCCATATTTATCACAACGTTTCGGCCGTTGTACGCTCCGACCTTCTTCAGGTGGTTGGAATATCGAACTGAACCCTTTATTTCGCTCACTGGGGTAGACTGTTCTAGTTCCACGTGCCATGTTTGTTGGATGTCAGTTATCAGTTATCTCCTGTTAATTTCCCTCTGAAAGTTCTCCACTGCCTTAACCGGGTATTGAACTCACACTCTTTGGGTCCTGTCACTGGATCTAACCAACGCCTTTATCCACTGTGCCATGTGACCAAAATAAAGGGTTCAGTTCGAAATTCCAACCACCTGAAGAAGGCAGAAACGTTGTGATAAATATGGCGACAAAGATGAGGACAATAGTCCGAATAATGTAAATAATGTACGTAATACCTCATCTCAGAAATATAGACAGACTCTGAAGTTTCTGCAGATGTGTTCTTTGGCCTTCATCAGGTGCATTAATTCTTTCATCTTTTAGACGGTCCTAGATGCTGAGAATATGGTGGACATTCCCCTTCATCTTTTGTCCTTTCCTTAATCCTCCCTATTCTCAGTCTTCTCTCACTTTCATTCCGTGTAACCACCTGCGTACTAGTGGCATTCCCCTTCATCTTTTGTCCTTTCCATAATCCTCCCTATTCTCAGCCTTCTCTTTCATTTTCACACCCTGTAACCCCCTGCGTACTAGTTGCATTCCCCTTCATCTTTTGTCCTTTCCTCAATCCTCCCTATTCTCAGTCATCTCTTTCACTTTCACTCCCTGTAAACCCCTGCGTAGAAGTGGCATTCTCGTTCATTCCTTGTCATTTCCTCAGTCCTCCCTATTCTCAGTCTTTTCTTTCAGCTTCACTTCCTGTAACCCCCTGTATACTAGTGACATTCCCGCCTTACTTGGTGTGAAATGATTAAAAAATTGTCTATCAGAAGACATTTCATACTGTTGGGGACGCCTATACAGCCAAATTGTACTGAGAAAAGTCCCTAAAGAATGTCAATCAGTTAAGTGCCATACGTGATACACGCTTGGGAGATCATATCTTTCAATTCATGACTTATTAGGCAGAATTCGTGTCATTTCTCTCTGCGATAGACTGTTTGCCAACCAAGACTATAGGGTCCAGTCTGTCCTGTTATTCAATCCATAGCAGGTGGGGAGAAATGATGAGTTCATACTTTTCCCAAGGGGATTTTACACATAAGTGAATGTAATTAACTCGAGTTCATCACATTCAAAGAACGTACGGGTCCGAGATTACGAGAGTTGATAAATAGCAGATAAGAGATGGATTGAATAAAAGAAACACCTGTCTCATTCCTTCTCTGTCAGAATGCTGAGAATATGGTGGACATTTAAGCAACAAGGAAACTTTAAAGAAGACGGCAAGAAAAAAGAAACTTGTCCATAGAATCATTAAGAAACATTTGAAATTTCTGCGATGAGGAAAGAGGGCCTTGACATTCATTGGGCATATTGAAACGAGACGAACAGAGGGAAAACATCGAATAACCTTCTTAACTAGCTTCATATATTTTTCTCAAAACTTCTTCGTTACTCATATGTTCTGTCCAGTATTATCAGCATTCTTTTGTATAGCTCTCTAGCATCAACTCTCCTCTTCATCTCTGATGCAATTGTGCAGCATTCATATCTTCCCTAAAACTTCCACGTCTGCTCAAATTGTATTCTTAGCATTTTTCTGCAGATACACTTTTCTATTGGCTCAAGTCTCTTCTTCATCAGTGAGGAAATTGTCAAGCATTTATATTTACCTGAAAGATTCCCCGTTGCTCATATGATCGGTTCCTGGTATTTTCAGCTTCATTCTATACCCTCCACAATAACTAACTGACCTTGACATTGTCGATGATCTTGTATTAATTTCTCAATCTATCAAGGATGCAGAATCCTTGCTGCAATCACCCGAGGAAGCAGCAAACCAGGTTAGGTCTCTATTGCTGTGTGAGTAAGACAGAAGATATCACAAACTCCCATGCGTGTAAAAAACTTCACAAGATTTGACGCTTGAATCTTCCGTCCTCCTTAAAAGTACAAACCTTTCGAACATTGATTGAACAAGTTCTACGGTATGGATCAGAAACATGGACATTATCTGTTCGTCTTAAACGACGACTCGATGGAACATATACAAATCTGCTTCGAAAAACCCAGAATATGTTTTGGAGATCCCATGCAACGCATAACACGATTTACGGAGAACTGAGATCAATTTCTCTTAAGCTCAAACAAAAACGATTATACATTGCCGTCCACTGCCACCGAGCGGACAGGGAAACCGTCTCATATCAGCCTTCTTCTGTAGAACTCTCTAGCATCAAATCTCCTCTTCATCTTTGATGCAATTGTGCAGCATTCATATTTTCCCTAAAACTTCCCCGTCTGCTCCAATGGTATTCTTAGCATTCTTCAGATACACTTTTCTCTCGGCTCAAGTCTCTTCTTCATCAGTGATTAAATTGTCAAGCATTTATATTTTCCTGAAAGATTCCCCGTTGCTCATATGATCGGTTCCTGGTATTCTCGGCTTCATTCTATACCCTGTGGCATCCTTCTGGAGTTATCTTCTCACGAAAACTGACTTTCAAAGACACCATAGCTCAGGACTCAGGCTTGGACAGTGGGAACCTGGGGACTGCAATACAGGACTGTGAGGAAAGGGATTTTCAATGGTGCTCCGACCAACCATAGAGAGGTTGAAGGATGATGATGATGATGATGATGATGATGATGATGATGATGATGATGATGATGATGATAGAACTACATTGTTCCCTCATACACTCTTTTCTTTGTCTCAAACGAAACTTTTCTGCTTCAAATAAAATTTCCGTTTCCACAATTAGCGACGGAACACAGTAGTAGATCTCACTTATCGATCAACCTGGGTATAATGACGTTTTGTAAAGGTTATTAGTAAACATAATGACAGTGAAAAAGTTAAACTCGTGTAACTCTGAGAGTAAATTCGATCCTGTGGCCCCCAATAAGACGATGTGAAACGGAGTAACGATTTATAATTGAGGCGAATTTTGGAATTTTCATGGCAAAAAGAAAAAAAAAAAAGGAAAAAGAAAAGAAACCTAGAAGTTTTTTGTTAGATTAAATATTCTCAGCTTGTTTTTTTCTTGGCTGAGCTGCAATTAGAACCAAAGCCGCTCGCGTTCAAATGGAGCGTAAAGCCGGTATTACTGGTAGACGCCGATGTCAGACGTAAGTTGTGAAATCTGGTCGTTGATAAGGGCATTCCTGATTATTTAGTTTTGTTCTAGTGGTTGTTCTATTTTTTTTCTTTTTTACTTTCAGGAAAAACCTAAGAGTCATTTTGCTACACAGGGTGTACCAAAAATATCTACACATTTTTTTATCTAATGATATATGCCCGAAAGTTGGAAATTGATCACCTCGCCATTGCGTAGTGGTTAGCAAACTAGTCCTGCATAGCATTACGCGGAAATAAGATCGAGGAAACTCGTTGTTGGGAAAGAATATATATATATATATATATATATATATATATATATATATATATATATATATATATATATATATATATATATATTCATATATATATATATATATATTGTCATCCACGGACAGACTGTTTCACTATATCACAGCACATCAGTGTGGCTAGACATCCGTTTGCCTCTAGCTAGGATCGAAACCCGGCTTAATTGGCGCCAGTCAGAAATTCTACTCTTAAGTCTACCCTTTATGAATAAATATAAACAAATGCGCATGTATGTGTTCACATACAAATACAGGTTTATTTTTCATTTATTTTATTTTATTATGTTTATTTAATATTATTTCTTTGCACGAACTCCCGATCAATTTTATTTCAGTGCACTAATTAATCATTAAACTATTATTTCTTTCAAGAATAATTAATTTTCGAAATTGCGACAAATTAATTGCCAATTACAACATTCATTTACTAATTACTAGGTTCTTCTAATATGATAATACATGAATATCATATGTAGCGATAAAGTTATTAAACTGGTATAATTGTTTGAAAGGTGAATTTTTATTTTAATCATTTCAACCCAAACAAGGAGATAATGCCACTAAGACAAGGGGTTTCAGGAATTTAAAGAGAATGAGAAGACTTTAGTGGGGAGAGACAAGGAAAAGGACAATAAGGGAATGGGGATCAGAAAGATGGAAGAAGCGATTGACGTTGCATTTAATTTTTTAAGATTCTAATTGGCAGGGAAGGAAGTAATCGGGAGCTTTGCTGTTGAGAAATGGGAGAAAAGAAACTATTACTTTAGAACTGACGTTTGCATCTAGCTAGCTTACCAGTAATCTTAAATTAATGCATCCGAAGCAGTAAGGAGAGAAGCTGATCAGAACAGAACATTATTCATTTATCCCTTTCTCTTGCCGTATAAAATAATTTAGCCTCGGAGTTCCCATCTGTTTTGACGATTGAGAATCCGCGTGAATAAGTCGCATTTTTAAGGTCAAATTTTTATACGGAAAACTAATTGATGGTCGACAGCTAAATGGGTTACAATGTTGTTAAGTTGTAATTTGTGCATGATGTGGAGGACTGTTCATTTCAGACATGACATATTCACCAATTACAAAAGAGATAAATAAATAAAACTTAAATTGCGACTGTTAATCTTCTATCTCTCTTTGATCAAACTTGTTCCATTC
>OZ010601.1:77300314-77302814 GCA_963932145.1 Acanthosepion lycidas
ACTTCTAAGCACTGTCTAACCACATTGAGAACTCTTTGGTTTACTCCTTATTTTCAATTAAGTAAATATTTATTCGCTTACCTGTGTATGCACGCTAACGTACGTATATAAAGTTGTTAATATCAAATTATTTGGTTTATAGCCACATTTATACCTATATATATATATATATATATATATATATATATATACATTGTGAAGTAATTGACCTTCGTTCAGTGTAAATGAATATATATATATATATATATATATATATATATATATATTATACATATATTATATATATACATATATATATATTATGAAGTAATACACACAGACACACACATATATATATATATATATTGTGAAGTAATTGACCTTCGTTAAGTGTAATTGAAATATATATATATATATATATATATATATATATATATATATATATATATATAAAATAAAGGTGTCGCGTCTGCATTTTTTTGGTTCTTGTCGACTTATAGCTCAGAAAAGAGATGCCGCTGGGTGTTAAAATTGTGCATGCACTTTAAGATACTTATGAAAAGTAGAAAATTTAGTTTTTGATTCTAACTGATTAAATGATATAATTCGATAAGTAAAGAATCAATCGATTCATGGAAACTCTTCACAATTATTTTCCAGCAAGTACAAGTTCTTCTTAAACGTCACATTGGTGAAACTTTTCGAAGTTAACTTCAGTTCTTCTTAAGCACACACACACACACAGAAAAAAAATAAAACGGTACGTGTAACTATTCAATTATTTTTATGATTCGCCACATCACACGGATTCCATTTGCGAAAATCTTCGAAGGTAAATGCAAAATTTGGATTAAATGCTCTTTTAAAAATTATTGTTTTGTAATTTTGTACTAATTGTAAAAAAAAAAAAAAAATTTGAGACCTAAAACAAATCATGAAATGTTTCAAACCAAAGGGTACCTGTTTTGGAATACTACATTAAATGAAAAAAAAAATTGCACCAAGTTTTACAATTTTAATTCTTAGCTTCTTTTTATTGTATCTAACCATTGTTACATTTTAGAGGGTAAAAAAAAGAGAGACCCGGATATAAGAGAAACCCGGATATAAGAGAGATTTTCTCAGGTCCCAAATTAGAGCCTGTGTTAATGTATATAAATTAGACCATACCCAGGTATAAGAGAAACCCGGATATAAAAGACTTCACCGGTCCCGACAACTCGTAGCTGATTAAACGAATACATTGTTTATCACAAACTCAAAAACTGATTTTTTTTTTTAAACGAATACTTTTCATTTGATTATAAATAAGTACTTTTTGCTTCTTTTTTTTTTGTTTTAAAGATTAAAGAAAAAAGGACAAAATAAATTAATTCTTAGTAAGTGTAACTCCAAAACTTTTTTTTTTTTTTTGATGGAAATCTATTTCTGGGATACAGGAATCCTTTCTTTTTTTTTTTTTTGAATCATTACGCTAAATTTTCCACCTACAAATGACAAATATTTAATGAACATTTTACTGTTAAATCTTTAGAAGGTAAAAGAGAAAATAAATTAAAAGAATATATTTTTATCACTATAACTAAAGCCCAAACATTCCTAAAGTAAAAGAACACTGCAATACGCAAATTCTTAGCTTTTATCGTTAAAATTAATTTTTAATCAGTGTAAACTCAAACCGATTTTAAGACCCCATAATATTTAAAGAAAGAATGAATGCTGAAATGTTCCAGTCCGCCTATCAATAAAGACACATTTTTAATTAACTTTTTATTGTTACAATTTTAGAGAGTAAAAGAGAAAATAAATTAAACGAATACATTTTTATTACTGTAACTCGACAGGCAATTATGAACTTAATTTATATGTGTGTCATATATGAAAAAAAAAAGCCGGCACTCTTGAAGCATTTCTTATAATTTGATTTTTATTATTAAATTTTTATGTTTCAAAAAGAACAAAATAATTTTTTTTTTTAATCAGTGTAACTCAAAAACATTAAATATACGGGTAGAATCCCTGACAAGCGGACTAAAAAGGCCTTCCAGATATAAGGAATTGTTTACAAAGTCTGTATAGACGGGTTAAAATAAAAGAACTGAAATCATGTTTAACATTTATTTTCAATATTTTATAATAAACAAAATAAGCTAATGGCGAGTGAAATATAACGGAATTGATTTTAAGGATAAATAAATAAATTATGTAATGTTAATGAAAATTCATTAAATTAAGTATGCCACGTATGCCACGTATGCAAAACAAATGATGTAACGAGGATTTTTTAATTGCTGTTTCATGATGATTCTTTTTCTTTTAATATCATTCTCAACTTTTTCGCATTTCGTTTTGCTTTTGTTCTCGAATTTTTTTTAAACGAAAGACAATTTTTAACTACGTGCGTTATTGCAATCGTCATATCTGAATGCTGGATTTCTTTCCATAAAACTGAGAATCTTTTCAATAGCTTTTTTATTTCAGTCCAGGTTTCATTAGTCATGTTTTTTATTTCCTTGTTCAT
>OZ010601.1:77307814-77365314 GCA_963932145.1 Acanthosepion lycidas
ATATAGTCTTCCTCGATTCAACTTTTAATATATATATATATATATATATATATATATATATATATATATATATATATATATATATATATATATATATATATATATAAGTAGTATGCGTTTATCTCGATAGCGACCTGTTTGTTCTCACACCGGGTTGTGGAGTGATTTTATGTCAGTATTTAATTTCATAGCCTTTCCGTGTTGATAGATAGCGGACACACTCACACACACACATATATATATATATATATATTAAGCTTATTACCCAAGCAAGGCGGGAGTGTCACTAGCACGCAAGGGGTTACGGAGAGGGAGCAAGAGTAAAGAGGGGTGTTCGAGGAAAGGATAGAGAGAAGGACGGGGATCAGGATTAAGGCATCAGAAATGTCAAATTAATTTACATTTGAATATCTGAAGATTATAGTTATCAGGGAAGCAAGTAAGAGGAAGGGACTTCCACTGTCGGGAAGTCCGAGATAAGAAGCTGTTGGAGCAGACGTGACGCCGACATTTAACGGTTTCGACAATGAAAGTGTGTGACAGAGATGCCAACCTAGTAGCACGTTTAAATTCAGTGAAAGTAGCTCGCGATAGCAGGTCTGTGCGAGAGTGACGCTAGACGAGATGCTAGAACAGGACCTATTATATTGCATATCCGTGACACCGAGTAAAGATGATTTGGAGAATTTAACACTCTCACAGGGCACTTTGAAGGTGCATGTCACCGAGGAAAGTTTGTGAAAATTGTTCCTATAACATGTATCACAGACAACGAGGAGACATTGAAGAGAATATATTATTGAAAGCCCAAACGACAAGAAACTGTGGAGAGTTCAAGTCTTAAAGAAAATCTGGATATATAAGGTTTATAGAGCTCAAAATAAAAACTGACACTTAGGCTAGTTGTATATTTGGCTAGCTATCAAAATGTAGCTTTCTGTCGTTAATTAGACGCACAGATATTTTCTTATTGCTACAAATGTTACGTTTAGTGGGTGTACGTGTCTGTGGAGTAATGGATAACAGCTCGGATTGAGGAATCGGAGAGCCGAGTTCAAATTCGAGTCCAATCCATTACATCTACTTACGTGCTAATACATTGGGAAAGGTGTGAGTCCTCTTCTTTCCCCACATATGGGTAAATAGCGGGTTCTATAGCCTTGGTTGTCAACTGGTCTATCCCAGAAAGAAATGGCAACCTTCTGCGGGAAAAAATCTGCCTCGTTAGTCATGTATTGAAAGATACATGATTGCCTAAGCGTGTATCACGCATGTCACATAACTGACTGATGTGTTTGCGTAGACTGGCGCGATATTTTTTTTTTTTTTTTTTAATTTCTGGGAAATATTTTGTTTAGGTTTCGAGTAGTAAGTAAATTTAGCAATTATAGGCTTCGAAACGTCCCAAGTGAAAGATATACCTTTTATTAAAACAAAGAAAAGAAAAAAACACAAAGATAAAAAGTCGCATAATTGACACTTGTTTAGCTGTAAAGTCTTTTCTTTTTTTCGACTTTAATAATACATTTTTTGTTATCATTTCACCCCAAGTAAGGCAGTAAAACCACTAAGACAAAATATTACTGGGTGTGAAAGAATAGGAAAAAAGAGAAACATTATCTAGGAGCGAGAACAATAAAAGAAGAGTAATCAAGAAGACAGTCGATAACGATTGACATTGCATTTAAATTTTTGAAGATCAAAATGAGATGGAAAGCCTTGAGCCGGAAGTGAGTTCCACAAGTGAGAAGTGCGAGAGAAGAAACTGTTAGCATAGAACTTTCGGTTACTATTTACCTGTAAATTGGTGAGACCTTGTCGCCAATCTCGTATTGCGCTTAAATTCATAAAGTCTAAACACCATAGAGAATAGTTCATCAGAAAAATTAACATGAAAGTAAATTCTATGCTAATAGTTCCTTCTATCGTACTTCTCGCTTGTGAAATTCACTTCCGGCTTCTTGCTTCCCAGTCAAGTTTGATTTTCAAATATTTATTTGCAACGTCAATCATTATCTTTGTCTTATTTCTTGTTTTTATTCTTCTCTCTTAGAAGTTTTTTTCTCATATTCTCTAACACTCAGTAACACCTTGAATCTCAGTAGGTTTATTGCTATGCATGGAGTAAAATGATTAAAAAAATCTAATTCAACCAAATACTCCTCTGTGACTCAATCGGTAAAAGTATGTCAGGCTATATGACGGTTAAGTATAGGATACAGGTTCGATTCCTGTCGGAGGACGCATATTTTCTATGAAAATTTCTCGGACATTCAGGCCGGTAAATGGCGTTAATACTGTTTATTATAAGCAGAGCATTTACTTAAATATTTGTATCTATAAAAAGAACGTATAAACATAAAAAATGTCATAAAATAATTGTCGGTCTTTGTCCATTTTATAATATATATATAATGAAATTGAATAAGTTTGACAATTATTTTCATATATTTATTATTTATGCCTTATTTTTATGGATATAAATATTTAAGTAAATGCCCTGTTATAATAAAGAGTATCAACAACATTCACAGGCCTGAATGTCCAAGAAAATTCATAGAAAATACGTGTCCTCCGACAAGAATCGAACTTGTATCCTACACGATCTGTCATTTGACCTGACATGTCATACCATTTAGCTACAGAGGAAGCATCTACTTAGGAAGGTCGGAGAACTCCTATTTTCTATGAAATTTACTAAGTTACTAATTTTGTTTGTTTCACCATATATATATATATATATATATATATATATATATATATAAGTGAAATTGAGAAATTCATAAAATAAAAAGGTGTTGCACTGAAATTTGCATTTTTTTCCTTGTTCAAAATGCAGTTATCTCCCCATGGTTATTCATGGCGGAAGTTGCAAAGGCTCAGCTCAATCAATCATTAGCCAGTGTCTTTCAAGGCTTCGGTGTTATTGTTTAAAAGCAACTTACCCGGTGCACATAGAAACGTTGCAAATAATTCGATAAAAGGTCGACTTTATGAATAAAGATGCTGTAGCATTCAGTGCGTTATTGAGAAGAGGAGTCCTAAAATCCACTTTGTATGGAAAGAGGAGTCTGGGGTCAGGAATTGGTTGAGAAGGAGGTCGTACCGATGTCACGGGCTGAGAGAAGACGAAAAAGAATTAGTGACAACATTCCGAGGAAAATGTTATAAGGTTTGAGAATATTATTACGACGTAAAATATCGGCAGGACGGGAAGTGTTGATATGGGACACTAGTGGCATTTTGGATATTTATTTAATCTCAGTTAGACAGGGACGGATAAGGGAAGATGTGTTTTAGGAAGATTGTGTCGCACCCAACATTTAAGTGGGTATGTTTTGTTTATTTTAAGACTAGCAAAAGTGGTTCGCTTGTGTCGTGCTAAGAAAATTTTCTCAGACTGTATATCTAGAAACCCTTGATAAAAATTCCAAAAAAGAATCAGCAATATTATTAGTCCTAAAATGACACCTCGGCTAGAGTCATTTTCTTACAGCCATAATATAGCTTCCCTGTGTTTTTTTTTTCTATAAATACTTTCAGGTATATTAGATTTAACGTTTAGAGTTCATGGTTGAACTAGATTTATCTCAAAATAATTTCACTCCAAACAAGGCAATACACCCACTAAAATACAAGGTGTTACTGAGTCCCTATATAATGTGAGAAAAAAAACTTCTAATAAGAGAGAACAATAAAAGAACAATAAATAAGAAGACAGAAGATAAGGATTAACATTGCATTAAAATTTTTGAAGATCAAAGTTGACTGAAAAGCAAGACGCCAGAAGAGAATTCCACAAGTGAGAAGTGCGATAGAAGGAAATAGTTAGCATAGAATTTATTTTCATGGTAATTGTTCTGATAAACTTCCCTCTGTGGTACGTAGACTTTATGAATGTAAGTGCTATACTAGATTATCGGTAAGGTCTCAACTTTTTACAGTTGAAATGGATAGATGTAACCGTATGCTTAGAGTTTCTTTTCTCGCACTTCTCACTCGTGGAACTCTCTTCCAGCTCCATGTTTCTCTGTCAAGTTTGATCTTCAAAAATTTTAATACAATGCCAATCGATATTTTCTGTCTCTTTATTTCGTTTTCTTTTGTTGTTCTCGCTCCTTAATAATATTTTCTTATTCTTTCACGCACAGTACTCCTTTGTGTCATAGTGGCTTTATTGCCTTGCATGGCGTGAAGCGATTAAAAAAAATACTTTTATTTGCAAGGAAAATTTAGGACGTGGGTGGTTATGGATTCTCCACAGCTACATGTCTCTTGTAGCTCTAAAGAACATTTGGCTCTTGACCGTTCCTCGTTGTCTACGACCTCTCATTCATCTATCCATTTGATGTTCTGTGTCGCTTTAGGACGTGAGTGATAGTGGCTCTCCACAATTTCCTGTGCCTTTTAGTTTTAAACAAAGTTTGACTCTTGAATATTCCTCTTGTTCTATGTTCCGGCATCCATCCATTTTATGTGCCGTGTTCCTTCAGGACTTGGCTGAGTATGGCTCTCCACCTCTCCCTTGTAGCTCGAAGTAGAACCACATCTTTGTTGATTCGAATTCCCTCTTAATCTTGGAAGAAATTGCCTATTTCACTTATTTCAAAATATTAAATTATATTAAAATTATTTTTACAGAAATCTACCAATAATTTCTTTTATATACATATCTAAATTCAGTGACTTCACTATGTTGTTGTTATTATTATTATTATTATTATTATTATTATTATTATTTCCTTTGATTTTTGTTGTATACACATTTCCTTCCGGGTCCGAACCACAGACCTAAGGTCAGAAATGTCATAGATACTTCCAAAAAATTAAAAATAAAACAACCTAAGATCACGGATATTTTAAATTGATAAAGCTCTTTGTAATGCATGTGCTGTATTTGTGAGTACACTGTTTTGTATTTTCTTTAAGGCATAGACTAATTGGTATCCCTTCAATGAGTCTATAGGAACCTTTTCCCAATCAAACCGAGGGCTGCAACCACAACTGAAATTATTAATGTCTTCATGTGACACTTTTTTTTTTTTGATATCGACTTCAAGGTCCTTTTTTATTTTGATAGTTTTTTTTTTGAAGGTTATCAATGTTACATTACAGTCTGCGGGAACTGTCAATGAGAAAACACATTCTGTTTTTGTGTTCTTTGATCACGATGTTTGGGCGATAATTTCTTAATTTTCCCTGGAAAAGCTGGATGCGGTTCTTCATGAGCAGGCATACTTTTTGTTATGTCTCTATTTCCAAATCCCTATCCAGTGTCTGAGAAGATTTTTCCCAGTTTGTTTGTTTCTTTTTTTTTTTTTTTGCACAACAGCCCAGTGCTCCGATGATCCCTATTATTATTATTATTATTATTATTATTATTATTATTATTATTATTATTATTATTATTATCTTTGATTTCTGGCGTTTACACATTTCTTTCCAGTTCCTAAAGTTAGAAATGGCATCATGACACTTTCCACTGACAAAAAAAAAAATAAAATAAAAATTACATAGATAAAGCCCTTCGTAAAGTGTGGGCTGTACTTGTCAGAACAATTTTTTGTATCTCCTTGAGGCATGGACTTCCAGGAATCCCTTCAATTAGTCTACTGCAATCTTTTCCAACCAGTCCTAGGGATCCAACTACAACAGGGATTGTTGATGTTCCCATATGCCACATTTTCGAGATTTTTATTTCAAGGTCCTTGTATTTTGACAGCTTTTTGAATATCTTCAAAGATACATTGCAGTCAGCAGGGACCGCCATATAAATAAGGAGGCACCGTTCTTGTTTGTGGTCTTTAATAACAATATCTGGGCGGTTGGCTTTGATTGTTCTGTCAGTGTGTATTGTGTAGTTCTATGGAATTGTAATAGGTCCTATCTCCGTAACCGGGTCTGATCACACACATTTTACATCGATAAAGCCCCTCGTGAGGTTTGAGCTCTATTTGTGTGAAATTGTTCACGCAAGTATTGTATTCCTTTAATGCATGGGCTAGCTGGCAATTAGTCTTCAATGAGTCTATCGGAACCTTCAATCAATCTGAAGGCTATTATTATTATTATTATTATTATTATTATTATTATTATTATTATTATTATTATTATTATTATTTTATTTCCTTTGATTTCTGGTGTATACTCATTACTTTCATGTTCCCGCCCAAAGACCTAAGGTCAGAAATGGCTTCATGACATTTTTTACTGAGCAGTTTCGAAAAAAATCACATATTTTACTTAGAGAAAGTCCTTCGTAAGGTGTGGGTTGTACTCGTGAGAACAATTTTTTATATTTCTCTAAAGAATGGACTACCAGGAATCCCTTCAATAAGTCTATTGGAATCTTTTCCTATCAATTCGAAGGCTCCAACTGCAACAGGAATTGTTGATGTTCTCATGTGCCACAGTTTTTAGATTTCCACTTCAACATCCTTGTATTTTGATAGCTTTTTGAAGATCTTCAACGATACATTGCAGTCTATAGGGTCTGGCATGTCAATAAGGAGGTACATTCTGTTCTTGTGGTCTTTGATCCCAATGTCTGGGCGATTAGCTTTGATTGTTCTGTCTGTGTTTATTTTAAAGTCCCATGAAATTATTACAAGCCGCTGCAACCGGATTTAGGTGATGTTCATGTCAGTTTCTTTCAGTTTCCTTTGCGTAAATGTTGTACATTTTCCAATGAAGATATTGGCCCACTCTGTCGTGCCGTGTTTTATATTCAGTGGGCGACAATACCCCGCAACCTGACACAAGATAGTCAATTGTTTCTGCATATTTATCATAGATTCTGCATTTTGGGTTAACACAATTTTTCAGTATGCGTGCTTGGTAATTTCTAGTTAGATTATAATAATAATAATAATAATAATAATAATAATAATAATAATAATAATAATAATTATTATTATTATTATAATTATTATTATTATTATTATTATTATTATTATTATTAGAGTGCATCGTATTTTTTCATATTTTACAAATATTTAATGAAAATCTTCCACTGCTTATTATTCTATATTCAGTACTGAAAAACCGGAGTGAAATTCGGACCCATGTCCAATTTTGTGATTCTAGTGTAAACCACATCTATGTCTGTCTGTTTATTCTTGTGTAAACTGGAACTCTGTCTACTTTTTCAACTCTAGTGTAAACTAGACCTATATTCACCTTTCTGACTCTAGTGTATAACAGATCTGTGTCTAACTTTTTAAAAAATCCGACTCTATACCAGGCCAACGTGAAACTTTTCAACCCCCGTGTAAACCGGACCTATGTCTAGCTTTTTGACTTTGACATAAACAGAACTTATGTCAACATTTTTTTTTTTTACTCTAGTGTGAATTGAATTCATGTGTGCTCTTGTATATACCGGACATACGCTCTTGACTTTGTGGGAATCGGATTGATATATATATATCTTTCTTACACTAATGTAAACCAAATTCATGTCTACCTTGGAGAGATGTCTACTTTTCTCTTTCTAGTGTATAGATACCTATCTGGCTCTCGTGTGAACCGGGCCTATGTTTAACTTTGTGACTAGTATAAATCAGACATATGTCTCTCCCTTTGACACTGGTATAACCATGACCTCTATCTACCTATCTATTAATTAATTGTGTTTTTTGTCCTACATGCCTTATTTCAGATATCAAGTAAGCAAACAAAGTTGCACATGTCGTTAAATTAGAAAACTTAAACTGACTAATTCAGAAATCATATTTCCGTCTTGGTTATAAATTAGCAAGAGTTGCCTAAAAATATCGGCGTGATGTGCGATTGAAAACGGGCTGAGGAAGCATTAAAAGACGCGTGCGAATTTGCAACTTGTCAAAAATAAAGTCAAAGTAAATTTTAGAATCCCGGCCGACTTATGCAACATAACCGCCGCTGAAGCTTCAGGTAAGCTATACGTTTTAAATTCTGTATCGTAGTCGGTTGGGGTGTCTGTCTATGAGAAGGAGACGCCTTTCGAACATTTACAAAAAGGGGACCTTACCACCATCGTCTGATCTCAATGAACGCGCGGGTCGGCAGCGCACACGCCGCACCCCATAATAAAACTATACTGGCTCAGAACGTCTAGCTGCCAGCAGGCTGAGAGATCATATGACTGTTCTGGAAGATCACCCAAATTTTATTTCTGGAGGCCAAGGATCCTACTTACATACTTGTCTCTACTTAGACTACAGTTATTATAGTTAAATCAGTAATGTGATAGTGCCGCATGTTTTCAGTTTCAAGGTACTTAGATTTACTTACTTGGTTATATTGTTTGATATATTGTTTGATGATATGTCTATGGGTATAAAGGTGTTATCTGCTATAAGATAATTAGTGTCCTATGTGTCTAAAGGTATTATCTGCTATCAGATTATTAGAGTGCATCATATTTTTTTTATATTTTAAAAACATTTAATGAAAATCCTCCACTACTTATTATTCTATATTCAATATTGAAAGACTGGAGCGAAAATCGGACCTATGACTGGACTAAATCGTTCACAATCTCTTCGTGTTTATTTAGCAAGAAAAAAAAACTCTTTTCAAACAGATTCTTTCCAAGTAGTACTGCGCTTAAATTCATAAAGTCTAAGTACCATAGCGAATAGCGATATTTATTCTGTAAAATGTACAGAAATATGGCACAAGGCCAGAAGTGGGGATAGGGAACAGATGTTGTTCTTCTGTCTTATAATTAAACTTAGCTATCCACAATCACTGACCCAAACATACCACAATATTCCACACAACTAAAAAACACATTCTTACTACATCCACCATAATACGTCAGAATCTCCATGAAGTTTTAAGTAGTCTTCATATGTACAATTCGTCTCTTTGGAGTGAGGGAAATAAAGCAACAGTACCATAACGAGGAGCGATATTTATTTCTGCTATGTACAGAAAATGTGGCACAAGTCCAAAATGGGGATTGGGGTGAAAAGGACGATCTTCTTCTGTCTTAACTTTAAACTCAGCTAGCCACAAACACTGACCCAGAGATACAACAATATTCCTTACACCAAAACAACGCATTCTTACTTGCCTTTCTTACTACATTCACCATAATACCTCATGGTCTTTATAAACGTCCTAACTAAACTCCATATGTACATTCCATAGCGAAGAGCTCATCCGAACAATTTCCATGAAAATATTTATAGAAAAGTCCCAAGGTTTATTCCTTGTTTGCGGTTCTTTCTAAAGACTTTTTTGTTGTCTTTCATTTTGAGTAGCTCCTTGTATCTTAGTGGCATTATCAGCTTGCTTGGGGTGTATTGATTAAACAAACAAAAAGAAACAAAAAAAAAAAAAAAACATTACAGCGATGAAAAGTGACTGAAGCTGAGACGTCACGTCACAACCAATAATATTGCTGATTCTTTTTTTAATTTTATCAAGAATCCCTAAGTGTATAGCAGGATAACCGGATCATATATGACAGCAATATTCAAAGCATGGACGAATGGTAGACTTATAGATATGTAAGATAGATTTTCCACGGAAAATTGCCTAGCATGACACAGTGAACTAACTTTTATAGCAGCTGACCTAGCAATGGATTCAATACAGTCTTTCCACTTCATGTCAGCTGAGGATGTTAGCCCGGGAAGACGCAACGAGTTATTTCATAAAATACCTTCCCAGCTGCCCGGTTATTAAAGCTTTTACATTATATACACCCTTCAAGGGACCCAATAGAAGGGTACTGGTCTGCGAGCTGAACATGTTAACGATAGCTCCACAACAAATTATGATGGTATATCATCATGGTTAAGGCATTTGTCTTGTATTCTTGAATCCCACATTTTTTGCCATTAAGATTTCTCTCCTACTCCGAATCTCAATTTTCCGACACCAATATTTTGCCGCCGTTTTTATAAGAGTAGATCATATTATTGCATACTTGTTTATCTATTTATATTTATAGAATTATGAGTTTATTGACTTAGGAGCGAATCGCTAATCCGTTTTGTGTCGAGTTTGCGTGTAATTCTCGCACACATTATTTGATCAGACCCCCCCTTTCAGTTAAGAATTTTGTGGCGGAGGTTGACAGGCAGACTGTGTTGGGCCACAAGGAACACCTAATAATTTTTATGAGGTTTCAGATCCAGGATCGGAAATATATGTATCAGGATGCGTTTCCTTTCTTTTCTTTTTTTTTTTTTCTTACTTTCTTTTCAAATTTTGTTTTCTGTCGCCTTCTTTCCCTCTCTTAATGTTCCTTAAAATAGTTTCTTTATTCCCTCTCTTTCTTTCTTGCTCTCTCGATTGTTTCAATTTCTTTTCTTCTTTCTCTTTGTACCTTAAAACATTTTCTTGATTCTTATTTTGTCTCTTCTTCTATTTCGTAAAACAGTTTGATTCGATTTCTTTTCTTTTCTTTCCTCCTTTTTTTATTTGTCTTTTTCTCTTTATACATTAAAACAGTTTCTTTTTTTTCTTTGTGTTTCTCTTTCCCTCTCTGATAGTTCCTTAAAACTGTTTGTTACTTCTCTCTCTTTTTCCGTTATTGTTTCGAGAGTGTTGTGTGTGTGAGAGAGTGAAAGAGATAAAGAAGATGTTAGCCAAGTGTTTGAGGAATTTGAAGAGATTAATCAGTCTGTTCATCTCTGAAGTTCTCTAATTCTCTATGATCCTTTTTTTCTTTCTTCTTTCTTTTTTCTTTCTTTCTTTCTTTTTTCTTTCTTTCTTTTTTCTATCTTTCTTTCTTTCTTTCTTATATTTCTCTCTCTCTGTCTTCTTATACTTTCTCTCATTGTCTTTCACTCTCTCTCTCTCTCTCTCCCTTTATTTCTCTCATTGTGATCTTTTATGGTCATTTTTCTCTCTCTCTCTCAAACGTTTTCTCCTTAACTGTCCTCCTCTCTATTTCTTTCACTCTTTCTTATTCTCTCTAGCTCTTTCTGATTTTTTATAGCCGTAAATTTTGTCAGGTCCATACATCGTATTCTCCTGCTTTAACCTTCCCTCTATTTATTTCTCTCACTCTCTCTCTCCCTGGCTATATTTTGTCTGCTTCATACGTATATATATATATATATATATATATATATATATATATATATATATATATATATATATATATATTCTTTTCTTTCTCTCTTTCTTCAATTCATTTGTCATATATATTCTCGTTTTTCAGTCCCTTTCTTTCTGTCTCTTTCTATGTTTGGGGACAGACAGATAAGGATAGTTTTAAAAGCTCGTTGTCTATCATCTTTAATCAGACTTGTATAAACGAAAGATCTAAATACCTATTATCTATTCGATGTATGCATAGCAATTTTCAAGTATAAAATATCCATTTGACAAGGTTTAACCGTTATGTGATGGATAGAAGATTCCTTCGTACCGTAGAACTTGGGCACAATAGGAGATTAACAACAATACCTAATAATAAAATAAAACAATTATAACAATACACTATGAGAAAAATTAAGTGAAGGATAGAAGATTCGTTCTAACTGTAGATCTTATTAGGCACAATAAGAGATTAACAACAATACCTAATAATAATAATATAAAAACAATTATAACAATACACTATAAGAAAAGTTAAGTAAAGGATAGGACCTTTTTTTTCTGCATTTTTATAGCATTGTTGCATGGCTTTGCTGTCCAGTTTCGTGACGCATAATAAGTTTTCATTTACTGGAAATAAATGACTATACAGACGCTGTCGGCGATTTCTCATAGGCTCCGTCATTTTGCTTTCGATCAAATATTCTGCAAAACTAAATAAATAACACTTTCAACCGCACAATATAAAAAAAATACATCAGCAGACAGGCCCTATCGTACTTTACCATATATCAACGCTGGTTTGTATACAACATTAAGCGCTACTTAGTTTATAACACAAGGTCTATGGACGAAGATTTCACGGTATCTTGAAAGCATCGAAATGTTTCGTACAGGGGTACAAGTATGTTCACATCAGCGGATGGATCAGTTAAAATATTTTGGAAACTGTGCTTAGATCATTGCTAACTCTGTACTTGTACGAACTGCGGAAAATGGCCGTCGTACGCAGTTGTGGATGACGTAAGCAGTTTCAAACTTTACATTTGTGTTTAAAAAAAAAAGTAGAAAATTACGGACAATTCTTTCAAAAGTCAGGTATCGATTTGATACTGTATTTATATTATGAATAGGACCCTCAACTTCTAAAAATGATTTATATAAAAATCGGCAAACTTGAACAAAAAACATCAAAAACAAAACAAAACAGGGTGTCAAAATGACGTTCTTCCTCTGACGTCGCTATTATTTTAACTACCTTTGCTCCTCGGCAATGTTTATTGCTTTAACAAGCGATGCTTAGAATTTTAATAAAACCTAGACATATAAAAGTGAATGTATACATTTTCATTGTTCTTGAGAATTAACAATAACAATAATAAATACTATTTATTTATTCGATTTTTTATTTAAACTATTATATTGTTCATTGAAATTGTTTATAAAGTGGCGAATAACAAGGATTATTTAAGAAATGTTTGTAAATCTATGAAAAAAAATTTTCATATTTTAATTTAATTTTTTTAAATTATATTAACCTTTTTCATGTTGTAAATATAAAATTATTCTTGTAAATATAGACATTCTAATAAATAAATAATGTGAATAAATGTATAAATTAATTTTCATAGGCTTAGGCTTGATTATAATTCTAATCGTCCCTTTTTCAGACAATATATATTGCCGAGGAGTGAAGGTAGTTAAAGTAATAGCTGCATCAAGGAAAAACCGTCCTTTAGACATGACTTTGTTGTAGACACGAAGGTTCAAGTTTTTCTAAAAGATCAATATTTTTCGAATTTAGCAAATATGATAAGTGGATAGTCTAATAAATGCTAACCTACAAAAAATATTCGAAAAATGATTCCCTGTTTTTTACGAGCTGTCCAGTTGCACTCATTAGTGTTTATCCAAATTATCAGCAATAATCCACTGACGACTTGGAATCATTACTATTTGATATTTATAAATTGTTTAATTCTCAATTTGAGCGAAAGTACTTAAAAATAAGCAAAAAAAAAAAAACAGAAAAGAAACTGCTTAATAAAATATAGCCATTATATTGATGTTTATAAATTGTCTATATATGAATTGTCTATATGACGATGTATATATGAAATATGAATCGTCTATATATAAATTGTTTATATATTTATAAATTGTCTATTTCTGGATTTGAGCGAAAGTAATTAAAAAAAGGAAGAAAAAAAGGAAGAAAATAAAAAGGAAGAAAATAAAATTTTCCTTATTTTCTTCCTTTTTTTTCTAAAGGAAGAAAATAAGGAAAATAAAAAGGAAGAAAAAAAAGGAAGAAAATAAAAAGGAAGAAAAAAAAGGAAGAAAATAAAAAGGAAGAAAAAAAAGGAAGAAAATAAAAAGGAAGAAAATAAACCGCTTAAGATGTGGCCATTATATTGCGTTTATTTTCAAAGCGTTAACTTTTTAATTTTTATGTCCTCATCTTTGTTGTTGTTATCACAAAGTCACGCCCGTTGTGTGCTCCAGCCTTTATCGGGTACGTGAAATAAAAGGGAATGACAACAAAGCTTCAAAAGCAGAAGCAGTAGAAAACGAGAAGCAACCGTAAATGCGGTCAAGCATGACTGGTAGTAGCAGCAATCTCAATCTTAATGGGAGGATTAAGCTTAAGACTCCAAGTTATTCACTCAAGTTTGTCCCCCAGGACAATATCCTATCGGATAAAAGCGTTCGAGAATTTTTGTATCATAGTAGTATGGAGTTCGATCCCTGGATCGAGTATAGCAGGTTTACATTCAGTGGAAATAGGGCAAGCAATAACTGAGCGGTAATTTAAAAAAAGAAATAGACGAGATATGCCTAGACATAAACCCGTGTACAAATTAATTGAAACAACTGATTTAGTTTCCTTTATTTCATCAAACTGTCAGTTTTAAACCCACTGGAGTGACAGGTTGTAATCGATTTCTATTTTTTCCTTCAGATTATGTCATTTGCAGTGGTGTACAGTAATATGTGTGTGTGATGAAGTTTTTGGGCCTTGAAAAATATTGCGTCATCCGTGATTGCATCAGATTTTTATCATGCCCGGACACTATTGTCTCGACTGTCGATTAGTTGTCCTACGGTCATTGTCTGCGATGGACGTTACTCCAGGGAAGCGTGCGAAAATTGTAACGCTGCACGAACACACTGGCAATCCTTACCAGTGAGCAAATCGAAGTACTATAGATTGGCCCGGAAACTCTCCTGATTTAAATCCAATCGAGAATCTGTGGTCAATCTGCAAGGAATGGACATACGAAGTATTAACATGTGAACTTGGTCATGTTTCATTGGAAAAATACGAAAAAAAAAGTAAATATTAGGTTGGTGCAAAAATAATATTGTTTTCTCACATAGTAACCTATGTGAGAAAACGACATTTATTTGCACCAACCTAATAATAACGGAATCCTTTTTTTTTTTTTTTTTAATTTGCGCAAGGGTGTAAATCACTCTATCCCTGAAGGTTATCTGGCTCGACAAGCACTTAAGGAATGTCGGCGATCAAAAACGGCCAAAATGTTGTGGTAATAACAACAAAGATAAGGACAATTATCCGACGTTAAATAATGTAAATAATTTCTTTTGCCAGAAATTCGAATGCTGTATTTTCGAAACTACAAGAAGCATGATTGAAACGTTTTTCTTTACCTTTTTTCATACTACTGTCCATTAAATCATGTCAAGCCGTTGGCTCAAGTCTTCGGAGTTAGTCCTACCATGTATAATGCCAAAGCACATGGAACATGTCCCGTGGGTAAAATAAAGCTGTGCATATCTCACCAGTGCCACAAACTGGTATTCGAGCAGAGGCAAAAAGCCAAAGTTTAAAATGATAATTTTAAACGCAGGCAGGCACATTGGGCACTTGAAATGTATATTTTTTAAATGAAATTTCACTTCAGGACGTAAGCAATTACGGCTTGCCACAGTTTCCTTTTTCTTTATAATCTGTGTTGGAAAGAGCGTGAAAGATACTAAATACAATTTTCCTATAGCAGTTCACACAACTTTCCTTATAATTCGCTATGTTAACACTGTAGACTCCTAACAGAGTATAGCGCCACAGCCTCACCATACTAGGACCACAGTATCGCCGCATCAGCATCACAGACTCACCATTCTAGGAGTTGCCGCTATGGCTTAGATAGCCAGTGGGTTTTTACAGAAGGGAGTTTTTCTAGCCGTATTCTCAACCAGATTTAGGTTCAGTTTTCTTTTCTTAGATTGGTTGCCAACCAAGTCTAATGAACACGACGGTAAAGAGATGGATTCATGCCTTTTTCATGAAATTTGCGAGAAAGCTAACGTACCAGCCTGGGATGGAATTTGAACTCGACACGCCAGTCCCAATTTCTCCCGGAGAGAACCGCTACATTACACGCAAGACAAATTTAATAAATATCAATGTTTCAAAACAGAAAGTTGGGTACTTCCCGACCTGCCATAGATCGGGTTTCGAATACAGAAAAATGACAAAATTTCGAAAGGTGATTTTTCAAGTAAGGTAGGTGTGACCTATACACAGACATAAAACAAACCTCCTATCTTCATTCGCCAACCTATTTTACCAAATGCAGTTGGGATAGGATAAGAACAGTGCGGTTTCGTTAAAGACACTGGAACAAGGCATGTGATATTTATGATATGATATTTGAAAGAGCAATACAAATGTAGAAAAGGTAGACCAATGTTTTGTAGATAATGCAAAAGTATTTGAGAAAATACGCCACAAAGAACTGTTTGAACCTCTCTCGATTTATTTGGGAAAGATATTAGCACAATACAGTGTAACTCGGATATAAAAGACCCGGATATAAGAGAAACCCGGATATAAGAGAGATTTTCTATGGTCCCAAATTAGAGCCTGTGTTAATGTATATAAAATAAACCAAACCCGAATATAAGAGAAACCCGGATATAAGATACTTCTCCGTTCCCGACAACTCTCTTATATCCGGGTTAAACTGTATAAAACTTATACTGGCAGCAAGCCACCTGTATATGTATAAAAATTAATTTAGTAAATACACAAAAAGGTCTGTTTTACAAAATTCTGTCTTGCGTTGTCGTGGCGGAACAACTATTCGATTTGCCAAAATCGTCCGTTTTTTTTTTTTTTTTTGAATTACCGCTTTCAGGTTGGTCAGTTGGTCGCAATACTTTGCAGTTATTGTTTCACTGGTTCGAAGAAGCTCAAAATGAATTATCCCACTGCAATCCTACCACCAAACGGACTGCAATACCAAGATTAGAAGATTAGATGCGAGCCACGTGTTCTGCACATTCACAAGCTTGTTTCCAGCTCCGTTTTCGTCGAACGTTATCATAAACGATCCACTTTTCATCGCCTGTGACAATTCTGTCCAAGAACGGATCCGTCTCGTAGCGTAACACCAAGGAGAACACCGCAAGAACACGATCGAGCTTCTGTTCTGTCAGAGATGTTGCCATTTATGTGTTCCTTCAATGAGCAAAAGGCTATTGAGATATCGATTTTCAAACTCTTGGCAATCTTTCCTGTCGAAATCTTTTTGAAATCTCCACGATGGCAGGTAGAGCGTCTTCGTCAACGTCGGAAGGTAACCCGGGGTGATGTTAACCGTTTAGATTAAAATCACCCTGACGTAATCTGACAAATCACTTTTTGACCACCCGAAGAGCTGGAGAATGATCCAGATAAATCTTCTGGATATATTTTGTTGCAGTTTCAAGGCTTGCTCTTTTCGGAAATTCATAGAGCATAATATAGCGAAAGTGAATTTTCCTTTTGCAATCTTCCCAGCAAACGAACAGCAACACCTTCATTGGATGTAAGCCTGCCTTGGCCACGGGTTCTGCGCATTAAGCTTGTTTCCATCGTTTGTTTTGCATCGATCGTCATCATCGAAGGTCGCCCGGAGCGTTATTGATCGTTTAGATTAAAATCACCCTGACGAAATTTGCCAAACCATTTTTGACCGTCTGAAGATGAGGAGTATGCAGAAAAATCTTCTGAATGTTTTTGTCGGTTTCAACGCTTACCCCTTTCGGAAATTCGTAGTGCATAATATGGCGAAAGGGTAACATTTTTTCCTACATATTTAAGGCATTCGTCTGGGAACAAAATGTTACCATTCAACAACGTCTGACTAGCAAATGAATGATTCAAGATTTCAGTCTAGAACAAACCAGCAAAAAACGCTGGGTTAAGTTGCGGTTATTTTATATTAACAACAGAAATCGGGGACGAACATTTGCAATGATATGATATATAGATACCTCCAAAGGTTTGACCACGAGATTTGCACATCCACAAGCTTGTTTCCAGCTCCGTTTGCGTCGAACGTTATCATAAACGATCCACTTTTCATCGCCGATTACAATTCTGTCCAAGAACGGCTCCGTCTCTTAGTGTAACACCAAAGAAATCATCGCAGGAAACACGATCGTGCTTCTGTTCTGTCAGAGAATGTGGCTCCCACATTTAAAGTTTAGAAACTAAAACTCACTATCTTCAAATGGCGGAAGGCAGTGAAGATATCGATATTCAGACTCTTAGCAATCTCTTCCGTCGAAGTCTTTGGTTGATTCTCCACGATGGCAAGCACAGCGTCTTCACGGATGTCGTAAGGTCGTCCGGCGCGTGGTTCATCATTTAGATTAAAATCCATTTTTTTTGACCGTCCGAAGAGCCAATATACGATCAAAATAAACTTGAAAGAAGGATTTTTTTTTGTCGCAGTTTTGACGATCACTCCTTTCCGAAATTCCTGTCTTGGGTATGACGATAAACTGCATCCGCGCCCTGCGGAAGACGATAAACTACATCCAGCAGCAAGGCCTCTGATCAGGAGATTTTGAGGAGCGTGGGACCACCTCGTAATTGCTAGTGTTCCCAGGTCCACCCTGACCCGGGGTTGTAGCACCTGTTAGGGTCCCAGCTATGGGCAAATAGTTAACCCCGGAACTGAGGTAAAAAGCATTATGAAAGTGTAAAAATAGGTTTTAATACCAGAAATACTCTGTAAAAAAATTATTACCAGAAATAAAAGTTTTGAAGAAAAAAACTATTACCAGCAATACGTTTTTTTTAAAAAAAATATTACCAGCAATACATTTTTTTAAATAATATTACCAGGAAAATGACCCATTGAGGTTGATATGCCGTAAAACAAAACAAAAACCAAACCTTTCCGAAATTCATATTGCGAACACATTAGAAATCAGCACCCAAAGAAACGCCAATCTCAAGCCATTTTATATTTACATTGAAAACTGGGCGCGAGCTTTTGCAATGATCTGATATTTAAAAAATGAGAATAAATAATAGATGATCACCTCAAGAACCAGGGAGCATCTATTATTTTAATACTTGAGAAAGTACCATTACAAGATCAATAAGATTAAAATGAATTTTATTGAATCTCAAAGCGTCATCCGTTTGGTCGAGACTAACGAATAATGTACGCAAATATGGCGCATAAGTAACTCTAACTTTACGCCTATCAGATCAGACCAAACATGGTGTATTGCTGCAATATGTGGACTGGAGCTGCCTACTCCTAACATGCATGCCTTGATGGAGTTAAAAGCATCAACGCAGCCTTGTGGTCGATAAATTATTTTCCAGCATTTTTCTCAAAGACGAAATGTGACAGGCCTCTCGTTACTCTATCGCAATTTCTATACCAAATTTTCTCATCAGCTACATTTCTGGGTTTCACCAGCCCTAGCCTATTTAGCTCTGGACCCGTCATGCTACATACACAAGGGTGAATCACCCTTATTCCATTCGTATTCCATTAGGAAGAAGTAATTTCCACTCGAACAGCTTCTTCCCAAGAACTGTTCTTGACAGGATGTTTTTGTATTAAAGCCTTGACCTCTTCAAATCTAGGGTTAACCATTATCATTCCTATATATGCTCATAAATTGCATTTTTTGCCTTTTCTTATGCTCATACAACAACAAACTGGTATCATCTACCTTGAGTGGGTCTTAAGCCTTGTATTCGGCCTATTAATATAAAAAAAAAATGAAAAATTTCGCCATTCAATGACCGGGAAGCAATGCTGCTGTCGGTTGGGGTTTTTAAAATCTTTCTCTGAAAATATATCTTTTTTTTTTTTTTTTTTTAGAAAAATAGGTTTCTATGAAAACACATTTTTTTTTTAAAGAAATAGCTTTCTCTGAAAACAATTCTCTTTTTAAAGAAAATAGCTTTCTCTGAAAACAATTTTTAAAAAGAAAATAAGGTTTCTCTTAAAGCAATTTTTTAAAGAAAATAGCTTTCTCTGAAAACAATTCTCTTTTTAAAGAAAATAGCTTTCTCTGAAAACAATTTTTAAAAAGAAAATAAGGTTTCTCTTAAAGCAATTTTTTAAAGAAAATAGCTTTCTCTGAAAACTATTTCTGTTAGGAAAATAGTTTTCTCTGAAAACAATTTTTTTAAAAGAAAATAGCTTTCTCTGAAAACAATTTTTTTTAAAGAAAATAGGTTTCTCTGAAAACAATTTTTTTTAAAGAAAATAGGTTTCTCTGAAAACAATTTCTGCCAGGAAAATAGGTTTCTCTGAAAACAATTTTTTTTTAAAGAAAATAGCTTTCTCTGAAAACAATTTTTTAAAGAAAATAGGTTCCTCTGAAAACAATTTTTTAAAGAAAATAGGTTTCTCTGAAAACAATTTTTTAAAAGGAAAATGGGTTTCTATGAAAGCAAATTTTTAAAGAAAATAGGTTTATCTGAAGACATTTTTTAGGGAAATATTTTTTCTCATTTTAACCGCCCTTGTGTCATATTGCTTCACCGTGGGAACGAGTAAATGACAAATGTAGTATCTGTTATGATATCGATTTTTAAGCAACGTAGTAAAATTTTGAATGCCTCATTAACAAGCATATATAAATGGCCAGAAGATTGCATTCAAGCATGAAACAGACAGTCACCACTCGGTCTTGACCTTAGTGCCCATTTATATTATCCAGTCTTTGGTAAAAATGATATTCACCAAGAAAAGAACGTCTAAATTAAGAGAGTGTGCAATACAATTTTCATAAAACGAAAATGTAGGGCAAAATAAGATTTAAGATATCCGCTTATTTACAGTCTTCTGAAGTAATTATGTAAGAGCAAGAAAATGAAAATAAAGTTTATATATATATATATGAACTATTTACATTGTTTGGTCTGTTGTGCTCATCTTTAATGTCATATTCATGACGTTTCGACCTTTTTACGTGCCGGCCTTCATCAGATGGTATTTCGAACCGAACCAGAAACGCCGTGAATATGAGAATAAAGATAAGGACAACAGTCCGAACAATGTAAATAGATACAATACCTCATCTCAGACTCAGAAATATAGGCGCGCACACACACATACATATATATATATATATATATATATATATGTGTGTGTGTGTGTGTGTGTGTGTGTGTATATTTCTGAGATGAGGCATTGTATCTATTTACATTGTTCGAACTGTTGTCCTCATGTTTGTCATATTCACGACGTTTCTGGTTCGGTTCGAAATATCAGTGTTTATGACCTGACGATGGCCAGTACGTGCAACGATCGAAACGTCATGAATATGACTAAGATGAGGGTAACAGTTCAAACAATGTAAATTATGTAAATAGTTACAATACCTCATCTCAGAAAAAAAAATATATGCATGTGTGTTTGTGTGTGTGTTTGTGTGTGTGTTTGTGTGTGTGTGTGGAAAGGAAAGTAGCAAAAGGGAGATCAGAGTGATAGACAGCAGATACGGATGCAGAGATTGTCGTGTCTGAAGAGATGCGAAGAAGAGTTTCTTCCAGCTCTGTCGGCCATATTGAATTTAATCGATGACGCGGCTGTGATAGAAGTCGCTTCCCGCCATAGGCGAGGGGAACTCCATCGTTCAATACCCTTTAGGCGCGTGAACCACTTCCGTGGCGTGCACTGAATTTTGATGTGTGACGTTCGAAATCCAGCTGAGTAGCGCGGAAGAAAGAAAAGAAAACAAAGTAAAAATATGACGAAAAACAAAGGTTGTAAAACTAAGACCATTTTTTTCCTTTTCTTTCTTCCGCTTTTCTTTTCTTTTAATTTTTTTCATTTCGGCTGAAACTACATTTACTACTTTTATGACTTTTCTTTAACACATCGGTGGCTCTTCTATACAGTTTTCTCAAGTGGCCTCTCTTCTTTCTTTCCTTCCTTCCTTTCCTTCCTTCCTTCTCTTTCTTCCTTTCCTTTCCTTCCTTCCTTTCATTTCCGTTCTTCTCTTTCACTTCCTTTCCTATCTTTTCTTTCCTTCCTTTCCTTTCTTTTCTTTCCTTCCTTCCCTTTTCTTTTCTTTCCTTCCTTTCGTTCCCTTTCTTTTCTTTCCTTCCTTTCCTTCTCTTTCTTTCTTTTCCTTTCCTTTCATTTTTTTCCTTCCTTTCTTTCCTTTCCTTTCTTTCCTTTCCTTTCATTCCCTTTCCTTCCTTTCATTCCCTTTCTTTCCTTTTTCTTTAGTTCCTTCTCCTTTTTTCTTCTTTTCCCGTTCCTTTTTTCCTTGTTTGTTTGTTTGTTTGTTTCTTTCCTTTCCTTTTTCCTTCCTTTTTCCACTCTTTTTTCTTGTGTTTATTTTTCTTCACTTTTTTCTTTCTTTCGTTATTATCCGTCATTTTCTTTACTACCTAATCAACCTTCTTTCTTTCTTTACACATTTTTACTCTGTTCTTTTTTTCTTTTATTTCCTTTTTCTTATTCACGTTTTTCTCGTAGTCAATCTTCTTTCTTTGTACTTTATTTTTATTTTATTTTCTTCTTTTTCCTCATTTCTTCCTTTCCTTCACGTAGTCGGTCGCCTTTTTTACCTTTTTACTTTTTACCTCACACCTCTTTCTCTTTGTTTTTTTCTTTCTTTCTCGCCACCAGCTTTCTTTCTTCTTACTTTTCTTTCTTTATTCTCTCATCTTTCTTCCTTTCTTCCAGTTTTCTTACCTGCTATAGACAGACATATGAGACAGAAATAGGTAGATAGAATAAATCATTACACGATATTACGTCAATAGACAAATAGAAAAATACGAATTAATTCTGATCAATCAATCGACTGAGATAGGTTAATAGAATAATTTATGATTCCCTGGTAGATCGATAAACAAATATATTTTGGAATGGATGAATCAATAGCCCGATCCGAATGCCTGACTTCGTAAAAGATAAATGCCGGATAGATCAATAACTTTACTGAATCCGGAATCTGAGTTCTTTGGTTAAGATACTCGAAGAGAAATCCCCGGCTTTAATCACTTTTCCCAACCAACAGTGTGCGACGGATAAATTTTCGTCTAAATTACGCAAAAATAATAAATAACACTGGCATCTCGCTTGATATATTTTTATCAAAATTACACAAAAATATCTTTTAAATACAAAAGAGTAAAGTTATTCAATAAAATCGCCATTGTCTTCAACCACGGCCTACAAACGACTTCCGAATCTCTTGCATCACTTCTGAACGGTCTCCTTGCTTAAGTTGATAAGTGCTGCCATAATCCTTGCTTTCAGTTCATCTTTGGTGTTACAAGGAGTTTTGTGACCCTCATGCTCAACTGCGCCCCACACATAATAATCAATGAGGTTGCTGTTTAGGGAGTTATGTGGCCAGATGACGTGGTCGCAGAAATTTTCTGACAGACATGACTGGGTACTCCTGCTTGTGTGACATGGTGCAGAGTCCTGTTGCCAAACATAGGGTCTTCCAGCAGCAACCCTCTTGATCCAGGATAGCATTACCTTCTCAAAGCAATTGGTATAGGCTTCCGTGTTGAGTCTGAGGCCCCGTGGGTAGATGAATGGAGGCATAACGTCGCCATCACTAGTGATCGCTCCAAATATCATGATGTTTACTGGATATATCATCCAAATCTTTCTGAATCCTCTACACTGTCCCATTTCCAAATCCCTAACGGATTGAATTGCATCATGGGGCTCTTTTTCTCTTGCCCAACCGACTCGACCATACTGTGCAGTCGACAAAAAAAAACAAAAAAAAAACGCGCATGTGCGAAATTAAAAATATGAAATGGCGACAATTTACCCACCGCACCCTGTACTTTCTCTCGCTCTACTTCAAAACATTTATCGCATTACTAGATTAGCAGGTACGTATCATCATGTTACAGTTGAAATTCCTTGATATAATCGCAAGTTTTATTCTAAAAGTTTCTTCTCTCGCACTTAACGCCTCTGGAACTCTCTTCCGGTTTTCTTGCCGTCCTGGGTAAGACAATAAACTACATCCCCGTCCTGGGTAAGACGATAAAATACGTCCGACAGCAAGGCCTCTGATCAGGAAGTTTTGAGGAGTGTGGAACCACCTCTTAATTGGAAGTGTTCCCAGGTCCACCCTGACACGGGGTGGTAGCACCTGTTAGGGTTCCAGCTATGGGAAAATATTTAATACTTCAACTGGGGTTAAAATACTATGAAAGTGCAAAAATAGGTTTTAATACAAGAAATATTTTTTGTAAAAACTTATCAGAAATACATTACAAGCAATACATTTTTGGAGAAAAATAATTACCAGCTATACATTTTTTGAAAAAAGTATTAGCAGCAATAGATTTTTGAAGGAAAAAATATTACAAGCAATATAAAATTTTGTCGGCATTAGATAACCTAATCAGGTGTTGATATGCCGTAAAACAATCCTGGTTCCTTGTCATCTACGAGGCAACACCTATATTATGTTGAAATACTGGTTTTCATTCGATCGCTGAACTTAAGCAACGTCAAGCCTGGTCAGTACGTAGATGGGTGACCACTTGGAAATACCCGGTGATAACGGCTTTGGAAATTTGGAAATTTCAATCAGGTTCGTTATTTGACATTACACGGAAATACCATTTGGAAAGGTATGAATCCACCTCTTTTCTCCCAGCTATGGGTTAAATATTAGAACCTGTATCAGTAAATCATTTTTCTCTCCTTTCCTCACAAATTCTTACAATCCAAAAATATGTTCTGGCTTTAAATAACTTTAAAGGGTTGATAAATCGTAAAAACATCTATTAATCAATCAATCCTGTCAGTTACTCTTAAAAAAATTTAAATAAACGTTAATCATCACCCTCTGTCTTTTTATAACTTGTTCTTTTATTGTCCTTTCTACTTAATAACTTTTTCTCAGTTTATTTCATTCTCAGTAACCTTTTGTATTTTAGTAGGCTTTCCGTGAAATGATTTTTAAAAAATACCATGAGATAACTATTTGGTTTTTAAGTGCCCATTAGTGTGTTTCGTAGTGATCTAATTCAAAATTAATCGTTAGTTTAATATTTATAATGTATGGCTATGCACTCGATGTTACAAAAACATCTGAAGAAAACAGTTTAAATAAGTCAAACATAGGTATTTATCAGCACTCCCAGTCGAGCGTAATGTGACAAAAAGTCGAGTTTAAAGTGAGATGGGAGTTCACGCGTACGGGAACCAAGGGTAGACATTGCTCATGCCTGCGGTTCTACAGAAAGATGCTGAGGATATCATAGACCGAACATGTGGGCAACGACAATTTTAGAGTAAATGGAAGTGAAAAGGAAACTTAACACCAGGAAGAGACAGTTGAAATTTATAAGACACATAATGAAGAAGCCGGGCTTGAAAAATCTGATACACACAGGTAAGAAAGACAGAGTTAAACAACGCATAATATAATTAATGAGCTTCAGTAAATGAATGGCGGAAAGGAGTTTAGGAGAAATAACAAAAGGCAAAATTTATTAAGAGCTAAAAAGGACAGGATATTGCGGAGAGCCATGATCGCCTATATCCTGAAGGGACACGACACATAAAAAGAAGAATCTAAACCTGCAGCACAAGAATGTGCGGAAACGGATCAGAGAAAGAAAAGGTCAATCAAAGAAAACTGCAAAGACAAAGCTGTACGTGATTTGTCTAAATTGGAGTCAGTAGAAACCTGTAAATACAAAATCGAAACATTCACTAATTGCAGTATTTCATTTAGCTCTTTGCTTAACTTCAGTAATCGTACAAGAACTGGTATTTCAACACTTTGTTATAAAAAAGAACATTGGTATAAGATCATATTATTGAAGCACCTAATGAGAAAAAAATCATTGTCAAGATTTGTAGAATCAAATGAACATTTTCACAATGCCTTATTTATCCAGTTAAAGTTCTGAAAGCAACAGTTGTGACAAGAACATTTGCACAAGATTCATGGTGTACTAAAAAATGAATTCACTAACAATGGCTTGCAAAACTAGTAATTTATTTAAGTTTTTAAACCAGATACTTCATAATTGGAATTTTCGGCTTTACCGGTGGTAGATAAAAATGACTTAATACTTAGCCACCGGTCGAACAGTGGTAGAGAAAAATGACTTAATTCCTAGCCACTGGTTGAACACTGGTAGAGAAAAATGACTTAATTCCTAGCCACCGGTTGAACAGTGGTAGGGGAAAATGATTTAATGCCCAGCCACCGGTTGAACGGTGGGTAAACACTTGTAACTATTTTTATATCTACCGTGAAACATTACATAACAATTATTTGGGAATTTTGACTCAGGAGCTCAGAGAGAAGAAGGGTTAAATTTATTCAGGAACGCATGACTCAAAGAGTTAAGAAACCAGAATTAAAAATCATTTGAAGTCAAGATAATGTTGGTAAAAGAATTATGTACTATAGGATGTAGATATTTGCAAGAAGTTCAACTTCAGCGATAAAACAAAAAAATCTGCATTCTAATAAGCAAGAAGTTATAATAAAGCATACAACAAAGCGAAACTAAAGAAGCCTGAAAAGGAAATGACAGAATACAGGATAGGAATCTGATGCTTTGGGGATACATAAAAAGTTATGTTTAAAAAAAATTGGTTAAAGTTGACAGTAGATTGTACAGTGCCAAGTACATACTGTTGTTGAAGTACCGTTTGTTAGCAGATTTGTAAGATGTGATTTTTACCATAGACTGAGCTCCAGGTCTTAGCATGAAACTCGAGTAATTCTGGTCGATGAAAGGCAAACTGTACTAAAAGACTGGCCAGGTCGGAGCTCTGGTTGACTTGGATAACATAGAGCAAATAAGAACAGAACTGAAGAGATCATGCTATCTTGAAGAGTTTACAGAAGTTCAGTCAAAGAGAATGCTGTTTCAGACCTGTGTAGTTTTGAGGCTGTGGGGCATTTATTAAAATTACGGGAAGCCATACGAAATATTAACAATGTACAGTATAGTCTCCAAATAAGATTTTGGCACACACTCGCCTGATTCAGAATTGTTACGGAATAGCATGATTAGATATGAATATGGTCTTAGCAAAGTCAATATTTCATTAGTAGAAAGCGTGAGGAGAAATATACATTTACAATATGGCCATTGCATAACGTCTTCTATGTGCCGTGTCCCCTTAGGTAGTTGACGATCATGGCTCTCCAAAATATCATACCCTTTGTAAATTTTGTCTTTTTCTTATCTCTCCTAAGCCTTGCTCAGTCATCCATTTACTCGAGCTCTCTAGGTAGGTTATGCGTTATTTTCTTTTTGTTCTTCTTACCTTCAATCTTTCTTGTGAGTAATAAATTTTCCAAACACATTTTCCTCATTGTGAACCCTAGAAATTTCAACTGTCTCTTTCTCGTGTTATATTCAAATATCCTTTCTGTTTCCATTTTCTCTTAAACCTCGTCGTTGCTTCCATGTTCAATTCATGTAATTCTCATCGTCCTACTGTAGAACAACATTTCTGTTACTATAAGTCTCTTCTTCATTTCTGAGGAGACAGCCCCACATTCACTGTCATATAGGAGGACTGATATTACATGTCGGCTCAGTACTTTTTTTTTCTTTGTTTCTAATGAAATTTTAATTTCTTAATACTTTACTTAGCTTTTTGGAAGGCATTTTCCCTATCAGAATGTGGCTTCGGATTTCGGTGTTGTACTTTCCATTCCCTGTTAAAACTCTTCATAGATATTTTTTATACTTACTTGATTTTAATATCTCCAATTTGTAATTATATATCGGGCTGTTCCTTTTGCTGACACCCATGCACTGTGTTTTCTTGCAATTGATGCTTAGTCCTTTCTTCTCGCTTTCCTTCACTCCCTGTAGTTTCCTTCCTGTGCCTACTATGAACATTGTAATTTATAATCAGCTATAGGGGAGATCCGAAACTGAAATTAAGTGAAACTTGATGCCTGGAGATCCATCCTCAGACGATACCTCCCCATTGAATATGAAGCGATAAAGTTAGGAGTACGCTTTGATATCTGTGACAATGGTCAAGGGAACTAGACAATTTCGGTTAGAATCCACATGAAACGCGACCTTGGATCATGTGCCGTATAACTGGGTAGGCCTTCTCCTAGATAAAGAAAGAATTTTTGCCATGCTGGATTGCTGAATAAATCTCAACTGTAACAAGAATGTCACGATATGAGGAGGGGAAAATAAATTAGTAATAGGGAAAATATAAGTGGTGAATAAGGAAAGGAAACAAAGAAAGTGGGAAGGCAAGAAAGACTAACTAAATTTTATCAAAGAGGAGGGAGAGGAAGATAGTGAAGAGTAACATGAGGGGAGAAGAGGGAAATCAAGGTGTAAGGAAGTCGTGAGAGGAATATATTGTCGTATTTCCATAGCAACCATCGGACGTGTGGGTATTTCAGGTCTATTAAGGCGTATTGCTTCAAAGATATGAGAGGCTTTTGCTTGAGATTCTAATTTGCATATTAAACCGGGAACACCAAACATTACCTTCTTTCTTTCTTTCTTTCTTTTTTCATCCATCTTCCTTTATTACCTTGTTTTTTTTTTATATTCGTTTCTTTCTTTTTTTTTTCTGTCTTATTCTATTCGTCTTTTTTGCCCCTTCTTTCTTTCTATATCCATTTTTTTTTATTATTCGATCCCTATCTTTTGCTCCTACTTTTTTCTTTCTTATTTTATCCATCTTTTTCCTATTTTTTCCCTTCTATATCTATTTCTTGCTTTCTTTCTTTTTCTTGTTTTCATGTTTGCTTTCTTCCTTTTTTCTAATTTATCGATCTTCTTTTGCTCCTTCTTTCCTTCAATATCCATTTTTTCTTTCTTATTTCACCCGTCTTTTGTTCCTACTTTTTTCTCTATCCATTTCTCACTGTCTTTCTTTCCAAACACATTTCCAGACTTTGTTTGTGCTGTTTAAATAATAATAATAATATATATATATATATATATATATATAAAAATACATATAATAATATATATAATATATATATATATATATATAAATATATATAATAATATATATATATATATATATATATATATACAATATATATATATATATATATATATATATATATATATATATATATATATATATATATATATATTTATATATATATATATAGGCGATCTTCGTGGAAAGTATCTGAAAACTATACAACGGAGTTAACCAAGTTTGAAAGTGAATTTGTATCCAAAGAATTGTTCCTCGATGGTTGTGTTACAAGTCATCGTGACCGAGGGCTTGACTGTACTACCCTGGTCCTAACTGTTGATCAAAACATATGATTTACTCTCTCCCAGAAACTGTAACTGCGGTTCGCCCAGTAAAGTTATAGTATAAACCATAAGTGCTCTCCGACTGTTGCCAATCTGTGTCCACCCATATATATATATATATATATATATATATATATATATATATATATATATTAGGTTGGTGCCAAAATAATTTCGTTTTCTTACATATGCTACTATGTGAGAAAACGAAATTATTTTTGCACCAATCTAATATATATATATATATATATATATATATAGCTCTTTTTCAATAAGTACTGTTTATATATATATATATATATATATATATATATATATATATATATATATATATATATATATATATATATATATATATATAGGCACAGTACTTATTGAAAAGTGCGCAATATCAGTGATAGAGGTAACATATTCAGTTGTATGGATATGAGTTTGTCTGATGATCGCAAAAGGGTGAAACACAGGGTCACAAACTCATATCCATACAACTGAATATATATATATATATATATATATATATATATATATATATATAATTTTTAAACATCGAACAAATATAAAAAACAGACATATATATATAATCCTTTATGCTAAAAATTACTGTTTAATTGAAAATCAGAGCTTCTTCTAAAATTCACGGCATATATATATATATATATACAGACAGTGAGAGAGAAAGAAATGAAATATTTGGATAGATGAGTAATAGTGGATAACAAAAGAACAGAATGATAAATCTATAAGAAAATTAAAAGCTTCTACTTCGCCGATCTGTCACATGAACTTATTTTTCGTTTACTCTTTTTGCACTGTAGTTCAATGCTTGCCTTGAACATATTATCTTCTAGAATTACACTGGCTGAAATATTATCTTTGTTATATATATATATATATGTGTGTGTGTGTGTGTGTTTAAATAAGTAAGGATTAAAATCTTCATAAATTTAGCATGTTTCTCTATTTAACTTAGCTACGTCAGAATTTTTGTTACTTGCGAAGTGAAATAATGTGGAGTTGAGCATATTTTGTTTTTCAATTCTCTGTTGATTTGCTTTCCTTTGCTGTGCAGACGTCACGGCTATACCTTATGGCATATACGTGGTTATGTATGTCTCAAGTTTTAAATTCAGTTTGTTTTATTTTCATTCTGTCGAATTTAATCCATATTTTCACGTTATGTTTAGCTTATGGCCTCATCATATTGAAACACCGGTTCCCGTACGATCCCTGAAGTTAAACAACGTTGAGCCTTGTCACCATGAATATGGGATCGCTTGGGAATAACAGGTGCAGTAAATTTGGATATACTGCTAGTGTAATGGATAATGGCTCGGAATTGTTAACCAGAGAGCCGAGTTCTAATTCACGCTTAGGTCATTATATTCATTTACATGCAAATAACCTTGAGAAAGGTGTGAATTCACCTCTTATCCGCTCCCTAGCTGAGGGTTAATTCGTAGAAATAATATCACTAAATCATTATTATCTCTAAAAACATAAATTCTTACAATCTAAAATATATTTTCTGGCTTCTGGGTGCTATATATATATATATATATATATATATATATATATTGTGTGTGTGTGTGTGTGTTCATGTGTATGTGTTCTCTTCGTGTGTATGTGTTTTCTTCGCGTGTGTGTGTATGTGCTTTCTTCGTGTATGTGTGTATGTGTTTTCTTCGTGTGTGTGTATGTGTTTTCTTCGTGTGTGTGTGTGTTTTCTTCGTGTGTGTGCGTGTGTGTTTTCTTCGTGTGTGTGCGTGTATGTTTTCTTCGTGTGTGTGTGCATGTGTTTTCTTCGTGTGTGTGTGTGTATGTGTTTTCTTCGTGTTCATATGCGTCTGTGTGTGCTCTTATGCGTCTGTGTGTGCTCTTATGCGTCTGTGTGTGTTCTTATGCGCCTGTGTGTGTTTGTGTTCATGTGTCTGTGTGTGTTCATTTATTCGTGTGTGTATGTGAATTATTCCTAGAATTTTAGTTTCATGAATCCTTGTCCTTACCTGTCGCGATCCGTATAATCCTTCTTCCTCTTTCTCAATCTAACCCTCTCTATACCTTTCTTGCCCCTCTTCCGCTTTCTTTTCTAGTTCTTTCTCTTTCTCTCTCTCTCTCTCTCTTTGGCTTTGCCGTTCTCCTACTCCCCACTGTTGCCAATTTCCGTCCACTCCTCCTCCTCCTCCTCCTTTAGGAATCTCGTCCCCTCTTTATTACGCCCTCCAAATGACACCCCCGTCTTTCCTTTCTTCTTGAACAATTTCTTCTGCTCTTCCTCTTTACCTTCGCTACCCACACACCTTTTCAACCGTAAAATTTCGCCGCTCTCTGTTGAATTACAAACGCCACACGAACGTATGTGCCGGGAATAATTTTGATTCAGTCTCCCCACTTTTCCCTGGTTTTATTTGCCCCATTCGACATCTTTAAGGTTGCTTTTGCCTTTCTTTGTTGCCTGTTATTTAAATTTCCGTTTGCTCTTCACTTTACGCGGCTTTTCATTTTAAAAAAAATTGTATCATTTTTAAAAAGCATCTTCCTCCGTTCTATATTATTTTTATTTTTACTTTTTTGGGGATGGAGAAGGTGCAGAGGTTTGTTTTTCTTTCTTTCTCATTTTTTATTTCTTTTATTTTTCGTTTTCTTGGGATTTTTTTTTTACTCAATTTTTATCTTTCCATCAACGTCATTTTATGTTTCTTTCATCTATTTTTCTTTTTCAATCTTTCCTTGTTTAAATAAAACATTTTTTTTTTAAATTCTGTCCCTTTTCCGTTTTAACTTTTTTTAGTTCTTTGCTCTCTTTTCAGAATATAAACCTTTTTTTACCTATTTTTGAACTTCTGTTTCTCCTAACTTTATCTTCATTTTCCTGAGTTCTATAACTGTATGCTTTTCTTCTTCATCATCATAATTATCAATAGTTTCAATAATATCAGAAATAGTAGTAATGTTAAAATAAATAACATCAGTAATGAAATTTTAAATGTCTTCTTTTTTTATCCTCAACTTTTTTCTTCTTTTTCATTTCGTAAAAAGAAAACGAAGAATATTTTTATTACAAATGTTGTCTATTTAAGACATTTGTAATAAAAATATTCTTCGTTTTCTTTCTTCTTCCTTCTTTATTATTTTTCATCTTCTAGTAAAATAGACATTGTAATAAAAATAGTCTTTCTTTTTTCTCTCCTTTTTCTCTTTCTTTTTTCTCTCATTTTGTCTTTCTTTTTTGTCTTTCTTTTTTCTACTTTTTTTCTCTTTCTTTTTTTCGCTTTTTTTCTCTTTCTTTTTTCTCCTTTTTTCTCTTTCTTTTTTTCCTCCTTTTCTCTTTCTTTTTTTCTCCTTTTTCTCTTTCTTTTTTCTCTCTTTTTCACTTTCTTTTTTCTCTCTTTTTTCTCTTTCTTTTTTCTCTTTTTCTCTTTCTTTTTTCTCCTTTTTCTCTTTCTTTTTTCTCCTTATCTCTTTCTTTTTCCTCTCTTTTTCTCTTTCTTTTTTCTCCTTTTTCTCTTTCTTTTTTCTCTTTCTTTTCGTTTCTCTTTCTTTTTCCATTCTCTTTTTCTTTATTCTCTTTTTTATTATTCCTTTTCTAGCATAATAGACATTTATAACTGAAATAGTCTTCATTTTCTTTCTCTTTTTTTCATTTTCTATTAAAATATACAGCATTAATAATAACATTATTTTTTTTTCTTTTTCTTCGTCTTTTTTTTCCTATTTTTCGTCTGTGTCTTTTAGTGAAATAGATACTATTAGTAATACAAAATAAGTCTTCTTCCTTTTCTTTCTTCTTTTCGGCCTGTTTCTTTTTCTAGTAAAATAAACATCATTTTTTCTATTTCTTTTTTTTCCTATTTTTTTTCTTCTTTCCTCGTTTAATGAGCAAATAGATTTTCTTCTTCTCTGTGTCATGATCGCCCAAGTCTTGAAAAGTGTCTATCTTTAGGTCTTGAACGTTCATTGTTCTCCACAATTTCCTATCCTTCGTAGCACTTGCTAACATTTGTCTTTTCATTATTACTCCCACCCGCTGCCCTACCATCCGTTTGCGCAACTTCATTAGGAAGGTGACATGCTTTTCCCCCGATACTCTTGCTTTCACTATTCCCTGTCGGTGTCAGATTCTCCAATCCAACTTTCCTCTCTGAAATTTAAACTGTTAGAGTACTTTTCTATATTCATTTTCCTCAAAATTTCCTCGTTGCTCACATGCTCCGGCTTTCATCTTCTCAGCATACTTACGTAGGACCACATCGTTGTTGCCTCAAGTCTGCCACAGGAGGATTGATATTAGGTAGCAAGTCAGCACTCTTCGCTGTTTCTGGCGAAATTTTCTTGCTTAATACTTTCCTTAGTTTTTAAAAGACATCTTTAGCTATTCCAATGTACCTTCGGATTTCGATGTCACATTTTCCATCGTCTGTTATAACACTTCTCAGACATTTCTATTTCTGTATCAACTTGATTCATAGATTATTTTCTTAAGGCATTTTGGCGAATTTCTCTTGCTAACAACTACACATTCTCTCTTATAGTTGATGACTGGACTTTTTTACGCATTTTTTTTACTGGTTTTTCTCTGAGTTCATTCATTTTTTTGTATGTCGGCTACACAATGAGAATTTACTACGCATACTAACCACATATAAAAGCTAGCAAACCAGATTTTATTGCGATTAAAATCTACAAAAATGCTTTCTTATAGATACGACAGTGCTATTAGAGAAGAATATCTGTTAAAGAATATGCCAAAATAAATAAGAATTAAAAAAAAAATGCGACTTAAAACTGCTGATAGATCAATAATAGAATTTACTGTTTACGATCAAAAAACATTAAATTCCTTTCAGCCCCTGTTCAGAACAAGTTCAAAAGTTTACACTACTTGCTGTACTGGGGCCCTTATTACTCTATCATAAATACTCTCTTCGTGCCAGTTAAACACTTCCAAAGACGATGTGGTCAGTTGTCTCGGAGTGCTCACCACACACTTGATACAATTGACTGATTGATTTGTTTGTTTAATGGCATATCAACTCCTTAGGAGTCATGTAATGCCGGAATTTAATTTTGGGAGGAGATGCGAAATAGTAAAATTGTTATTCTGCTTTCACAATTGAATACATGGTAGATGATACTCAGTTTTTGTACATAAACATGTTTGTGTGGTCATAATTACAAGAGGCAGTGATATGTGTGTTTTATGTTGTAGTTTTGTGTAGAGGTTATATTTTTGAATATAGTTTGATTTAAGAAATTGTCGAATATTATATGGATTATTGTCATGAAAGATTTCTTTTATGTTGGTTGTTTGGTTGATTTTGTTTCGCGGCATGAGTTATTTAATGCCGAAAAACTAGATAATTTGAACATTGTTTTATGAGTTCAATTGAATATATTTTGAACGCAATTGTATGCCTTCAACTACAGATAAAATGTACTGTTGATCATTTTGCTTTAAAAATGTATTGTTGGTAATTTTTATATAAAAAATATATCGCTGGTATTTTTACTATAGAAGTCTATTTTTATACTTTCATAATAATTTTTTTTGGGGGGTTACTATTTGCTTATATCAAGGACCCTTAACAGGTGCTACCACCCTGTGTCAGATTGGTCCTGGGAACAAGAGCAGTTAAGAAATGTTTCCACGATCCTCAAAACTTTTAATCTCTCAATCAGAGGCCTGGCTGCTATAAAATTGACTAATCTCAATTATTATTATTATTATTATTATTATTATTATTATTATTATTATTATTATCCGCACGTTTTTTAGTTAAGAAAAAAATCATCAATAACGAAATAGGAGCCTGGAAATTTCACCTTTTGGCAACTTCAATCTACTTATTATTATTATTATTATTATTATTATTATTATTATTATTATTATTATCATCTTTTGATTTCTGATGTATACACATTTCTTTCTGGGTCCCAACCAGAGACCTAAGGTCAGAAATGGCATCATGACATTTTCCACTAAGGATTTGTTTAGGAAAAAATAACGTAAGATCACATATATTTCACATAGATAAAGCCCTTCGTAAAGGGTTAGGGTTATACTTGTGAGTACAATTTTTTTTTTTTTTTTTAATATTTCTTTAAGGCATGATCTACCAGGAATCCATTCAATGAGTTCATTGGAATCTTTTTCCAATCAATTCGAGAGCTCCAACTACAACTGGATTTGTTGATGTTATCGTGTGCCATATTTTGGAAATTTCGATTTCAAGTTCCTTATATTTTGATAGTTTTGTTTTAATAAGAAAGCACATTTTGTCTTTGTGGTCTCTTATTCTTCTTCTTCTTCTTCTTCTTCTTCTTCTTCTTCTTCTTCTTCTTATTATTATTATTATTATTATTATTATTATTCATATTCCTCTTCTTCTTCTTCTTCTTCTTCTTCTTCTTCTTCTTCTTCTTCTTATTATTATTATTATTATTAACCTGCAAAAATAAAAGTCAGAATGTACGATGTCCAACTTTATTATTCTTTTCGTTAATCTCATGACAAATTATTCTTATTCTTCGATATCCTCTCCAATGTTCATATCAATTATATGCCATGCGTGATACAATCTTAGGCGATGATGCATCATTCGATACCTGACTGATGAGGCAGATTTTTTCCCGCAGTAGGTTGCCGTTTCTTTCTGCGGTATACCAGTTGCCATCCAAGGCTATAGAACCCGATTTGCCCTGCAATTTAGCCATGTCTGGGAGAAGAACAGAATTCATACCTTTCCCAAGGGTATTAACACGTAAGTGAATATAATGGATTCGAGTGGAATTTGAACGCGGTTCTCTCAATCCGAGCCGTTATCCATTACTCCACCATGCCTCCTCTCACAGTTCCTATTTTTCAATACTATTTCTGCTCATCAGAAAGATCATTATTCAGTAAGGTTCAGGTAGAAAACATAGTTGAATATTCTTGTCAGCAACTTCCAAATGAAATGTAAGCAAGTAATTGGTCTATAATTATCTACCTGCCTTTTAATGAGTCTTTCATTATAAGCATTGTCATTCTTTTATTATCCAATCTCGTAGCCTACCCTGATCTAAACATAACATTCAGACCTCTTTTCAAATACGAAACCGTTCAGAAGGTCGGATCCCGCTGCTTCCCTGGTAGAAATATACTTTCAACATCCTCCAAGTTAATGGCCATAGCTTCCCACAGAATCTTCGTTTTCTAACTTAGGTAACCATTACGTACCTTCGTTATACGTGATTCCATTCGACCAAATTTTGCGCTAAAACACACACGGCTTTCAGCAAGATCAGATGTTTGCGTTTCCTCACCATTTTTTCAATCTAATTTTTCGTGATTATACAGAATGGCAAGGTTAGAGTATGAACTGCATCCGCGTCCTGCGTAAGACGTTGAACTGCATCCGAAAGTAAGGCCTTTGATCACGAAGTTTTGAAGAGCATGGAACTACCTCTTGTTTGCTGACGTTCCCAGGTCAACACAAACCCGGTGTGGTAGCACCTGTCAGTGTCCCAGCTATGGGGAAATTGTTACCCCCGCCAAATAGATCAAAACACTATAAAAGTATAAAAATAAGTTTTAATAACAGCAATACTTTTTTGGAATAATTATTACTAGCAGTATATTTTTGAAAAAGAAAAATATTACCAGCATTACATGTTTGTTTTTTTAAAATATTACCAGCAATAAAAATATTGTCTGCATTAAATAAACCATTGGGGTTGATATACCATAAAACAAAACAAAAATGACAATACATAGAATAGCGAGGAAAGACAACTTGGAGAATTTGACACTCGCAAGAGTGAAACAGTGCGTAACATACCTAATGAGTTTCTGTAAAATGGAGGCAAAAAAACTTGGACGAATAGTAAGGGGATAAATATTGCACCGGATTACAAAGGATATGTTGTTGGGAAGAATCATGATCACCTATGCCATAAATGGATATCGCATGTGACAGAATAAAAATAATATTTATTAGAATCAGACAAATACAATGGAGATTTCTGAAGCACATAATAAGAAAGCTTGGAGAATTTGACGCTCACAGAACAGAAGGAAATAGGGATAGAGAGAAGCGTCCCGTAGCTTACCTTTTTGTTCTCTCATTTTACGCCAATCAAGGTGATAATGCCAATAAGACGCAAGGGATTACTGAGTTTGAAAAAATATGAGAAAAAGCATTATTATGGAGAGAGGTAAAAAAATAGGAGATGACGATGATTGAAATAGCATTTCAATTTTTGAAGATCAAAAGTTGATTAAAAAGCAAGAAGTCAAAAGAGCTTCACAAGTGAAGAAACTGTTAGCATACAACTTAACTAATATAATGATGAGAATTAGCTGTCGATAGATAACATTAATAATAAAAAATACTCTTCTTTTTTTCTTTTTTCTTTTTCTTCTGTTCTAATAAAATAGGCAACATTAGTAATAAAATAGTCTTCTTTCATTTTTCTTTTCCTTGTAAAATAGACAGCTTTAAGAATAAAAATAATATTCTTCTTCCTCAATCATTTTATTTCTTTTTGTTTCTTTTTCGTTTTTCTTATTTTCTAAATAGACAATAGTAATAAACATACTCTTCTTTCATTTTTTCTTTTACTTTTGCTTGCAAAATAGCTTTAATAATAAAATAATATTCTTCTTCCTCATTGTTTTTCTTCATTTTATTATTTCTTTTTGTTTCTTTTTTCTTTTTGTTTCTTTTTTCTTTTTGTTTCGTTTTGTTTCTTTTTAGTTTTTGTTTTTTTTAGTTTTTGTTTTTTTTTTGTTTTTCGTTTTGTTTTTTCTTTTTCTTTTTGTTTCTTTTTTCTTCCTTTTGTTTCTTTTTTCTTTCTCTTTCTTTTTGTTTTTTCTTTCTTTTCTTTTTTCTTTTTGTTTCGTTTTGTTTCTTTTTTCTTTCTTTTTGTTTCTTTCTCTTTCTTTTTCTTTCTTTCTCTTTCTTTTTCTTTCTTTTATCTTTCTTCTTTTCTTTTTTCTTTTTTCGCCTGTTTCCTCTTTTAGATAATATTAGTAATACAAAGCTAGCAAACCAGATTTGTATGTTGATTAAAATCTACAAAAATGTTTTCTCATAGATACGACAGTGCTAGCTTTCAATCCACTGGTGTACTTAAATTCATAAATACGAAGAAATAAAGAAAAAAAAACTCTTTAAAACAATTGACAAAAAAAAATTTATAGAAAAGGCAAAGGGAAGATACATTACGGCGGCGTGAAAATGAGTGAATCAGAGATGTCGTTCCAAGACCGATAACAGTAAAGAGTCTTCTTTGTATTTCTCAAGAATCTCTACATACATAGCAGAAGCACCAGTCCATATGTGGCAGCAATAATCAATGCATAGACGAAAGGCAGCCTTGTAAAGTTTTAAATATATTCTCACATGAAACTTGTCTGACACGATACAGGGAACCCACTTTCCTGGCAGCAAACTTAGCAATTGATTCAATATCATTGTTCCACTTAATGACAACAGAAAACCTTATCACAAGAAGGTGAAATGAATCACTCTCCTGGAGGTTAGCATCAGTCATTAAGACAATAGTAAATAGTTGCGTCGTCATCATAGTTACCAAATCGAGAATTGATGACATTGCAAAGGTCGTTGACAAAAATTAGCAAAGTTCGTCTACCAATAGAGCCATGGAAGACACTCGCGTTAATGTAAAAAACATCTAAAAGAATGTCTGTTCAAGAGAGTTTTCGTTTCCCAATACGATAAGAAAGATTGAATCAAATCAAGTATACGTCCCGAAATACCATAAGCTTTCAACTTATGAAGACCAGAGAATGACACACTCCATCAAACGCCTTCGAGATATGTGAAGCAATAGCCCAGTGCATCACCATTCTTATTCAAAGCTTGACAAAATGTTTCAGCACTAACAAGGTGTTGACCTAGAGTAATGAAAGTCATGTTGTTTGTCTGAATGAAGACCCTGAAATGTGAGATGCTTAACTAATTTTCATTTGATTAGAGCCTCTACAGTTTTTCCAAAAATAAGTAGAAAAAACCGAAACTTGAGAAAATGATTTTCAACGAGCAAGAAGCAACAAGACATTGTAGAGTTTACAGAGAACAGGAGCCAGTTCAGAAGCACATGAGGACTATTGCAGGGATACCATAAATTATGGGAGCCCAATTTAGAGATGACAGCAGACATCATGGATGGAGTTATATAATCTGTGTGTGTATTTAGGCAGTAAATTCTTTTAGCCATGTCTGATTGAATAAATTACTGACATTATGTCAACTAACTTCTAACAAAATCCGTTCATACTCACGAATAACCTTCCGTGTATTGATCTTTGTCAACCTTTTTGCATTTAAAAGCATAACGATAAAATTACGTTAATGGATAACAACGCACAACTTTTTATAAATACTTATATTTATAAACAATATATAGTTTTGTATTACTTGCATCCCTGAAGATGATCTTGGAAAAAGATCGAAAGTATCTGGGTAATGAGAATAAAAGAAATTTAAACAGCTATAGCACTTTTCTCTCATATTTAACATCAATACACGGAAGGTTATTCGTGAGTATGAACGGATTTTGTAAAAAATTAGCAGACATTATGTCTGTAATTTATTCAATATATATATATATATATATATATATATATATATATATATATATATATATATATATAAAGAATATAGTCATCTTTTCTAATCAAATAGCTTCATGTCCCGCACTTCTCGCCTGTCGAACTCCCTCCCCTTTTCTTGTTTCCCTTGTTTCCCTGATAGCTATAATCTCCAACTATTCAAATATAATGTCAATCGACGTCTCCAGATGCCTTGATCTATCCTCTATCCTTCTCTTCTTCCTTTCCTCTATCACTCTCGGTAACCCTTTGCATGATAGTGGATTCCCGCCTTGCATGGGGTAAAACGCTTAAAAATAGTTTTAAGGTATGCTATATTTATGGGATAAAGCACTCAGTATTATAGATAGAGCGTATGTAAATATAGATATAAAAGTGAACATAGAAGTCAGCACTCAGAGGCGACAGGCTGTTTCATGCTAGACGCAATGGCAATTATATATATAATCTCAAAACACAGTAAAGCACACACGTTATATATATATATATATATATATATATATATATATATATATATATATATATATATATATATATATATATATATATATATATATAAGAGAGAGTCAAGAGTAGGATTTGAAGAGAATTTATGGGCAAAGCATTTACATCAGAATATGTTCAAATTGGGTGAAGAGAAGAACTAACCTTATTTAATACACTATAACAGAGCTATCTGTAGAACCAAAATTGTTCGAGGCTATACAGTGCTTCATTTTATCTGCGAACAAAGACTTAGTGTTATTGAGGACAGGTTTACAAGTGTTACGAGCGGATACAAAGGCCTCTGTTGTGATCAGAACTATCACGTTGGTACAGCCTGAAAAATTGATTCCTGTAGGCTATAGTGAGTGAGCAGGCAGGTGTAAACCAAGGAGAAGATTTTACTTTCATTTGATATTTCCGAGACTATACAAAGGAATCTACACCATCTTTTACCCGTGAAGAAACCGCAAGGGAGCAACTCTCAATAGGAAGGTTTAAAATTTCCCTCCAAGTGGCGCCGTGAAGAAAGTCACGAAATAAATCACAGTCGGTTGGCTAGTAGCAGAAAGAATTACTGTAAAAAATGGATTCATGACTAATAGACGATCCAAACGAAAACTCAACAGGTACTACAGTGTGATCCGAATTGTCAAGCGGTTCGGCAACAACAAGAATAGGAGAGAAGGAAAAAATCGAGTAAAGAAACATGTTGATCAGATTTGTTAGTGGCGGGTACGATTAGAGAAAACTGCTATTTGACTGAGAGATTGAGACGGAATAAATTTAAGTCTGAATATTGGTAACATTAACTTATGTAAATTCTTGGCAGCATAGAGTGTAGGAGAGATAGAAAGAGAGACAAATATTACTAAGAACTACGAAAGACAAGAATTTGTATTTGCCCACGTCTATAAGGGACACGGCACATAAATGAAAAACAGAACCTGATCCCTAGGAAGGACTGCGTGAATGATTTGGTTTGGTTGTTATGGGTTATTTAATACCGAAATCTAAATATGAAAAAAAAATTCGAACTTTATAAACAAGTCAAAAACATTTCATATTTTTTTTTATGATGATTAAATTATAATTACTTCGTCATCGTCATTTATTCAATTAGCGCAACATAGATGAGGTCACCACTCCCCTCCATCTCACATTTGTGGTTCATCACGACATTCAAGGCAGAAGTGTGGAATGGCATACCAGTTCCTTTTACCCCAGGGAGTGTTGAGGTTACCCAGCCCCTCATTTCAAAAATTAAAGAGACAAGACCTACAAGGCAGGAGGTGGTTTGAATTCAGAGTTTTCCTTCTCCAAGACTGACAATGGTATATGGAATCCGTTCGTTACCTAGACTACATGCCTCCCAACTCTCGGCCCTACTGACAAAATCAAAAGAAATATGAAGCATTACCTATGGGGACGACATGTCTACACTCCGGGTTTTCTGTCTGGAGTTACCTCTATAGTTTTTTCCGTGTTTTTGGATATGACCACAAGGCAGAGGACGTTTTAAATTTATCAATTTTTTCTTCCTCTTGATCGACTGGCGAAGATATCCCGTGTGTAAAAGCAAAATTGTCCAAATCGTGTAACAGCAAATTAATTAATTTTTGAGCTTTCTAAAATAATAAAAACTGATTTAAAATTCTACAATACCAAACGGTTCTAATACAGATAAAAATAATACAGATAAAAATAAAACAAATAAGCCCACAGGTGGACAGACACTCTTCAAATCTCAAGTCAGGAATTGATAAACAAGGGTAATTAATTTTATTCTCAGACATCCCAATATATTTCCTTACACATAGTTTTGTCTTTCTTTTAGTCAAACTGAAGAAGCCAATGAGACCAGACGTTTTCTCTGATGAAACACGTCTTTGATAAATATTTCCCGCTTTGTCTCATCTTCTTCACCTTTGCTTCTGATACTAGTATACATCCTACAAACACATATACATTTCCAGCTAAAAGTAATTTTGGTTTTTTTTTCTGTTAACTGATGATATATTTATTCATTCAGTCAGCGCATTTTGCTACCGCTGTGATCACCAGTCACCTCCATCTCAAAATTGTGGTTCATGACGATATTCAAAACAAAATAGAGCAATGGCTTGCCGGTTCCATTGGCGCCGGGTATGTTCAGGTTACCCCGTCCATCCTCCCAGAAGTTCCTCCGCCTAATGGTAAAAACATTTGTCCTTTGTGGCGCATCTCCCACGCCCAGGCTGGCGATTGATTATTGGGCGCTTGGCACAGGTGGGTTGGGGCGAGGGGTTCTCCTTCACCAGTTGGGTCGGAAAACCCTTCCGACAATCCTCACATAGTTTAACCGGCAGGTCAATGCCGATGACCGGAGTGTAGCTGTCGCAGTGCCCATGCGATTTCTTGGAGCCATGTGTGAGTTTTGGATGTAGGCTGTGGACCAGTACAGTTTCGCATCCCAATTCACCTGGGTAAAGCAGGGCCGACTGCTGCAAAGGTACTACCACTGACGTTACACCCTCCCATACTCAACTATTATTACTTAGCTGCATTTATCTTTACCAAATAACCTTAGAAAATCAAAAGCTGAGTGAAAACCTATTTCTCCTTACAAGAAATGAGATTAGTGATAGCAAATTGTTTTTATTTTTTTTAACAATGTATGCCATGTATTGTTCATTTTGCTATAAAAATGTATTTTTTACTTTTTAGTGTTTTGATTCTTGTTTGGAGGTTCCCTTTGTGTCCATAGCTAGGACCCTAACAGGTGATAACACCACGGGTCAGGGTGGACCTGGGGACAACAACAATTAAGAGGTGGTTTTACACTCCTCACAACCTTCCGATCAGAAGCCTTGCTGCTCGATGTAGTTTATCATCATACCCAGGACTAATACGTGAAAGGTCTCTCGTTTTCTAGGAGAAATCGGTTCATTAGAGAACTAATACAGTGTGAAGAAACACCTTCTACATATACCTACAAGAAATATCTCCCAAATAATGGTAAGACACCATGTCACTGATTTCTTCTTATTATGTGGGGAGGTATTTGAGGTGCTATATGTGCGAGATATTTCTGCTGCGCATTATATGAAGTTAGAAGTGTATGCCAACTATCCCAGTCGGCGTTTGAACTCTGTTGTTTGATTCCATTTTTTTTGTCGTTAACTGTTACGCCACCTACGCCTTCTCGATACAAAATATTATTCTTTCTGTATTTTTTCATATTTTATTGAATCCCTTCTTACTTTCAGCTATTATAAAACTTACATTTATTCCAGTTTCCTGTCTTATATTTTCCCGCTTCGTCCCAGGAAACTTTCTTCTTCCCCCTCCTCCAACTGCAGCCTTTTTTTCTCTTTGTCGTCTTCTGTTAATATTTATTTCCCTCCCTCTTTTTCTTTCGTATTCATCATCTTTAGTGTTCACGCCTCTTTCTTGCCAAAGTCAATATACTTGATTCGTAGCACCTGAAAAATCCAATTCTGTTGATTCGGTTCTCCACGTCATCGAATTAAACTAATTAATGCATTATTCATGAACAGACAAGTCGAGGGGACAAGAGAAGGTGCTGAAAAGTTCTCAGTACGGCCAAGAAGCCCATCAGAATAAAAAAATGCAAGTGGGAACCGACCGTGACTTTCTCATTTCACGCATATACATATTGTCATGGTAATACGTGTCGTTTCCTTTATAAAGAAACATTCGACATTCGTTGACCAAGCAGCCAGTGCTACCTGAGTCACGCTTCACTTCACTCTCTGGCCTTCGGTCTGCGATCAAAGTGTAGTATCTGCCTTCGAGTAGACTATTTTTTTATCTCACAACTGTGTTTCGGACAGAACACAAATAAATGAGGGATGCCTGGTTCCAGGGATTTCAACTCTGCGGCACCACCTCCCTTTTTGGTGTAAAGAGTGAGAGAAGATCGGGAAAATATTGACGACAGCGCGATGTTGGTTTGCGGGGCATGGGTAATTTTTGGTCTTGGCTCACGTGCACGTGCCTGAGCTCCCCATTTTAACCAGCCTTGAGTCACCGTAGGAAGTGACGTATCTGCTGTCATCTCTGATAGTAATGATAATATTATCTGTTTCCTAAAAAGGAAATATTCATTCTTTATTGGCCAGTGTTAATGTCGGTTGAAAGTCATGAAATATTTCTCTTAAAAGAATTTTTCAGGGAAATAGGTTACATTTATTTACCAAAAATTACCCAATAATAATTACACAAAAAAATCTTGAAATACTGAAGAGTACATTTATTTCACAGAATCGCCATTGGCTTCAGCCACGACCTCCAGACGATTTTGGAATCTCTTGCAACTATTCTTATTTAAGTTGGTGAATGCTGTCATAATTCTTGCTTTCTGCCAATCTTTAAGGTTACGAAAATTTTTGTTGGACTCTCGCTCAACTCTGCTCCAAACATAATAATCGAGGGGGTTGCAGTCTGGGGAGTTAGGTGGCCATATGTAAGGGGTGATGTGGTAACAGAAATTGACTGACAGCCATAACTGCATTCTCTTATTTGGATAACATGGTGCAGAGTCCTGTTGCCAGACATAGGGTCTTCCAGCAGCAACCCTCTTGACCCAGGATAGCATTACCTTCTCAAAGCAATTGGTATAGGCTTCCGTGTTGAGTCTGAAGCCCCGTGGGAAGATGAATGGAGGCATAACGTCGCCATCACTAGTGATCGCTCCAAATATCATGATGTTTACTGGATATATCATCCGAATCTTTCCGAATCCTTTACACTGTCCCATTTCCAAATTCCTGACGTATTGAATTGCGTCAAGGGGGTTATTTTTTCTCGCAGAAGTTGCCCAACCGACCCGACTGTACTGTGCAGTCGACACAATAATAATATCCATCCTCTTGACTCATTGCAACACTACCTCCTCAAGGCACTGATGTAGGATTCCGTGCTGAGTTTGAGGTCCACGCCAACAAATTCAGGAGGTATTTTCTTATCAGAACGATAATAGTGAGTTTTCCGAGCTGTCGCACCTTTGCAATCACCATTAGACACATACAACTCTTTCTGAATCATCTGCACTACCCTCAAACACTTTTAAATGCTCGTGTTGGTGCTTCCAGCCTGAATATCAAGCAGGACAGCATGCCGTTTCAAAATTTCTGGCGGAGTGAATTGCATCATGGTGCTCTTTTTCTCACAGACACTGCCCAACTGACCCTACTATACTGTGCAGATGCCAATATCAAAAACAAACAACTCGCATGGCCGAAATTAAAAATATAATATGGCGATAATTTATCCATCGCACCCTGTACACATTGGGTTGGAACAAAATTTCGTAGGGGTATTCAATTAGTGGCGTTTGAATATACTGTTTAGTTTCAAACATAACTGAAATTTATTACACATACACACACACATCTTATATATATATATATATATATATATATATATATATATATATATATATATATAAGACGCAAGTGGTTACTGAATATGAGAAACAAAACTATTAAAAAAAGACAATAATATATAATATAATCAAATATATATATTATGGCTACGCGTGTTTAAGTAAATATGCATATTTTTCAAACTGTGTAAATGATATTTAGCAGCCTAGAGATCGAAAGATTTATTGAACATAATGTGCCATTTGACATAAATTGAACCCATAATCTATTGTATTTTAAATATGATAAACCACCTTCATGTCAGACGTGCTCTGCCATTTAGCTGACTTGTTGTTTTTTTCTGATTAAAAAGCAGGCCACAGGTTCTATTCTTGACAAAATCCACATTTTGTTTAATGAAACTCATCGCCAGATATATTAACGACTATTAATTCACATAGACATAAAGAAAGTCTGTTTTGTTCAATCACTTTTAACCCTCACAGTCATTTTCAAGAACCAACATGGTGTCTATGTGGCAAGAGATGAAAAAAAATGGAGAAATGAAGGTAGGAAGAAAGAAATTATGGAAAGATGGAAGGAAAGTTGCAAAGAACAACAGGAAGGAGGAAGGAAAAACGAGATTAAAAGAAAGGAGGAATGGGCTAAGGAAGAAAGGAAAGAAGGAAGGAAATTTGGAAGGAACAATAAGAAGACGGAAGGAAGAATGAGAAGAAAAGAAAGGTAGAATGAAAATAAGAAGAAAGTATAGAAAGATGTAAGGGAAGTTGCAAGGAACGGGAGAAAGGAAGTATTTAATGAATGCAAAAGTGTAAAGAAAGAAAGAAAACGAAAACACCTAAGAATGAAAAAAAAAAACGAAGAAAAGAATGAAAGCTGAAAATGAGGAAAGGAAGAATGAGAGAAAGAATGAAGTAAAGAAGGAGACGAGAGATAAAGAAATAATTAATAAATAAAGGAAGGAACATAAGGAAAGAATTAACGGTGAAAAGTAAACAGGAATGATCAAAAGGGAACGGAACAATGCATTAACGAAAGAAAGAAATAAAAGATGAAAAAGAAAAGAAAGAAAAACAAATGTAAGAAAGGAACAAACAAAAGGTGGATATGAAAGAAAAAAAATATGATAATGTTGAAAGAAGGAAAGAAAAGAAAAAAGGGATGAAAAAAAAAGCAGGAAAGATGTTAGGAAGGATTGACTTTTCGAATATGAAAGCGGTTACACGTCAGAAACGAAAGCGAACCTGAAAAATACGAATGAAAGGCCAGAAAATAAAATGAAGAAAAACTAAATATATCGAAATAAAGAGCTAAAATAAAAAAAATTTGAATGTCAAACCTTCAAATAAAAAAGAACAAAAAATAAAAAAGCAACACCACCACTGTTTAAAAAAAAAGAAGAAAAAAAATTCAAGTCTTGTATATTATTTTCCAATTTTTCCGCAGCCCCTCTCTCTCTCTCTCTCTCTCTCTCTCTCTATATATATATATATATATATATATATATATATATATATATATATATATATATATTACTCTTTATTATGACCACACTTGAAATACTTTCGTTTTACGTCTGCTCTTCGAGGTGGATATGAATTCAGAATACAAATGAATTTTAAGTTCCTTTCGTTTCCACACCTCTAAAGGAAGGATCATGGTCTTCGTAAGTACGCCATCCCTATGTATAAATTTCACTCCCTTGTCGGACCAACCCTATCCTTTATTTAATTCAAGCAACTCTCTCTTGAATATTCGCAACAGTCTTTACCGGCCGGAAAATCAAATAAGGATTCCAACGATTTTGTTTTCAGTTCCAAGACCTTAGTTATGTTTTTTTAAGTCTCCTTTCTGATATTTTGATAAAATTTGCTCTCTCTCACCACGCGCACTCGCGCACACACTCACACACACACACACACACACACACACACACATATATATATATATATATATATATATATATATATATATATATATATATATATATATATATTGAAATATCTTTAAAACATGATCTGTTTCTGGGTGATTCTAATCCTTCCCTTTGCGAAATCATGATTTTTCTCATATATACAGAAAAGGTTTAACCCGATAATATTTTAATCCGACTAAAATTTGGGAAAAACGTTTTATACATATTTACTAGTTGGGTTTCGATCAATCCCTTCTCCAGGAATACGTCATTTAGTCTATCCTTCTTTTAATCCAGGCTTACGCCCACTTCACGTCGAAACCCCGGTTCCCGCACGATCACCGAAGTTAAGCTACGTCGAACCTGGTTAGTGCCTAAATGGGAGAACATTTAGGAACACCAGATGCTATAATCTTGATTGTGCAATTCTTGTAATAGATAATGACTCGAATTTGTTAGTCGGAGAGTCAATTCTGGGTATGTGATATTCACTTACGCGCAAATAACCCCTAGGAAAGGTATGACTCTACCTCTTCCGCCAGTTATGCGTTAATTAGTAAAATGTGTATTAATATCTGGAAAAATAAGTCTTACAACCTAAACATGTTTTCTAGCTGTAAATAACCTCCAAAGAATTGATAAGCCGTAGAAAAAGAATGAATCAATTCAACTATTTTTTTTAAACATTTCACGCCAAACAAGGTGGAACTGCCGTGAGCATCCAATGGGTTACAGAGAGTGAGAGCAAGAATAAAGAAGGGGGGGTTGATAAAAGGATATAGAGAAGGACGGAGATCGAGATCACGGTATCAGAAGATGTCAATTGACATTACATTTGAATATTTGAAGATTATAGCTATCAGGGAAGCAAGTAAGAGGAAGGGAGTTCCACTGTCGGGAAGTGCGAAATAAAAAGCTGTTGGAGTAGAAGCGACGGATACATTTAACCGTTTCGACACTGAAAGAGTGGGAACGAGATGCCAAACTAGTAATACGCTTCAATTCATACAGTTGGGGTACCAGTGAAAGTAGCTCGTCAGAGCTGATGTCATGAAAATATTTGTAGAAAAGACAAAGGGAAGCCACACCAGGTTTGTGAGAAAGTGACTGTAGCCAAGATGCCAGATCAGGACCTATCTTATTGCATATCCGTCTCTGGATTTTGTTGAGGACCTCGAAATAAACAGCGAGGGCACCAGATCATATATGGCTACAGAATTGAATGCAAGGACAAATGGTAGATTTGTAGATTTGAAGGATGAACTCAGTCGAGAAAAACCTTCTGGCGGCACCCAGAGAACCAACTTTCCTTGTGGTAGATGAAGCTGTTGATTCAATGTAGTTGTTCACCTCAGGTGAGTGGAAGCATGAGACAAAGCAGGCGCAGTGAGGGGCACTCGTGGAGTTGGCCATCAGCCATTCTGATAAGAGGCAGTTCAGAGAGGGTTCTCTATGGTGGGAAAATCAGAGCAGTTTCTTTTGGGATATAAAGGTTCAGATAAACTCTATTTCTTAGTGCCTCCTTTTGAGATCATTACTACTGAGACACACCGTACCACTTCAACGGAGTCGAATCAACCTCGATTTTTCTTCTTTTTCATCATCTTCTTTGTCATCATCATCATCATCTTTTTCATCTTCTTTTTCATCATCATCTTCTTTTTCATCTTTTTTTCATCTTCTTTTTCATCTTCTTTTTATCTTCTTTTTCATCTTTTTCTTTTTTCTTTTTATCTTTTTTCTTTTTATCTTTTTTCTTTTTATCTTTTTCTTTTTCTTTTTTCTTTTTTCTCTTTTACGTCGTCTTTTTCTTTTTCTTTTTTTTTTCTTATTTTCGTCGTTCTTTTTCTTTTTCTTCAATTCTTTTTTCAAAAATATTTCTAGGTAATTTAAAGCCAGAATATATTTTTAGCATGTAAGAAGTTTTTTTTTTCTTTTAAATAATAATAACGATTTACAGGTACAAGTTCTACTAATTAACCCATAGCTGAGGAGAGGGTAACAGATGAATTTAACAAACCCAACTGGAATTAAAACTCGGCTCACCGATTACCAATTCCGTGCTGTTATCCATTACCTCACTCGAAAATCCAAGTTTACAGCACCCGGTCGTCCCAAGCGGTAATACATTTAAGTTTTGTCCCAGGCTCGACGTTGCTTTACTTCCGTGATCGTACGAAAACCGGTGTTTCAACGTGATATGGCAGTAAGTTGTTATTGATTCGCAGGAGAAATGATAATAACTGCAACATAAAACACAGTCGGATTATATTATATGGAGAAAAAGAAGATGAGTAATGAAAATAAAATCAGAAAAAATTCGATGCAACAATGGCGTTAAATAAACTAATTTAATGATACAAATCCTACCAATTAACCCATAGCCTGGGAGAGAAAAGATGGATTCATACGCTAAAATACTGTTGGAAAACGTAAGTGAATATAACGAACCCGACTGGAATTGGAACTCGACTCTCCGATTTCCAGTTTCAAGCCGTTAACCATTACACCACCCGCTCATCCAAGCTTACAGTACGTGGGATTTCCAAGCGGTCACCCATCTAGGTACTGACCAGGCTTGATGTTTCTTAACTTAGATGATAGTACCGATGTTTCAAAGTGATAAGGCCGTAAGCCATACCACCCGCACATCCAAGCATACAGCACCTGGTATTTCTAAACGGTTACTAGTCTCGGTACTGGGCAAGCTCTCAAGTTCGGGGATCGTACAGGAACCGGTCTTTCAACGTGGTATGGCCGGAAGCCGTCTCTCACCCTCGTTTCCGAAATACACGGAGAAATTTCCATTCAAGCAACTTTTCTGCAACGAATTGCTACTCATTCTGTGTGGAATGAATTCCAGAACATTATCATTTTTAACCTCTTCAAGTCAAGGTTCAGATGTTTTCTATCCTCCTTATCATTAGCATATTCCCTTCCTGACATCTCCTTTTAAATTCATATTCTACCTCATCCAATAACCCTCTACCATGAGTGTCTCTCGAGACTTGTATTGGATGACCTTTACGCAGAAGAAATGACATTACTGCGCCGATAATATCCGATAATATTTCAAATAAAAAAGCATAACACCAATCAAATCCGATAAATCCTTATCAATATCCTTACCTAGACTTCATGAAAGTAAAGGCAGTACTAGATTGGCGGCAATATCTCATCATTTTACAGTTGAATTGATTAGATGTAACCGTAAGTTCTATGCTAAAAGTTTCTTCTCTCGCACTTCTCGTTTGTGGAACCCTCTTCCAGCCTCTTACTTCCGAGTCAACTTTGACTATCAAAGATTTATATGCTCCTTCTTTTTTTGCATTGTCTGCTTATCTCTTTCTTTATTCTCTCCATTCCGTCCGTTCTTCCTTACTTTCATAATCATAGCTGTTGTCTTCATGTTTTTTCTTTCTTTCTTTTCACTTTACTTTTTTACTTTTCTCTTTCTTTTTTGTGTTGTCTGTTTTTTCCCTTTCTTTATTCTTCCCATTCCGCCCGTCCTTCCTTCCTTTTCTTTCTTCCTTTTATTCCTTGTCTTCTTTCCTTCCATTCTTCCTTGTCTTCTTTCTTTCTTCCTTCCTTTTCTTTCTTTCTTTCTTTCTTTCTTTCTTCCTTCCTTTTCTTTCTTTCTTTCTTCCTTCCTTCCTTCCTTTTCTTTCTTTCTTCCTTCCTTCTTTCTTTCTTTCTTCCTTCTTTCTTTCTTCCTTCCTTCCTTTTCTTCCTTCCTTCCTTTCCTTTCTTTCTTTCTTTCTTCCATCCTTTCTTTCTTTCTTTCTTCCATCCTTTTCTTTCTTTCTTCCTTCCTTCTTTCTTTCTTCCTTCTTTCTTTCTTTCTTCCTTCCTTTTCTTCCTTCCTTCCTTTCCTTTCTTTCTTTCTTTCTTCCATCCTTTCTTTCTTTCTTTCTTCCTTCCTTTTCTTTCTTTCTTCCTTCCTTCTTTCTTTCTTCCTTCTTTCTTTCTTCCTTCCTTCCTTTCCTTCCTTCCTTCCTTCCTTTTCTTTCTTTCTTCCATCCTTTTCTTTCTTTCTTTCTTTCTTTCTTTCTTTCTTTCTTCCTTACTTTCGTAATCATAGCTGTTGTCTTCCATGTTTTCTTTCTTTCTTTTCATTTTATTTCATTGTGATGTCTTTTTCCCCCTCTTTATCCATTCACTTCCGTCCGTCAATTGTCCCTTCCTTCTTTCCTTCCTTCCATAATGATGTCTCACCATTTTTAACAAAAGACTTCAGAATGCTTACGGTGACTTTTATTAAATTTATTTTATTACATGACCATTTCTTCCTCCCGCTAGTCATTTGCTTAATTTCTTTCCCTAAAGACCATACGAAAAATATTTCCATTCATTTTTTCCTACATGTCCAGTTATCTTTTTCGGCATCTGGAATTTGATATTCTACACTTTTCAGATAACTGTTTTTTTTTTCTACGTTTGTTTTTTAATGTAGACACAGCAGTCTTTGTGCCGAGACGAGGAAAGTCTTATTCTTCGCAAAAACGAAAAAGTTTTAATTCTTCGTTAATCTATATCTTAGGTTGTAAGTAATTCAATCAGTCTGTTTCTGTCTGTCTATTTGAGTCACTTTTTACATACCTCCTCCCTTTTTTTCTTTGTATCCATCTATATAATCTCTCTCTCTCTCTCACTCTCTCTCATATATATATATATATATATATATATATATATATATATATATATATATATATATATATATATATATATATATATATATATATATATATATATATGCGACAGATTTATCTTTTTAAACACTTTCGAAAATCCAGGTTGGTATAAGAAAATAGGAGGCAAGGTGAAGTAATGGCTTGGATTGTGGAATCGGAGATCCGAGTTCGAATTCCCGTCGAATCCATTACATTCCGTTACGTGCTAATATTCTTGGGTATGAATCTTTTTCTTCCTCCTATGGTTAATTAGCAGGACAGAACGGGTTGGATGGCAACTGGTCTATCGCAGAATGAAATGGCAACCTACTGCGGGAAAAATATCTGCCTCGTCAGTCATGTATCGAAATATATATATATATATATATATATATATATAAAAATATGGATATGGATTCATGCCTTTCACAAAATTATTAGCACGTAAGTGAATGTAATGGACCTCAGCTTCCTCATTTTGAGGTATTATACGATGCACAATATATATATATGGCTTATAAACTTCAATCTTCCATGAATCTCGTACATTCATAACTGCTCATTGGTGTATCAAATGTAAACAAATGACGTCATATATTACGAAATGGACAGAGTCCGACAATTTATTTATTAACGTTCTTTTTATAGATACAAGTATTTAAGTAAATGCTCTGTTTATAATAAACAGTATTAAATAACATTTACCGGCCAGAATGTCCGAGAAATTTTCATAGAAAATATTCGTCCTTGGACAGGATTCGAACCTGCATCCTATACGGAACCGTCATTTACGCTAACCAAGGATCGTTCGGTAGACAAGGTCGAATTTACTGCTTATAAACTTCAATCTTCCATGAATCTCGTACATTCATAACTGCTCATTGGTGTATCGAATGTAAACAAATGTCGTCATATATATATATATATATATATATATATATATATATATATATATGTATCGATCCCAGCGGGCAGCACCTTTGCAAAGTGCCTTAAAACCATTGGTTTGACCTAAGTCTTGTGACTGAAATTGATATCCGTCAATAGCTGTGCTAACACGAAGTCACAAGTCATAGTGGTCGGGGGCTTGAGCCTGCTGGCCTTGTTTAAATTGTTGATCAGGCTAGATAACACACTCTTTCCCAGAAACTCTAACTATAGAGTTGCAGTATAAACTACAGGTGGTCTCTCTAGGTGTTGAATAAACACAAATTCGCCTGATCAAGGATCTTCAATAGGGACTGGCTAGCCACCCTAGTAGACGGGTATCCTCGAATACGAGTGGCCAGCTATATATATATATATATATATATATATATATATGCACTTCTCATACCTATTGCTGACGGTCGAAGAACATGGAGATAGAACCCAGTCTAACATGCTATTTAACCCATAAATAGGGGATGGATTCATAATTTTCCCAAAGTTTTTAGCGTGTAAGTGAAAGTAACGACAAAAGGAGTTGAGCGTAGTCAGTATCATTGATTTCATGCGAACGATCCTTTTTTTTCAGCCAGGAGTGCATGCAGTCTTGAAATCAGAGTTGTCCTTCCGGTCTGGCCTGATATTTACCCATCGCTGGAGAGGGGAGAGAATAGAACGCTTGTGAATGTAATGAACTCAACCGAAATTCGAATTCAGCACCACCCCCACGTTTCCTCAATCAAAGCCGCAATCCATTACTCCACTGCGCCTCCTACAACCGGAACCGACTAAAAATAATGTTTAGAAGAAGAAATAATAAGCAATTGAAACATTCATTTAAAAATCATTGTGTTTGTCTTTCCATATGTAAGAGTCTCTATGCATCTTTTCAAATGTGTCATTAATATAGTGAGTTATTCAGGAACCCTTGCGTCTTAGTGGCTTTATTGCCTTGCATGAGGTGAAATGGGAAAAAGTTTCATCTGCTTATTTCTACTCAGAATGAAGATTCTGATCATAGCGTGACATTTTACATATTAAATAACATGTTTCTCCTGGACGCAGGCGATCATGGATCTTCACAGCTTCCTTTTCTTTAATATTGCCGAGTTCCAATTCCAGTCAGGTTCGTTATATTTACTTACGCACAAATACCTTAGTAAGACTTGTATCTCTAGATTAAAATTATCTCAAACATTCATCGAAATATTTCATGGCTTTAAATAACCTGCATATGGTTGCTAAGCCGTAAAAAACGCATCACTCGATCACAATCATTAATCATTTTATTATCCCTCCTACTCCCTGTTTAGCCATCCATTTCCACAGAGTTGTAATGTAGGTTTACTTGTTACACATGTCCCTTTCCTTCGATATGTCCAGTGAGTATTAAAATTTCCAAGTCTTCTTTCCTATCCGCCTTAGAAATTTCACCAGTAGCTTTCTAATTTTAAGTATCTACTTCAATGTACCGTATTCCTCTCCACAATTAACAGTGTTTTTCATTTTGTCAAGACCCAACTAATTTTCTGCTATCCATTCACACAAACTCTTCATATTGTGAACATTGTTCGAAGACAATTATTCGAAAAACATTTATTCGAATTGCAAATTGTCTGAATGAAAATTAATCGAAAGAACAATTATACTAAATGATAATTATTCAAAATTCTTCATTGTAATAAAAATGTAAAAATTAAAAGATGAAATAAACAAACGATAATTATTCCAAAATTCAAATATCGAAATAAAACAATTTAGCCGAAACGTTGTAATAAATATGGCGACAAAGATGAGGACAATAGTCCGAATAATATAAATAGTGTACATAATACCTCATCTCAGAAATATAGACAGATACTCAATTCTGGATAGTTGTTTTTTTTTTTGGGGGGGGGATGTTTGTTTAGTTTTTTTCTGCCTCTTTGTGTCATATCAACCTAAAAACTTCCAATCTCGCACGGGAAAATTAAGATGTCGTATTCGATTATGTGATATTTTTTGGAAAATAATTGTTCGAAAACAATTATTCGAAAAACATTTATTCGTATTGTAAATTGTTTGAATGAAAATTAATCGAATGAACAATTATAGTAAATGATTATTATTCGAAATGCAAAATTCTTCATTGCATTAAAAATGTAAAAATTAAAAAGAAATAAACAAATGATAATTATTCGAAATACAAATATCGTTAATAAAACAATTTAGTAAGAAAAAATCCTTATAACCTTAAGTTATATGATTACTGCACGCAAATAGTCGACTAAGTACTTGTTAAAGTATACCAGTAATTTTTTAAAGTTTTCCATTTACGCCGTGATATTTCTTGGCTCTCTTGATATTTTGATAACCTGTTCTTACTTTTGCAATATGAATTTCTTGAAAGTCCTGTTCTCTTTTAAGAGCGTCTGAGATATTCCATATTGAGGAATGATGGGATGACACTTGCTGCTAAAAGCCTTATGTTATACTTCAAGGGCGTTTTTAGTTCTAGGTAAATCAGCATTGCCTCTTTCAAAACAAGACCACATACGTATTTCAAGCGTAATAATTATTATTTAGTATGATTGTCCTTTCAATTAATTTTCATTCAAATTTAGAATTCGAGTAAATATTTTTCGAACAATTTTGTCGATACGTCATTGGGTCGTTGGCTCACTGCCTTCACCTCGCTTGTCCTCAGTATGCAGTGTGACGGTAACATTTTGCATGTCCCCATTCCACATTTTGCATGTCCTCATTCTACATTTTACATGTCCCCATTCCACATTTTACATGTCCCCATTCCACATTTTGCATGTCCCCATTCTACATTTTACATGTCCCCATTCCACATTTTGCATGTCCCCATTCTACATTTTACATGTCCCCATTCCACATTTTGCATGTCCCCATTCCACATTTTGCATGTCCCCATTCTACATTTTACATGTCCCCATTCCACATTTTGCATGTCCCCATTCCACATTTTGCATGTCCCCATTCCACATTTTGCATGTCCCCATTCTACATTTTACATGTCCCCATTCCACATTTTGCATGTACCCATTCCACATTTTGCATGTCCCCATTCCACATTTTGCATGTCCCCATTCTACATTTTACATGTCCCCATTCCACATTTTGCATGTCCCCATTCCACATTTTGCATGTCCCCATTCCACATTTTGCATGTCCCCATTCTACATTTTACATGTACCCATTCCACATTTTGCATGTCCCCATTCCACATTTTGCATGTCCCCATTCCACATTTGATGTTCAAGAAATTTCATCTCTCTCTTTTTAACTCTGAGTCTTCTCATGAAACGCTACTTTGTGGACCCTACTCCCAAGAGGATGCTTCCTCGATCACTACAATCCTAACCTTTTTAACTCTACGGTTGACTGTTATCCCCCACATATCCCTATAAACTGTGCCTCTTACCTCTTACTCTGTGCTGACGCCCAGCTACATCACGTTAAATTCCCATAAGATCCTCAATATTAAACAATGTCGAGTCTGATAACCTACATCTCTTCTTCAATGTGCTGTGTCTCTCTTCATGGCGTGGGCGATCATGGCACCCCACACCTTTCTAATCTTTGTAGTTCCTAGAAAAATTTATTTTAGGGAGAAGAGGATTCCTGCCTTTCCTAAAGGCATTTGTGTGAAAGTGAAGGCAAGTCTGCAGGGTAATTTGGACTCGGATCGACGATTTCACTTTCTCCGTCGATAATCTACATGAGTCTTCAATATGCTGTGTCACTTCAGGGTGTGGGCGATCATGGCTCTCCGCATCTTTCTATTCTTTGAAGCTCTTAGCAATACTTGTCGTTTGGGTATACCAGGTGCTCTAAACTTAGATGTGCGGGTGATGTAATGGATAATAGCTCGGAATTGTTAATCAGAGAGCTGAGTTCTAATTCCAGTTGGGTTTATTATATTCTCTTACGCGCAAAAACCTTTGGGAAATGTACGAATCCACTTCTTCCCCCCACCCCCTCCCAGTTATGGATAAATTATAAATTATCGCCAAAAATATATTTCTTGGTTTTAAATAACCTACAAGCGGTTGATAATCCGTAGAAAACGAATCACTCCATCCTACTCTGTAATCTACCTTGAATGATATATATATATATATATATATATATATATATATATATATATATATATATATATATATATATATATATATATATATATGATAAGTATGGGCACCTCTGCGTAGTGAACTGGTTAGCAAGCTTTATGACTAGAGAGTTCGATTCTCACTGGTTGCCCCACACTTTCTGCCTTGTGTTATATCTAAGCTACGCTTAGAAAATCAGTATATGGTAAGTTCTTCACAGTCTAAATGTCGGTGACTAAACCGGCTACCCAACTCCTAGTGAAACGGCTCGTTAGAGAGACAGTAGGAGAAAAATATGACCGGACAAAGTGCGGAGGATCTCTCTGAGTCAACGGACAGCTAACTAGTGGCCGTGTCTTCCAAAAGCCACCATGAAGAAGGCAACGGGAAACCACTTCACTATGAATCCAAAGATATATCATAGCTAACAACATAAAGAAACAGGGTGAAAATTATTGTAAAGAGTTCTTTTTGTCACCATTATTTTAAAGACTTCCTCATTTCTTAGGTGATCTTTTGGTCTTCTTAAAAATGTTTTGTTATGATATTGCCAGTATTTTTGTGTAAAATCGGCTCTTTAAGCTGTTTAAAATCGTTGCTTTAAGCTGTTTAAAATCGTTGCTTTAAGCTGTTTCTTGGCAGATCTTTTTCCCTCTGTGAGTGAGTGTGCGCGTTTGTGTCCACGTATAATTTCTTTCTTTTATTTATTTATTTTTTGTCAGTAGTTGGTTATGTCTACCTGCATGCGTTTACGCTGCGCGCGCAGATGTTTTGGCAAT
>OZ010601.1:77370314-77482814 GCA_963932145.1 Acanthosepion lycidas
ATTTATATCCGATATCAGAGACGACTTAAAATTAGGTTAATATTCCAGAATATTCTGGGGTTTTCTAAAGTTTTTTTTTTTCAAATATAGGTCCATTATATTTTTTTTATTTATTTCTTGTTTCAATAATTAATTATATTTTTTTTATTTTTTAATGTTTAAATGACAAAGGAAATATGTGTTTATATGTCTTCGTTTGTCCAATTTTCGTTTTTCTTGTTTAGTAGTTAATAGTTTTTTTTACCTGGCTTGATGTTATCTTATTAGGGTGTTAATTATAGAAGCTCAAGTTTAAAACTATATTTTATTTATTATTGTTTATATATATATATATATATATATATATATATATATATATATATATATATGTATACATGTATATGCGCGTAAACACATATACACACATATATATGATGGACTCTCCTGTCGTTTTCGACGTATGAGTGTCTTTCATTTCAGTTTTTATTTTTATGTTTCGTATGAGACAACAATCCTGCACGGAATTTGCAAACAAGTCCACATGAGGGAGATGCTGAAGGGTTGACCGTCATATGGGCTGATATATTGGCCCGAGATTTAGTGTTGGTCCTTAATTCTCTCAGATGGTAGAGACGATTCTTTTCAAAGTTAGTAATACCTCGGTGGCAGGTGTTTCTCCAATTTGCTCGTTTTTTAACACCAAGTTCGAACTCCTCTATAGGGATGTTTGCAGCATTTAAATTGTATTTGATTTTGTCCTTGAAGCGTAACCAAGGAGGGTCTACATTACGATTACCATGAAAAAGTTGCCAATCCATGAGGATTTTCGGCATCCGACCATCAGTCATTCTTATCACATGGCCACTCCATCTGAACTGTGATTGCATCAAAAAGGATTCGATACCACTGATGCCACATTTGATGAAAAGATCAGGGATAGAGAATTTGTCCTGCCGTATATAACCGCATATTGAACGAAGACAGCGTTTATGAAAAGTATCAAGTTGATTGACGACAGCATTTATGAAAAGCATTAAATTGATTGATGTGTCCTGTATGGCGCCTATATATATATATATATATATATATATATATATATATATATATATATATATATAATGTGTGTGTGTGTGCGTGCATTTCACTCAGTTATGAATATTTTGTATGAGAGACATGTTTTGTTTTCACTATTAGTCCCTCAGTAGATTTTTGAGATTACCAAAAGGTTTATAAATTTGATTCAAATAAAGGAAATCATGAAAAAAGAATAATATCATTCGATTTTGCAAAGATGTGTTATACCATCTGGTTTACGCAAACTGAAAAAGGTCACCTTTCAAAAAGACAACGATCCCAAAAATATTCTAAAGTATATCAAAATTAACTCAAGTAAAAAGAACAAAAAAAAAATAATACAATTTGGGAAATTATAACTTGGCTACCTCAATCTACTGACCTCTCTACCAATGAATTAGTATAGGATGAGTTGGATAGAGGAGTTCGAAAAGAATACCCAAAGAGTGAGAGTGAGTTTTTTCAGATATTTAGCTGTTTCAAAACTGCTCACTCGTTGAACTCCCATTAATAATAAAAACTTTTAAAAAAATTTTAAAAACAGTTTATTTCTATTAATGTGGTTTACATATTATTGTATATATAAAATATATTGTAGAACAGGTATATTGACCTTGACTTGTATAAAAAAGCGTATGCTGTTGGCACATTGAATGATATTAAAACCCTAAGTCGGCACATAGTCAGCAAAAGGTTGCCGACCCCCTGAAATGTAGTGGATATCGGCTCGGAATGAGAACACGGAGAGAGGAGTTCGAATTTCATCCGAGTCCGTTATATTCACTTACGAACAAATACCCTTGGAAAATGTATTAATCCATTTATTTTCTCTCCCACCAAGATATGTGTTGAATAGTAGTGTAGATTGACATTTTAAGCCCTGTTTGGTAACCAGTCTACTGCAGAAAGAAATATCAACCTGCTGCGGGAAAAATCTTCTGCCTCGGCAGTCATATATCGAAAGATATATGATTGCCCAAGCGTGTATCACGTCTGGTTTTATTGATGGAAACGAAATATTTTTATAATATTTTTTTTTTATAGTAAGCGATTTATTTTGTCAAATTAAATGAAAATCACTGTAGTTACTGAAATGTTACCTTTTACAAAAGTTAGTAAATTATGACTTGGCAGCCTGTTCAACTCATTAGAATGAAATCTCTTTTTTTCCGGAAGAGATTTCGTTCTGATGAGTTGAACATCAGGTTGTTCACGAAATAAAAATTATAAACGAAATGGATAATTAAAGTCTTCGTCTTATTATCATCATTATATATATATATATATATATATATATATATATATATATATATATATATATATATACATATATTCAATCTTACAGAATCTGACATATTTAGAATTCGTTTTTGATCTGAATATTTCTGCATACATCTTGTCTGGTGCTTCTGCTATACATTTAAAGATTCTGGATAAAATACAAAGAATCTGCAATGTTATTGGTCCTAACTTGGCATTTCGGCTTCAGTCACTTTCCCACCGCCGTCATGTAGTTTTCTGTGCTATTTCTATAAATAATTTCATGGGAATTTTTCCGATTAACTTTACTCTATAATATAGTCTTGTATATAAAATTGTAACCATCGTAAATATTCACGGAGTTTCATTTTTAAAAGATGTTATTTTATTCCCCCCCCCCTCCAACACAGACAAATTGTACATATGGGAACTAGTTAGGACTTTATATAGATGTTGAGGCATTATGGTGGCTGTATGGAAAGTAAGAATGTGTTGTTTTGGTGTAAGAAATATCGTGGTATGTTTAGGTCAGTAATCGTTGCTTGATAGGTTTAAGACAAGACTGAAGACAAGCCTTCCTCTATCGCCATTTTTGATCTAGTGCCACATTTTAGTATTTTTCAAAATAAATATTACTTTCCTCTATGGGACCTTGACTTTATGAATTTAGCTGGAGTACTAGATTGGCGACAAGGTCTCATCATTTTGCAGTTGAAGTTTCTAGATGTAACTGTAAGTTCTATGCTAACAGTTTCTTCTCTCGCATTTCTCGCTTGTGAAACTTCCTCCCGGCTTCTTACTTTCAAGTCAAGTTTGCATTTAAATTTTAAATATCAAAGTCAATCGTTATCTTCTTTTTTTAATTACTATTGATTTGCTGTTCTGTATCCGTAATAATGTTTTTCTTGATTTCATATTCTTTTACAATCAATAACCATTGCGTCTCAGTGGCTTTATTACCTTGGTTGGAGTGGAATGATAAAAAAAATTAAAATTATATTCGGAATACTTGAAATCGATTGTGCTTTTCAGGTAAACGCAACGTTGTTTACTATATATTTGCCTGCTTTCTCATAAGATAGAGAAGAGGAGATATTGTTTTATTTTTTGGAAACATGGCTATAAAAAATAGTTGTCATAGTGCCTTGCTTGGGATGAAATGATATATATATATATATATATATTGGAAAGTTTTATAAGTTTACGGAATTTTTTTTCAGTTTTTTAAATTCGATTTCTGTGTATTTTTAATATTTATTTTTATTTGGCGAAACACAATCTTTTTTACACATACACACACATATACATACACACACACACACACACACACACATATTAATTAGCGGGTGCTGAGTTCTTCCAAAACAACCTGATGTTTGGTCATTTACTTAGAGTGTCGGTCCGGGCAGTGATTTTTCAAAACCTCAATTCTATATGGATGTGTTCATAAAGGACACAGACATCTGCTTATATATATATATATATATATATATATATATATATATATATATATGTGATGTTTGTGTGTGTATGTGTGTGTGTAAATGGTATGTTATTTACATATATAGAAATTTGTGTGTGTTTGTGTCTTTGTGCATGAATCTGCGTGTCTCTGTGCAAGTAAACAATTGCTAACCAATGTGTACGCCCGATTTTTCGCCGCCCTCACATCTCGCTGACATGTGGTGCAATCCAATCGCCATTCGTACTCGAGTCACGCAACGTTCCATCCCGCTCCCCCAGTTATTTGCAAGAACCTAATTCAATTAGTCGCTCACTCTTTCTCCTCCAACCAAATCCGGAATTTTTTTCCCGACCAACATCCCTGCAACTCTACAAGCAGTATCAGCATCATCAACATCATCAATCTTCTTTTTTTTTTTCTTTTTTTTTTCTCATTCTCCTTCCGTCAAGGATTATACATTCTTCTTTCCTGTTTTTCGTCGTTTTTTTTTTCTTCGCTCTCTTTTGGCTATCATTTTTTTTTTTTTTTTTTTTTTACTTTTTCTTTTCTAGTTTTCCTTTTCAGTCTGTTTGTACTTCTTTTTGCATTCGTCTTTCTCCTGAACTTTTCATTAATTTTTCATTTTCAAATTTTTTCGTTTTTTATTCATTGATTTTCCTTTTCCTTCCTTTCTTTCTTCCTTCCTTCCTTTCTTTCTGTGTCGTCTGTTTTATTCCATTTTTTTCTTTTACTTTGTCTAGATTTTTCATCTCTTGCTTCATCTCTCTTTTACCTTCAGAGTCTATTTGTTTTTCGTCATTCTCTTTCTTCACCATTTTTTCCTAGTTCTCTTTTTACTTCCATGTTTTGTTCTTTCTTGTCTTTTTCCTCTTTATCCTATCTCACTATCTCTTCCAAATCTCGTTCATCATTTTCATCCTCTTTCACCTTTTTATCTTTTTACAACACTCTGAATTTTTCATTCATTTTTCATTTTTCTTATTCAGTTCGTCTTTATTCATTGATTTTTCCCCTTTCTCATTCATTTTTCTTTCTTTCTTTCTCACTCAATCTCTTACTCATTCTGACCTTTTCTTTCTTTCTCTTTTTTTTTTTTTTTTTCATGTCAATTTTTCTTTTTTATACTCACTTTTGTTCGTTTTGTGGCTTTTCTCGGTTTATTTTTGTTACTTATTCATTTCTTTTTTGCTCGGCTGCTTACTGTTTTTTCTGTTTTACCCGTTTTTCTTTGCTTTAATTTTCTCCCTTTCTTTCTTTTCATTTCTTGATAACTTTTTCTTTTTCTTTTTTTTCTTTTCTTTCTCTCTTTTTTTTCCACTTCCCTTTTTGTCGTGTTTCTTTTCTTTATACTTTTCTTTATTTTTTTGCTGTAACTTGATTTTCTTGTCTTTTCTTTTTCCCTTTCTTGTCTTTTTCCTGTTCTTTTCTTTTCGTGTTCTTTTCTTTTCATCCCCGTGTTTTCTTTCCATTTCCTTTTTTCTTTCTTTTTTCCTCTCTTGATTACTTACTCTCTTTCACTCTTTTTTATGTTCTTCTTCTTTTTCTTGGCATATATTTTTCCTCGTTTCTTTTTTCTCCCTTTCTTTACTTCTTCCTTACTGATTATTTTCTATACCTTGTTTTTTTTCTCTTTCATTTTTATAAGCCTTTCTTTTTTTGTACCGCTATATTTATCCTTTTTTTTTTCTTTTTTATCATTCTTTACTTTACTATAAAATGGTGACATCCCATCGCAAACAAAATTTTAAAGATACATTATTAATCACTCGATCCTTTATTTTTTTAAATTATAAGCTGTATAAATATGCGAGTATTTTCGACTGAATTTTCAGTCATCTTCAGGAATGGAAATTATTTTGTTTTTGATAAAACTCAGGTAGTATCCGAGACGAAAAAATATAATGCGAATCAAATATTATATATATATATATATATATATATATATATATATATATAATGTGTGTTTACTTTCTTGCTTTCTTGTCTTGCATTTTTCTCTTTTCGCCTTAAATCTTCCTTTCCTTCTTTTTCGTCACCTTATCTTGTTTTTCATTACTTTTCTTTCGTCATTTTTATTTTTCTGTCACTTCGACTTTTCTCCCTTTTCCATCATCTTCGTTTTTTCAATCTTCGTTTACATATTTCCACTTGAGAAATGTCCTTTTCATTATGTAACCTTCCACTTCTACATCACTCATTCATTCATTCTTGTTTCTTTTGTGCGTCAATTTCCGGTTCCTCTTCATCCTCTGATCGCATTTCCGGTTCAATATGAAGAATTTTTCTTTGTAATAGCATTTCTCTATGTCTTTTTTTTTCTTTCTCTTCTTCTCCATACTCTCGTTCTTCTCTGTCGAGAAAGGAGGACGTCCAGAAGGAAACCGGGCTACACACAGACAACTGCGGAAGCACCCCATTGTGACATACACGAAGTTCACATCAATCTGTCTGAATTTCTGGCATAGGGGTTGCTAGTTCAATAACGCGGCTGAGTAGTGAAAACAAAGCTCAGTGAAAACAACTGGGCCATCAATAATTGAGTGCTACTGAGAGAAAAAAACGAAAAAGACTAGATATCCCTAAATATGGACAAGCGGAACGAGAACAATCGAACCCGTAAATTAAGTAAAGGATTTTGTCCAATTTCTTAAAGGTTACCCGGGTCAACAGACACTTGGAGAAGACCGGAAAGCACAACGGCCGGACGTTGTGATAATAACTACAAAGTTGAGGACATTAGTCCGAATGTAATTAATGTAAATAAATTTTATGTCAATAGCCAAGTCCTCTTTCCCCACACTCAAGATGCTGGATTGACTGACTGAGAATTTTCACAATCATGTCGCTCTAATATGTGGTTTCCTAATTGTCTTGAATTGAATCCTATAGACATCTACTTCTGGGGTATTGTAAAGGGAAGAAGTACCAGAAGACCCACATTGTCAAGGCCTAGGTGAAAAACGCTATGTGACACAAGTCACAAGCTGGTAACAGTTCCCTAGCATTCTTAATTGGTCACTCATGCAAGTACTAAATGGTTCAACATTGCTTAACTTCGATGATCAAACAAGAACTCTAAGTGACCAGATAATAAAACACGAGACTAGTATTATATAGTTTCGCACAATCTTGCTGATGGTTCTAAACGATTGCATATTCTGATACTAGCCAGACGGCTTTTTGCCCAAGAACTATCATTTGCCTTCCTTTCTTCAATCAACTTAAAGTGTCATTACCTCCTGCCAATAAAAGAGTTCGCTTTACTCGCAAATTCTATTGCAGTTCTATTTCCGACTTTCAAGAGCATATTTGCATGACTTTCCATTTTGAACTCCGTCTATGGTTTACGCTATTATATTCAAACATGACCCCCACAAAGCATGTGAATTCGATGTTATACCTGCATATGTCTTTAAGAAACGTGCCGCTGATATTTTCTGTAAGCTCTACAAAGGATGTCTCGCTGCTTTTGCCTTTCCAGATTGTTGGAAATGCTCTTTTGTAGTTCCTTTCTTTAAGAACACTGGAAAACATTCTGATACTTGGAGTCTTCTACTTCTCTTTGGAAAAGTACTAGAGAGTACTCAACTCCGAATTTATTAACCATCTCACCTCACACAGTCTCCTTTTTAGACCAACTATATCGCTTTCGCTTCTCTAGGTCAACCGCAGATATGTTAACGGTTTTTTGATGAATCTGTCAAGCTTTAGTTAAGAACAGCAAAACTCGGGCTGTTGTTTTAGATATCTCGAAGGCATATGACTTTTTCACAATTTGAAGGGCTATAGTGTTTCTGGCCATTTACATACTGGTGACGTTTTATTACATTTCCTGTGTTGAAATGATAAAAAACAAATGACTCCCGCCAGGGTGATTCTTTGAACAACTACAATCTTATCTCTTCAAGCCTCAAGTCAGCCTTATTTAGTCTCATCATAATCTTCTGTTCATATCACTTCCACTCCGGGCACAATTACGACTGAATAGTGAGTTCGATCTTCACTGAATACCCCAATATGTTCGGCCTTGTAACACATCTGAGCTACGCTTGGAGAATTACCATATCACTTCCACGATCCTAACTGGATTCCCCATACTTTCGACCTTGTGCCACATTTATGCTACTCTTAGAAATTTGTCATATCACTTCCACTTTCATTCATATCCTACGTCATTCAGTAACCTACCTTGTGTGGGTCTCGAATATTTTATTGGATGAATTCTAGTGTGACAAAATACGCTATTACCCGACTTGTAAATCAAACCACTGGATAACACGCACTGATAACTTGGCAATTTAAACTCTAAACTTTTGTGTACGATTATGTTTTTACAATCGCCCATTTATATTACTACCTAGCAGCCATACCCTGCTGGTCGATCAGAAAAAAGCGTCCAATTAGAAATGAGCAAAAACAGCATCATGTTTAAATGTAACAGCGTCTATCTTCTTCATGTACTTTCATTAAAAACATTTTGAATTAATGCAGTTACTGATATAACAGAAGAAGTCTGTATTTATTCCATCGAAGTTAGCCGAGAACATGAAGGGGTAAAACAAGTAACATGAAGACCCACTTCAGACCACAGTTATTTTGGAGTCTTTAAAATTCAATTTGTCAGTGTGCTACCAGGGATGTGAAAGAGGATACATTTATAAAGCAATTGTTAAGTTTGACGTAAATTGGTTGAAATATTAACGCAAAATAAGAAAGAAACCAGTATTTTTTACTATTTACGCAGGTTTTCCCTATATGGGTGAACTCAATTATTAAGTTAAATGACTGTTGAACAAACAACTCATTGTTGGTTACGATTGAGTGCATTGTTTGTATTAGATTGCTTGAAAATTAAGGGAGTTTTTAGTTTAAAATTTGTGTTGAAATCGATTTTTCGGTTTTTCGCTAGACGCAATGGCGTAGAAATAAAAATGAGGTAGCGTTGAGCTCGTCATGATGTAAGTAACCTACATACCGAGTTTGAACGAAATCGGAGGAAAAAAGTTAAATTTATCGATTCTTGATCGACTTTATCGATTATTGATTTTTTTTAAATTATCAATTTTTTCACGCAACGAACCTATCTCTTACATTGTACAATGCATTTGCCAAGTTTTCAAAATCGGCTAGTGGGATCTCGAGTGAAAAGACACACGGACATCCTCTGTTTTATATATATATATATATATAGAGAGAGAGAGAGAGATGAAGAGCTTTCCGTCAAAACAACCTGCCTCTGCTTGTACATGCGGGCATGTGATGTATATGTGTATGTTTTGCTCGTTCATATGTGACTTCAAGCCTTTTAACGTACACACACACACACACACACACAAAATTTGACTGTGTTTGAAAAAAGACATTAGAATTATACCTTTCCTCCCAATCAATCTCAATAACCGTGGGTTGAACAATAAAACCCAGAGAGGTGAAAACAGAAAAGAAAATTCATTTTTAAACAAGATATTTACAAGATTTTATAAGAATTTATAAGATGTATTTATTATTTTATAAGATTTATATTTATTATATTTTAAATATTATATTATATTTTATTATATTATCATATTTTATATAATTTATTATATTATATATAATATAAATAAATATAATTTATTATATTATATATAATATAAATAAGTATAATTATATTTTATATAATATATATAATTTATTATATTATATTTTATATAATATATATAATTTATTATATTTTATTATATTATATTTTATATATCATATTTTACATATTATATTTTTTATATATTCATTATATTTTATTTCATATCTTATATTTATAAGGTTTTATAAGAATGTATGCGGTAATAAGTACATTTTTTTAAACAGATTTAGTATTTTTTTCAGTCTGGCATTGAAGTATATGTCAATATACGCTAATATATACAAACAGAAAAATCGCATTATTTCTTTTCTTTTTATTCTCTATTTACAATAATTTTCACCCTCTGCAAAGCCCAAGAGCCACACGAGGTAGAGGGTTACAGAGCAAAGTTTATAGGGATATATGGGTAAATAACGGTTTAGCGATCGGAGAATTAAAGTTTGTAGGAAGAATCTGCTTGAGTGTAACTTACATCTCACCAGTAGAATACGGGGGGGGGGCGCTTTTAGCGGGAAAATAGTATAAACCGAAATGTGCCGCCATTTTAAACCATCTCTGTGACTCATGTATTTTAAAAAAAAAAAAATTTCTAATAAATATATTTTAAATTGACAAACAAGATTTGATTACATTGAACATTTTGCATTCAGCCAAGTGACATGTACGAAACTAGTATCATAAATGTCGATACAAATAAATGACTTCTATATTTAAACTGAATATATTTTCTAATAAATGTAGTATTTAAAATTAACAAACAATTTAGATTTTAAAATTTTAAAATTTTGCCTTCAACGAAGCCACAGTTTCCCAATAATTTAATCATTTATAATAACAAATACTAGCCAAATTTCTGTCTTACGAACATTTCTCTTAATAATTTAAAAATAATTCAACAGACGATGTTATTTTATTTATGGTAACTGGATTTTTGGTGATTACCTTGGCGTTCGATACGGCGCGTCTGAAAAATGGTGATTTTTATCGCGGTCGCTAACGTTTCTCGCTCTTTTGGCTCGGGGAGGTTTAAATAATATTAAACGCAAGCCCCGGGGGGGTTGGAACTTCCACCCAGGCAGTATCCATTTCTTTCGAGAGGGGACAGAGTTTATTGCTCAGCGCCAGTGGCGTATCTAAAAGGGGAAGTGCTGACGGGGCTTGGGCAATTTTCTACGGTATTGTCATTAAAACCATTGAACTTGTGTTGCATTTGGCAGTGACGTGGGCGTACTGAAACCTGCCTGTTTCTCGGTCTCTCTGCTCAGATCAAAGTGTAGTATCTGTTCTTATCGGCTTAATCTAATTCTCTGTCTCTCCACTTATCTCCCCCCTTCTTTCTCTGATTCTCTGATTGAAACCAAGTAGCGTCTTTTCTATTTCTTCCATGGGATCAAAACGGAATAGCCCATTATTTATGAGGCATTAGCAGGAAGTAATGGTCGTGCGAACTCACAAAGAAGACAAGCACTAATAGGATATTTATTTCTGGGATCATTAGAGGATTCTATGTAAGAGAGATACTTAAATATATAATATCTAATGCTCAGTAGATACGATTTTATCATTTCCATAATATGCACAAAGTTTGATACGCTGTATAATCTTACTGTTCTCTTGCTTTTTTTTTCTTAATTCCTATTGCCATTCAATTCATATCGGCTATTTGCGATCCCCCAAATAACAATTGTAGAAATCGTGGCTCCTCAAATTGTATCGATACGCACGGACAACACCTGTTCCATGTCGCAGCTGTTGACCAGTGATCCAATGTTATATACACCGGCCGCAAATAGCCGGCGCTCACCGGTCGAAGTGGAGGTATTAGCCTCTCGACATTGTACAAGCGAACAAATTTGAAAATTACAAAACGGCTAAAAGCCATGAATCTGCTGGTACTATAGACGCGCAGTCGATCTAACAAGAGATTATTTATGACTTGTAAAAATGTCTCCTTCCGTGACTCTAGGCTAGATTGCAATGATGCCAATATGGTGCCTCTTGCTACGGAGACAGCTGTGAAGTAATAATCAGAGGAGTATTAATAGGCAAGAAATATGTCAAATAAATATTACCAATATGCACAGAGATTTATTTATTATGTTGACATTTGACAGCGGAAGGATATGAAAAAAAATATTTTGGTTGCATGTATTTAAATATTATACGTAGAGACGTGAGTAGTGTAACAGTTATTGGCGCGAATATTAAAGGTGGGGCACCAAGTGCATTTTCCCGTTTTATTCAGCTTCGTCTACGGTAAAGTACCTCCAAATATGGGTTAAATAGCAGCTAAATAAGCTTTTAAGATTAGCAACCATTCAATGAGAGGAAAAACTCTAAATTTAAGACCAACTTAAGGCTATTTTGTCCGTGACATATCATTGTTGCCAAGGTAACAATAAACATCGTGTACTTACGATACAACTAAATTACAGGACTAGTGACGAAACATTTTTTATATTATTGTTCATAAAATACAAGGCTCAAGAGCCACTCAATAGATGATTACTAAATAGACATGCAAGAGTATATAATAAAGGAGCAAAAGGTATATATTATGAGTAAATGTAGGATAGATAACCGTTGTCCGTAAACGAAGAGTATTAGATTTTAGTGATCTGGGAAGTATCCACTTGGGAGTTCTTGGAAAGAAATTGTCTAACAGCAACGTCATCCTTACCAATGCAATACGAAGAGAAAAAGGACGAATCGACTGTGAGTGTGTGGCTTATCGGGTGCGAGCTGTGGACGTCTGAACTGGTGGAAGTAAAGTATGTATGTCGCTGGAATATTTGCCATGAAAAGAGCGATAGAGTCGTGAGACGATACCAACGTTTCCTCTGGGGCTAATCGCTTGCAGGATCGAAAATAATTTGTCTGTCACAAACCTGGATAAACGCTTTTGAAATCTGTCGAGGCTGGAAAGTGAGGGCTGAGCAGCCCCAGACCATATATGCAAGCCACGCTCTATATTTGATCTGATCTGACTCGTGTAATGACAGTAGGTGGAGTCAGGTAGTTTCTAGAATGGTACAAGGAACAGGCCATTGTTTTGTATGTAAATATAAACGTGGACACTGAGGGCCAACACCGAGTGACCTGAAATTGCGTTCTAGCATGAAACAAATTATCACCAGTCGGTGTTGATCTCACTGTTCACTTATATATATACATAATACATGAAATATTTGTCACTTAGCTAATTGATGTTACCTTTAGCATCCCGACTCCAGAGTTTCGTAGACGGATCCGTCTATCAATTCATCAGCAATCAACTGCTTATACTTCTTGATATTTCTTTTTTATACCCACTGGGCCATGTGTACTTGAGTAGCCGAAATGAAGATGAGGATAACAGTTAAAGTAATCATCTCAGAGATATAGTGACATACACACACACACACACACGCACACGCACACACACATATATATATATATATATATATATATATATATATATATATATACTCGACTCTCCTGTATGATGGTCAAGCAGATCAGTTCCTAGGAACCGACAGCCCGACTGACAGCAGCACATGAGATTTGATTATAGTGGTCAAGATTTTGTGCAGAACCATCCACACTTTTTGAAGGGCCGAATGCAGAGACCTTGTGCACTACGTGTCACAAACGACCATCTACAGGTTTTGAATTCAGAGTTGTCTTTCTCCTAGACCAGTTTCCATCCTAGGCTAAAGAACACAGTCTGTCCTGCTATTTACCCATAGATGGAAGGAGAAGTGGATTCATACCTTTCCGTCCACAGGGTTGAATCACCCCAATTCCCTTAGTATTCAGTTTGTAAGTAGGAAGTTCCACTTAGAGTGTCCCCCGACAAAGAATCGCTACTTTGTTTTAACAGATGTCCTTGTCAGTGATTTCTCGAACACTAGAATCTTAGCCTCTTCAAGTCTAGAGTCAATCGTTATCTATCCTCATAATCTTGATTTTCAACTTCCTCCTCTTTATCTCACACCTCATGCAGTAACTCACTATCTTGAGAGTCGTTGGCCACTGGTTGAACTTACTCGCGATGGCTCCCCAAAATCGTTCAGGGGATTCAAATTCGGAGATCTTGGAGGTCACACTTTGACGTGACTGTGAAAAATTCTCGGCTAGTGACAACTATATCCCGTGTATCATGTATGAGTTAGCAAAATTCAGCCGGAGCGCTTACGGCTAGAGATTGAGGTAAGTTAACGTAACTTTTGACAAAAAGAGTTCAATAACCATCTTGAGTAATAATTATTGTATCAAGAATAGAATCTTATTTGAATCTGGAAAAGCAGCATAAAGCTCTAATAAGTATTTTGAAGTTTCAATATGTTATATATTGTGTATTTAGGCAGCAATCCTCCTTTCAGGCACATTTCATTGAATACGACAGAAAAGGTGCTTTTATTTAGTTTTTTTATACAATTTCTCATGCGATCTAATCATTTTTTTCCTTTTCGGATGACAAATTATATAAAAACTGGCCGTATTTTGAAAAATGAAAACATTTTATGAAACATACATACGACAAACTATTTCTTATTTAACAATTAAAATATTTAATCCTTGAAAATGGCTAAATGTATAGCCGAAAGCTGTCGTATAAAAAAAAATTTGGACAGTTTTATACAATTTATCATCCTAAAAAATATATTAGATTGCATGAGAAATTGTATAAAAAACTAAATAAAAGCACCATGTCTGTCGTATTCAATGAAATGTGCATATATATATATATATATATATATATATATATATATATATATATATATATATATATATATATATATATATATATATATATATTAGTCTAACCCATCGTTTGAGGGCCATATGAGGGTCAAGTAGCTCAGTTCTTTGAACCAACATATAAGCTTCCTCCTTGTTTGCATCCTCTCTAAAACCTCATCGTTGCTGACATGTTCGGTCCATGGTATTCTTGGCATCCTTCTGTAGAACCATACCTCCGTTGCCTCGAGTCTCTTCATCTTTGAGGATACCGTCTAACATTCGCTGCCGTAAAGCAGGACAAATATTCTTTTATGTGCCGTGTCCCTTCAAGACGTAGGCTATCATGGCTCTCCACTTCCCCCTATCCCTTGTAGTTCTCAATGTTTTGTCCTTTTCGCTAGGTATGTAACGCGTTGCTTTCCCTTGTCTCTCTCTCTCTCTCTTTCTCTCTCTCTTTCTCTCTCTCTTTGCCCTTCGAGTATTATATTTTCGAAGCCTTCCTTTGTCATTGCGTGTCCCAGAGATTTCAGCTGCCGCTTCCTGATGTTAAGTATTAAGTTTCTTTCTTGTTTGCATCCTCCCCCAAACCTCATCATTGCTCACATCTTCGGTCCATGGTATCCTTATCATTCTTCTGTAGAACCATAACTCCGTTGCCTCGAGTCTCTTCTTCATCTTTGAGGAGACTGTCCAACATTCGTAAAGGAGGACAGATATCACGTAGCAGTTCAATATGTTTTTTTTTTGTTTCCAATGAAATCCTCCTTTGTCGTAATACACTGCCTAGCTTTTGGAATGCGTCTTTGGCCATCCCAATACTCATTCGGTTCCCTGCGTCGCAATTACCGTCCTCACTTCACAGATATTTAAATTGCTGCACCTGCTTGAATTTAGTGTTCCCGACCTGTAAATCGCATTTCAGGCGCATCTTTTTACTGATGGCCATGCATTCTGTCTTCTTGTATAAACAACAATCTGCGTATCTTATGTTATGTTTGTGGCCGCCAATGATGAATTCTAGTAGGATTTCCAGTTCTCTCATAATTTCCTCGTTGTATAGGCTGAATAATTCCGGTGAGAAGACACATCCTTGTTTTTACACCGCTTTCTACTTTTGTATATCTGCTGAACTCATTCTTTAGCCTGTCTGCATGCATTTAGTCTTTATTTCGTTGTGTAGTTTTCCGTTTCGTATCTTGGGAGAGTTTGCTGTCTCCTTTGCATCATGTCGAGAATCTCATCACTCATCCATTCGTTTTTTTTTTTTTTTTTTTATTTTATTTTATTATTTGTTCATTCTCCTTTGGGATGATATCGTTTGCTGATGTTACTAAAGCTTTTCTTAGTACGTACCATTTCGTGTTTTCATTTCGTCTCCTCGTATCTTCCTTTCACACTGTCCATATATTTTACTTTTAGGTACGGGTCGCCCAGAAGGTTATTGTATTGCAATTTGGGTGCTACGTTAGGTTTCTTCACTCTCCGTAGTTTCACACTTAATTTACATATAACAGGGCGATAATCACTTCCGCAGTCGGCACTTGCATAGGTTTTTGTTCTTTTGTTGATAGTTATGTAGTCGATTTGGTTCTTAGTTTCTCCTCCTGGGATCCTCCTTATCCATAACAGTCTCGAGTGTTCTTGGAACCATCATTTGGCCATTGGATCCATTTTTCACCACGTTCGTTGCGGGTTCCTAGTCCAATTTTTCCGGCTATATCCCCTGCCCTCTACCTGTCTACTTTGGTGTTCAGGTCTCCTATGAGCCATACTATTCGAACAGATGATTTGATTATAATGATGAAGTCTTGTGCAAAACCAACCACACTTTTTGGAAGAAACAGTTACAGAGACATAGTGCACAGTTTGCCACAGAGGAAAAAGAAAGAAAGAAAGAAACTAGTAAAAGAAAGAAAGAAACGATGAAAGAAAGAAAGAAATGATGAAAGAAATAAAGAAACGGTGAAAGAAAAGAAAGAAACGAATGAAAAAAAGAAACTAGTCAAAGAAAGAAAGGAACTAGTAAAAAAAGAAAGGAACTAGTAAAAAAAGAAAGGAACTAGTAAAAAAAGAAAGGAACTAGTAAAAAAAGAAAGGAACTAGTAAAAGAAAAGAAATAAAGAAACTTGTAAAAGAAAAGAAAGAAAAGAAAAAAGAAAAGAAAGAGGACTAGCAAAGCAACAAAAGAAAATGAAGAAAAATAGAGAGAGATAGAATGTTAGTGCAAATGATATAGACACTAAAAGCGGAATCGGCGAGCCGAGTTCAAATTCCGTTACGTTCATTGCTGCAATAATGAATGTTGGAAATGCATGAATCCAAATTCTGTCCCCTCCTAGCTTTAGATTAAAAATTAGGGTAGGCTGTCTGTTCTGGTTTTGAGTGGAATCCAGTCTAGGAGAAAGAAAAATCTGAATTCAAATCTGTGGATAAGGGAAGAGGAAACCAATCTTTTCTTTCCCAACAACTTATGACAATACATAAAAAATAAAGAATAGCAATATGTGGAGGGCCACGATCGCTTTGAATTAAAAAAATTAAATTAAATTAATTATCTTTGCCCCCAAAAAATCATGGAAAATCACGGACAATAAAGAAATAGAAAGCTGTGGAGAAACATAATTTTCTTAATCTCCTTAAAAAGATTTGTAGGTATGAAAATACACAGACATAAGGACAATTTAAGATATATGAACGATTTAAGATAGATAAAAAAAATAAAGGATTTAGACAGATGAACGATTTAAGACAGAGAGATGAACGATTTAAGACAGAGAGATGAACGATTTAAGACAGATAAATAGACACATAGATGGATGAACGATTTAAGATAGATATGAATAGACTGTGACAGATACGAACAGAGTGCGATAGATATTATAGATAATGAACAGACTGTGATAGATAGTTTTTAAAAGATCTTTATTATATCTGTAAATATACTTTGAGAGACATGTTGTTCGGTGGATATTTGCTCAATAGCACTTACATTAACAACAAAGAGGACCGAAGAAGAAACAATCTTCCGACATTTTGTTTTCTTCTTTTATTCCTTACATGGTTTTATTTATTTATTTATTCATTATTATTTGTCCTATCAAGAAAACCTCATTTGATGTCAATCATTCCTAAATGAAAAATATTTGCTTCAAAACACATATTGAGTTCCATTTTCGGTTAACGCGAAAGAAATATTATTGCTTCCTTTCATCATTCATACACACACAGATTATATATATATATATATATATATATATATATATATATACAAAATCCAATTATATACATGTGAAAGTGAAGCATTGATTTCTTAGATTGATTCAGTGTTGTGTTAGCCGAAGCTTTTTATGAAATATTCACATCATAATATCAGCTCTCTCTCTCTCTCTCTGACTCTCTCTCTCTCTCTCTCTCACTCTCTCTCTCTCTCTCTCTCTCTCTATATATATATATATATATATATATATACACTGGCAGCATTATGTTCCATCAATGAAATTACTACTGAATTAAGTGCATTGACAAAGGCGATGTTGTTTAAAAATAAATACGTTTTGAATAATTATAATTATATATATATATATATATATATATATATATATATATATAGGTAACTACACTCGTCTCGGAAAACCTTTGGTTTTTGATTTGCTGATGGTCAAATCAATCTCGAAGGAAAAAAAAGGTTTTAAAAAAAGAAAGAGCTATGAATATGAACGTTTGTCGAAAATAATCGTACAGCATACAGGTCCAAAGCCCAAAGAAAAAAAAACGATACGAATAATCAACAAACTAAAAGTGCTCAATACAAAAGTAGAGCAGACCTGACGATCCGCTTAGGTGAAACCTTGGTAGGTTTTGTCTGGCTCTCTAGGTTTGACTTGGCTGCTCATTCGTCATGTATTTTGCTGTGTTATCAAAGAAAGAACAAAGCTTGAAACGGGGCATAAAACAATCATTAATGTTTTCAAATAAAGTTGTTTTTATTGTTTAATGCAATACATGGGCTAAAAAAAATCTAAAACCAAAATGCCATAAGTTCTTTTTTGAGATTTTCTCTTTTTAAACCTCTCGCTTGTCGAACTCTCTTCCAGCATCTCGCTTTCCAGCCATCTTTGATTTTTAAAAATATAAATGCAAGGACAATTTGCTAATTACTGTCTTCTTGCTTCCACTTCTTTTATTCTTCTCGTCCACCTTTTTTTATATTTCTTTCAGCATTGTGTCTTAGTGGTTTTATTGCCTTGCTTGGGGTGAAATCATTAAACAAAAAGTACTTACTATACTCTGTAAAAGGTCTATAGGGAGTCTTGAGTCTAAAGAGTAAATAATAAGGCATGTACTGTATAATAATACACTTCCAAACAAGGTTTTTATTGTTTCAGGCAATATAAAACCGGAAACGTAAAAATAAAACTTTACCGAACTGCCGGATCATGGGAGTTGACGTACTACTGAGTAAAAGTGTCAGATTGTAGAAAGAAAGAGGAAATGTATAAAAATGGAAAAGTAAGACAATATTGGCCTAGTCTGACACAAGGATAATATTGATGAGGCTCGGTAGTAATATCTTACAAATTAAAATAAAAACAATAAGAAATAAAACAGTACTGAACTGCCGGTTTATGGGAGTTTATGCATCAATGAGTAAAGGTGTCGGATTGTAGGGAAAAAAAGAGAGGAAATGTATAAAAATGGAAAAGTAAGACAATATTAACGATATTGTCCTAGTCTGACACAAGGACATTATTGATGAGGTTCAGTAGTAATATCTTAAAAAAAATTTTTACCTAGCTCAGCCGTGTGCGTAGTGATTGTATAAATAAACTAACAGACAGAAAATCGCACCGAAAAAAGAAAATAAAAATAAAAAAATAAATAAATAAACAAACCAATATTCCAAGGAAGATTTTTTCTGTAGAATTGAGTCCAGATCCATTTATCGTAATGGCACCAATTCTAAAAAAAAAAAAGTTTCATTTTTTTTTTTTTTGTTGCATACCATACATTTTTTTATGCCGGTTTTGGTCGAGGTGAACACTATCATTACAAGACATTTCCAAAGGCTTTGATGGATCTAGAGGCCAAGGCACGTCAGATCTCGTCTATAGGTCATGTGACCATGAACTTGGATGCTCCGCGCTTCATTTGCGTACAGATAGCATGTGTCTGTCGCAGCTGCCGACAGGAGATGGGTGGAGATACGAATGATATATAAGGCACCTGTTGTAAGTACGGAAAAGAACGCGAAAAGACTTAATCGAAATTTAATCCTAAACATATTTTACACGTGTATGTTTGTATCTTTAATTATTGTCTGTAAATTTGTATGTATTTGTAAGCATGTCTTCATGTATTTGTGTCTTCTTCTTCTATTTGCCGTGTCTCTTCTTGAGGTGGACAATCATGAGTCTCCACAACTTCCTAGTCATTGTAGCTCTTAGTAAGTTCTGCAATCCATGTACACAAAGGCATATCACGTTGAAACACCGGTTCTCGGCCGATCACCAAAGTTAAGCAACATTGAGACTGGTCAGTACCTAGATGGGTAACCGCTCGTTAATACTAAGTTCTGTAAGCGTGGATGTGTGGATGGTGCAATTGATAATGGCCCGGAATGAGAAATCGGAGAGTCGTTCCAATTTCATTTGGGTTCGTTATATTCAATGACGCACAAATCCCCTTTGGAAAGGTATGAATCCGCCTCTTCTCTTCTCTTCTCCCCCAGCTATGGGTTAATTAGTAAGAATTGTATCACTAAATCATTATTATCTCCAAAAAAGAAAAAGAATTCTTACAAACTAAAAATAGAAAGATTCTAAAATATAGCTTAACAATTAACAATTCCGTGCTTTTATCCATTAAACTTACAGCTCTTGGTATTCCCATGAGGTCACAACCTGGCCAGGCACGACGTTGCTTAAATTCGGTGATTGTATGGGAACTGGTGTTTCAACGTGATATGATCGTAAGCTTACTTAAGTGTGTTCATGAGAGTGTTAGCTTCTCTAAACCTTCTCTGTTCATCGTAACAGAAATTTCAACTGTCTCTGTTTCTATGTATAAATATCATTTTGGTCCCGTTTTCTATAAAGCATCCACATTGGTTACATGTCCTGTCCATGGTATTCTCAGTAAAATTCTATAGAACCACATTAATGTCCCCTTCATCATCTGTGTGAACAAACATTTTTGATATTTTTGTGACTTCGCTGCCTGCCGCAGGGTTGGTTTATAATCTTTTAGTCGCGTCTCTGTCTTCGGACAGAGTGCGACTCGTCGGTTGCGTCTCTGTCTTCGGACAGAGTGCGACTCGGTTGTGGCTCTGGCTGCGGACCTGAGGAAAATAAAAACATCGTGGGAAAGAGTTGCCTGAGGCTGCAACCCCCATTGCACTAAAGAGGCAGGTCTATAGTCATTCCGATGCCACCGACGGTTGCAGTGGCTGGGCAATTGTTGTCTTTAACCTCAGTGGGGAGGCCGATGTAAATAATGTTTGGGAACTTTCACGGATTCTCTGTGAAATCCGGGAATACCAAGCTGACCCTAACTGATCAGGTGCATTTACAGAGAAAGGAATGTGGTAAATATATAATTCCAAACACCCGGAAATAAAATTTATGATCAATATACAATCACTTAAATAATTACTTAAACAATTTAGCGATTTCGTGCGAGAGAATGTGGAAAATTAGTAATGAGTAAACACCAGTAAACTGACTTTTAGAATTTGTTCGGAACGAGAATTTTCAGAACCCCTTTGACATACTTTCTCGCTAATACGACAAAACATAATCGTAAACGTATTCCTCCCTCGCTACCCGAAATAACGTAAAACGAAGAAGCAGTAATCAGTCTTTTACATAGGGATTCATTTTGGCTCGTTTCGCCCTGCCTGAATAACTTTCTATCTCTAATTGTTGAAAGTCGATGTTTATCGGCTGCCTGACAATATATTCGACTTCTCAGCATCGATTTTTCGATTATACAATTTTTGTTTGGCACTTAAAACATGGTGTAAATCTGCAAAAATAAGAAAGAAAGAAAAGACAAAGGAAAAAATAAATGAAAAGTATGAAACTAACGAAAATTAATTGAAAATATGAAATAAAGCAAGAAAGAAAACAAAAGTAGAGAAAAAAAAATGAAATAGTAAATTAATAAGAAACAAAGAAAGAAAGAACAAAGCAAAGTTTTTGGACTGACTCTGTTCCTACTTTTCATCAATGACTTTCGCAACGTCAACAACTTTCTCCAGTCCGTTAACTCTGATTTTGTTTTCCATAAAATCAAATTAGGAGTTGATCTATAAAAATGGCATACAATCTGTTGTTAACTGGGACAAGAAATGGTTTGTTAATTTTATCACTTCCAAAATGAAACGGCTCTTTTTAATCGTCTGAGAGAACTATATTTACCTTCCAACAGCGTGGCTGATGGTGACCATGATGAGAGTGACTCGTTATGCCATCTCGGGCTATCGTTTTCCGCTCACGTGAGAGTTGACAGATTAAACTAGATCAATTGCTACGTCCGCTGTTAAGAAAGTTGTCTCACTGTTTAGTTCGAGACAATTTTTCGCGCTAGAATCTATCTTGTACATTTACAAATCTACCATTCGTCCATACAATGAATATTGCTGCCACAACTGGTTTGGGATTTCTGCAACGTATTTAGAGATTTTTGATAAAATACAAAGAATCTGCAACGTTATTGGCATCTCTGCTTCATCCCTAATGTAGCCGTCCTTGCGCCTTTTCTATAAAAGCTTTCTTCTTTGGTACTTCGACTTTAGGAATTTAAGCGGAGGAGAAAAAGAACTGGAGAAGAACTGAAGAGTAGGAAGAAGAGGATAAGAAGGAGAACTAAGGAGGAGGAGGCGGAGGAGAAGAACTGAGGAAGAGAATAGGAGGAGGAGGGTGAAGAAGAGGAGGAGAAAACTGACGAGGAGGCGGGGGAGGAAGAGAACAGAAGAGGAGGATGAAGAGGTGGAGGAGAAAAACTGAAGAGGTGGAGGAGAAAAACTGAAGAGGTGGAGGAGAAAAACTGAAGAGGAGAAAAACGAAGAGGAGGAGGAAGAAGAGAAGAACTGAGGAGGAGGAGGAGGAGGAGGAGAAGAAGAACTGAGGAGGAGGGAGGAGGAAAAGGAGGAGGAGAAGAAGAACTGAGGAGGAGGAGGGGAGAACGGAAGAAGAGGAGGGGGAGGAGAACGGAAGAAGAGGAGGAGGATGAGAACGGAAGAAGAGGAGAAGAACTGAGGAGGAGAAGAACGGAAGAAGAGGAGGAGAAGACCTGAGGAGGAGAAGAACGGAAGAAGAGGAGGCGGAGATGAACTGAAGAGGAAGAGGAGAAAAATAAGAAAAGGACAAAAAGAAGTAGAAGAAAATGAAGGAAGTGTGAGGGGGGGAAACAAAAGAAGAAAATAAGAGTTGCAGAATAAGAACAACAACAACAACCACAACAAGAGGTACTGCAGTATCAAATGAAAATCACCAGTGTCATCAAAGACGACATGATCTTTGTACGCATCACTGTCACTACTTCTTTGTCGTCTGTACTGAGCTATCAGCTGGTCCATCCTTTTCACCTACTGACTGTCTCTGAATGAAAATAAATAAAAGAAAGAAAAAAGGTGAACCGAGGTATTTCTGGATGATTAGATGTTTGGCAAAAGCCACCATTGTAATTATAGTACTTTATCTCAAGAGATAACGAAATAATTGAAATAAAAAAAATGATTTTTATATGATATTTTGAAATAATTTTTTACAACTTCACTGATAAATGGATATGACCACCGAAAGACTTAGTTGGTGAAAGATAAGAAGACAATTTGTAAGAAAATATTAATATAGTGTAAAGATGTGAAAATAGAAATTAGAAAATATACATTCAACATTTGAAGAGTTAGTGAGACATAAAAGCTAATTAAGTAAAATTTATATATAAGTGATTCATCGAGTCTAGAAAAAACTCAACAGAATGCAGAAAGCACTGGACTGCTGATGAGTCCCCAAGATAGGACGAAACCGCCGTCCAGTGCTTTCTGCATTCTGTTGAGGTTTGTTCTAGACTCGATGAATTACTTAATTATAATTATCTCAAATCCTCTTAATAATTTATATCATATATATATAAACGCATTACATTGAGAAGATGTGTATGTATTTGTGTGAGCGGTTTAGGGTTAAATTTTGATCAATGCACCCTTTCTCGTTCGATTCCCGGATTATTAGTAATTAGAGGAGAGACCACTTAGAAACACCGGATGCTGAACGCATTTAGGTAGTAAACGCCGATTTTTTTTAAAAAGGTAACCTCTAGAATGCCGGAAGTTAGTAAATAGATGATAGTACGTACAACGGCAAACTGTTATTTCGGGTCACATCTTGCACGTTTTTGGTGGAGAAACGTAACTACCGACGGTAAGGAGATATGGTCTCTATAAATGAGACACTGGAAAGATGAATAGGGGTTGAGACCGCTAACCCTAACCAAGTTCATCTGAATTGCAGCTGAAAAACCTTATAATTAATATATCTAAATATTTAACATAATGTTCCTTCGAGGGAATCGGTACGTGAAAGTTTTCGTAGAAGGAAAGTATTGTAAATTTTTTTAACTTCCAGGTGTCGGCATCAAGAGGAATGAGCCGGCCGAACAGTCGAAGCAATAATTTGATATCCATGTGGTCTGCCTACATCGAGAGACCTTTTTCTCTGCTTGTACTTTGATCTGTTAGGAGATCAGCTAGGTTTCGACAATTAAGAATTTGGGGGTGTTCTCATTGTTTAAAAATGTGTTTCTGTCACGTGATATATTCACACGGTCATGCGCGTTATTTGAGGTCATTTAACCGCGGTTAAGTTTAGGTTTCAAATATGCCAAATGATAGAGCGTGGGTGGGAAATGACTAGAAGTGCGATTGGATGAGAAATACGAATACTTTAAGGTTTTTTTTTTTACTCTATTTTTAGAAGTGATTGAATTGTAGATACTGTAGGGTTTAATCATCTCAAGCGATCATGGCTCTCCCCAGATTTATTTTCTTTTCGTCTGAATTGCCATATTATCAAGGAAAATATATTTGAACTCGCACGATAGCCGTTACAAATTCCACACGTTCGCGGTTTCAGTTATATGTAAATTTTTGCGATGCCGTCATGCTAATCTAATGACCTGGTTGTACTAATTTGCATAGTTAAAGCTAAACTACCCAACTGGTCTGGCGTTGAGGAAGAAATGGTTTTGTACCGTTTACAAAGGCAATAGTGTGAAATGGTCACTAATTGTCGTAGACAGAATTTGAACATGAATCATTCGACATGCCCTCAACAACTAAAATATCCGCATCTCCTTATATTGACATTTACCGTAGAAATGTTTCAGAACATGTATGGAAGCTTATCAATATTAGATCGATAAAAAGGAAGGATCGATTTTTTTTTTATTATTATACTGTTCAATGTTGTAGCTAGAGGGAAAATTTAGTCTTCTTTTCCTTTATTTTCATTCATACTTTCTTTCGTCTTCTCTTTTCTTTATCTCTTTTCTTTATCTCTTTCTATCTCCTCTTTTTTTCTTATTATTTGTGTCTTTTTCTCTCTCTTTCCTTCTTTTTTTTATTACATTATGTGTCCGTTTTCCCTTTTTCGTTTTCTTAACTTCTTTCCTGCATTCTTCTCTTTCCTTTTTTCTTTTCATTTGAATTTTTCCCTCTTTCTTTTTTCTTTCATTCATTCACTCGTTCGTTCTTTCTTTCACTTAGTTTCTCTTTCATTCTTGTATTAGTTCATTCTTTCGTTCTTTTTTTTCTATCAATTTTTTTTATTTGATTTTGTGTAGCATTAAGCTTTTTTTCTTTTCTTTTTTCTTTTTTCTTTTTTTTTCTTTTCTTTTCTTTAAGAATGTGTATCTTTAATTCTTTCTTGTTTTTCTTTTTGGCAAACTATGAATTTTTTTATCGTTCCGTTTTCATTTTCTTTCATCTTCATCATTTTTACGTCTTTCTTTTTTTTTCTGTCTTTCTTTTCATTATCTTCTTTCTTTCTTTTTCTTTTTTTTTTTTTTTTGATCGATATTTGTATTTTTCTTGACTCTTTTCCCTTCCTCCCATCCTTCCTTTGATACCACGTTTTTTCGCATAGACTTGTCATTCTTTCTTTCTGCAAGTCTTCTTTACTTTTTTCATTCATTTTTTCCTTCCTTCTCTACTGGCAACATATCGCCCTTATTAATGAAGGTACTTTTCGCTCCTGATTGGCTAAATAACGACTCTGTCGGATTTCAAATCGATTTACTCGTTTGTTTTCGGAAGACTTCGGTATTTTTTTAACTACTTTTAGTAAATTTATCTTTTTAATTTTTTTGGTTATATATATATATATATATATATATATATATATATATATATATATATATATATATTATGGATTTATGTTAGGCTTTCAGAGGTTGTGAATGTGAGCGACTGTGCTTAAAAAAACTGTGAAGGGAATGAAAAAGCGGGAAATCGATTTACAGAAGATGGACGAACAGCAAGCCAGGTAACTTACAACGTGTGTAGGATATGCAATGAGGACCGAACACTTCCTTCACTATTTATATGAGGATCCATTTCTGACATGGCTGTTAGCATGTACGTAGATACGCAGTTACATATGAGTGCACACAATTGTGCATATAGTTATGTTAGATGGCAAGTGTATTTGCATGTGTATATGCACATTTCTGCCAATATTCACACATTCTCATAATAAAAACGAATGTATTTGTATATCTCTATAGCGCAACAGACACACACACACACACACACACACATATATATATATATATATATATATATATATATATATATATATATATATATATATATATATATATGCGCGCTGAGAGATGTTAACCCCTATGTTGCACATGCACTGAATTCATAATAATGGCTCTACAACCACCACTTTATCCTGTAAACTAACTTGCCACTTGTCCAACAAAATAGCATTTGACTCTTACATAGACTACTAGTAACTGGTTCTTCTACAAATAATTATTGATAACACTCTCATGTTATACCATGTTAGGTGTGGAATAGCATAGCTGTTATACATCGGGAAATAGATTCAAGTTTCATAGGAGGCGTTCATTTCACGCAAACACCTTTGTGAAAGGCTTAAATCAATTTATTCCCCCTTCGCAGCTATTCGGTAAATAGTAGGCTGAAATGCAATCTCTAGTCTAGGAGACGGACCCTGGTTCCAAACTAGAAGTGGAGCTTCTCAGTGAGATATGTGGTAAATTCTACTTCCTTTCTAGCTCAAAGTGTACGATAAAAAAGGTTACCCGCTGTGATGCATCAAAAACGATTGTGATGCTCCAGAGATTGGGATCGTCTCTGAAGAACGGACATTTCATTTTAAAAACATTTACACATCCTACAACTAAAGTCGTCACCAGTGCAGAAAAATTAAAAATAACGTCTATCTCTAAATATCACCGGAGTAACAGTGGCTACACGACGTAGCATGGCATCTACGAAGTGATACAGTATTTAGAGTCGTATATCTCCCCATGTACATTCGAAGGATGTCGATAACTGAGTTTTGTCTTTGGGTGTGGATGAAGGAATGAGGTGAGGTTTGCAAATACGCCATGCTAACTTCCGTCCTGGGTATGACGATTAACTACATCCGCGTCCTGGGTAAGACGATGTACTACGTCCAATAGCAAGGCCTCTAACCAGGAGGTTTTGAGGAGCATGGAATCACCTCTTAATTGCTGGTGTTCCCAGGTTCACCCTGATCCGGAGTGGTTGCACCTGTTAGGGTTCCAGCTATGGATAACAAATTAACCCCCAAACTGGAGTCAAAACTCTATGAAAGTGTAAAAATAGGTTTTAATACCAGAAATACTTATTACCAGCAATAAATTTTTGAAGAAAAATTATACCGGCAATACATTTTTGAAAAAAAATATTACCAGTAATAAAAATCTTGTCGGCATTAAATAAGCCATTGAAGTTGATATGCCGTAAAACAAAACAAACCAAATCATGTTCATTTGTGTCTACGTTTGGAAAAATTTCTTAGCATTCTATGTTCATTAAATAGCATTTAATACTTCCAGTGTTTGTTGTATTTTTTGTAGTTAATAATTTGACGGATTTCTTGTTGCGTTGATTGGTGATGCGCGAATTAATTGAAGTATTATCAGATAAGTGGCACGTTAATCGGCGCGATAATGTAATGGTTGCGTAACCAATGTATGTGCTATTTGAATTGTTATTATTATTAGAGAAATGGTTTCCAAATGGGCAAGTGAATTCATAGACTACATTAATATATTAAAATCATCTTCTGAGTGATATCGAGCGTGTGAGGCACCCAGTAAAAACTGAGATAATGGCTAATAGCCTGCACAGCGTAAATAGACGTTTTTTACGCAGAAAGACATTTTCAAAGTTGAAATTTGTAAATTTGTAGCGATAACTCTGTAAAAATTCATAGATCAATTTTACATTGTATCGATATTATGAACTGTTTGTTCTTCTTCTTTATATGGCATGTCCCCTCAGGACATAGTCGAACATGGTTCTCCACAACTTCCTGTCCCTTGTAGTTCTTAGCAAATTTTGTCTTTTTGTTTTTCTCTGTTCATCTTGCTTTCTATTGATCTTGTGAGTATCAGATTTTCCTAGCCCTCTTTCTTCATATGCGCCAGCAACGTCAATTGTCTCTTCCTGGTGTTAAGCATCAGTTTCCTTTTTGTTTTTCTCTGTTCATCTTGCTTTCTATTGGTCTTGTGAGTATCAGATTTTCCTAGCCCTCTTTCTTCATATGCGCCAGCAACGTCAATTGTCTCTTCCTGGTGTTAAGCATCAGTTTCCTTTTTGTTTTTCTCTGTTCATCTTGCTTTCTATTGGTCTTGTGAGTATCAGATTTTCCTAGCCCTCTTTCTTCATATGCGCCAGCAACGTCAATTGTCTCTTCCTGGTGTTAAGCATCAGTTTCCTTTTTGTTTTTCTCTGTTCATCTTGCTTTCTATTGGTCTTGTGAGTATCAGATTTTCCTAGCCCTCTTTCTTCATATGCGCCAGCAACGTCAATTGTCTCTTCCTGGTGTTAAGCATCAGTTTCCTTTTTGTTTCTATTTTATCCAAAACTTCGTCGTTCATCCTTTTGTAGAACCAAATTTTTGTTGCTTCAATTCTCCTCTTCATCTTTTTGAGGATATCGTCCAGCGCTCACTAACGATTCTAAAATGATACAAAAAATAATCAATATTTTTTTTAATTCTGAAAATGTCACATCTTGTACAAAACTTTGCAAAAAAAAACTTTTTCCTTAGTTTTTAGAGTCGACTTAAAGTAGTACCTTAATACCGTATGCACCTTGTTTCCTTATAAACTTTCTCAGCCAACCTTACCTCAGTTAGAAAATGTTCTTATTTTTTAACAACGGGTCTTATTAATGTAATAACTGCAACACCTTTCATAGTGCCACAATTAAGGAATGCGAAGGCCAGAGCCAGAATGGTCAGCGAGTGACTCTGTGGCGGAGCATTTTGACTGTGATGGATTACTTTGTTTGGGTCTCAAAACTGTGCGAATTCAACAGAGGGTCTCAACAATTCTGAAGCGTCGATATGCTTCCCACACCAAGGTTTTCGCCCTGCTAATACCACCTGCGGAAGGACGCTGAGCCAAAGTGCGATATGTGTTCCTCTCACGTCAGTCCTGCTACTTCCTCTTAGAATCCAAGCTGCCAGGTTAAAAAAAAAAATACCAAATTAAATAACCCTTTTCGGTGATACTGTTTTTATTAATAGCGTGTAGATCTCAAGACGACGCAGAACACAAAAGCTGTTCATAGAAACTATTGTTGAATATATCAATTATTATTCAATGTTACATAGTTGGACCTGTCTCTCATACTTTGTTAAATTCTATAGATAAACTAGATTACGATAAATAATTATTAGTAGTTGCATGGCTGGGACACAGAAGAGAATGATTGATTGATTCTTTCATTTTTTATGCCATTCATTTATGTGGAAATAAACTTGAGGAATATATTAATCCATTTCTTCCTCCCAGCTACGGGTTAAATAGTAGGACTTGTGTCTGAAATAATCATTGTTATTTTTAAAAAAATGAAACTGCTAATGGAATATTCACTCGCAAATGAAATATTTATTCTTACAATCCAAAATAACCAGAAAGAGCTGAAAATACGTAAAAACAAAAAAATCAATCAATATTGTCTGATTGATTCGTTTTCTACGGGCTATCAACCTTTACATGTTATTTAAAGCCAGAAAGTATTTTTAAAAAGAAAGAATATTTTTGAGATAATAATGATTTAGTAATACGGGTCTTGGTAATTAATCCATAGCTATGGGGAGAAAAGGTGGATTTATATCGTTCCCAAAAGTATTTGCTCTTAAGTGAATACAACGAATCCAAATGGAATTCGAATTCAGCTATCCGATTAAAAATTCTAACCCATTATCCATTACAAGACCCTCACATTCAAGCTTACAGTACCTGGCATTCCAAAGCGGTAACTCATCTAGATACTGAACAGGCTCAATATGGCTTAAATTCGGTGATCCTACGAGAACCGATGCTTCAACGCTATATGGCTGTAAGCCGAGAGGGATAAAAAAAAAGTTGATAGAGAAAAATGGTCAAAACAAAAAGTGACAGAAGCTTTTAAATATAGATTCATTCCAGGAATAATTCTTCTTTTACTCTATGTGATATACCTTCGTTACGTTGGCGATCGTGGCTCTCCACAATTTTCTGCCTTTTATAGTTCTTAGTAAATTTGGCTTTAGGTAGATTTTAACATCCATTTACCAAGCTTGTTAGGCAGGTTATGCGTTGTTTTCCTCTGACACTCTTGCTTTCCATTTAAAAGCCAAAAAAACAAAAAAACAAAAAACAAGTCGCCTTTCCTCATAATGTATTCTAGAAATTCCACCTGTCTGTTTTTGATGTTAAGTATAAGGGTCCTTTTTGTTTCAATTTTCTCTCAAACTTCCTTATTGCTCACTTGTTCAATTCATGGTATTCTCAGCTTCCTTCTCCTGTTGCTTTAAGTGAAGATTGTTCACTGCCATATAGGAGGACTGACTTTACTGTCCTGTTCACAACTCTTTTCTTTGTTTGTAACGAAATTTTTCTACATCTTAATACTTTGCTTAGCTTTTGGAAGGCATCTTTCGCTATTCCAATATATCTTCCGATTTCGGTGTTGCACTTTCCGTCATCTTTTAAAACACTTGTTGAGTCAATATTTGATTAATGAATACTAATTGTTTTACGGCCACATCACGTTGAAGCACTAGTTCCTGTAGGATCACGTAAGTTAAGCAGCGTCGTGCATGGTCATTACCAAGTAGGCGACCGCTTGAGTATACCAGGTGCTATAAGCGTAGATGTGCGGGTGGTGTAATGGATAATGACTTGGAATTGTTAATCGGGGAGCCGGGTTCTAATTCCAGTTGGGTTTCGTTATATTCACTTACGCGCAAAAACCCTAGCTATGGGTTAATTAGTAAAACTTTTACAGATAAACCATTATTCTCTCAAAAACAATCTTACAATCTAAAAGTATTTTCTGGTTTTAAATAACATGCAAAGGGTTGATAAGCCGTAGAAAACGAATCGATCAAGATTGGTTGTTTGTTTTTTTTACGTATTTTCAACACTATCTGGTTATTTAAAGCCAAACTATTTCGTATTGTAAGAATAATTATTTCTTTTGCAAATGAATATTTCATTAAGTTTCTTTTTTTTTTTTAGATAACAATGATTATTTCAGATACATATCCTACAATTTAACCTAGGAATAGATTAATATCTTCCCCAAGTTTAATTGCACATAATTGGAGTGGTTTTGAACATTGCTGTGTGATTTCTTATTTCGAGCTGCTTTCATTACATATCCGATTAATAAAAGAAAGGACATGGCGGTGTGAATAGCGTAACGGTTCCGTTTCGTCTGATCGCACTAATGCCCTTGGGAAAATAATCAATTAATCTCTTCTAATCTATAGCTGTTGGTTAAATAGAGGGCTAGACTGGGTTTTCTGGCTTCGGGTGGTAGTCAGTCTGAGAATGACTACTTTAAACCGAGGAGAAGGCAACAGGAAACCACTATAGTAATCTATAGAAAGGAAAAGGAATCTGTAGTGAAACATGAACAGTGAAGTTCCGAAGAGACATGACACAAAGAAAAGGTTTTAATAATAATAATGACAATAATAATAGTAATAATATCTCCTTCATTACTCTTTTCCAGCCATTTTATGACATTTACTCGCCAACAGGTGTCGCTTGCATCAACTCCCCCGCCATTTTAATTTTTGAAGCAGACACAAAAAATGGCAGCTGTCCGAGACACAACCTATCAATATGCAAATGAAGTTAAAAAAAAATACTCTAGGTCACCAATCATGTGACATGACATTATTTGTTGCAAATCATTTTCCAGTAATTCTATCAGAGAGAGAGGGGGGATGTAAATGTACAAGTACAGAGAGAGGGGCAAATAGAAAAAAATGAGAAAACAGGGAGAGAAAGATAAAGACAGAACGAGATTGCGAGAGAAAGAAGCAAAGAGCGAAAGAAACGAACGAGAGAAAGTAAGATCGAAAGAAAAGACAGAAAGAGAAGGCTAGAAAAAAGCCAGAGAAAAAGACGGAGAGATGACGTGAACGAAATCTATGAAATGGCGAGAGGAGAGAAAAAAGAAAGAAACAGATTAAGATAAAGAACGGGAGAGGAAAAAGGGAGAAATATAGAGAAAGGGAAAGCCAGTGAGAAAGAAAGAAAGAGTAGAGAGAAGTAAAAAAAAAAAAAAAAGAACAGGAGAATGAAAGAATTAGTGTGAGTAAGGGAAAGGAATATTGACAATGGTGTCTGTTGTGAAGCGTGGAAGTAGAGCTCACTGCTTAATCCATTTGGTTTGGATCAGTGAGGTAAACGGTTCAATATCAGTGGTAAGAAAAGTACAAGAATTATGGTCCAAGCTTGAGAAATTCGACAGCTTGAACCATATTTCTTGTACTTTTCTTCTGAAATCAACTCGGACAATTTCTGACGGAATTTCCTCAACTGAACATAACAATCTCAAATGGAATTGGAACCGAGCTCTCCGATTAAAAATTCCGACCCATTATCCATTACACTTTCCACACATCCAAGCTTCCAGTACCTGATATTCCAACGCGGTAACTCATCTAAATACTGACCAGGCTCTATATTGCTTAAATTCGGTGATTTTACGAGAACCGATGTTTCAACGCTATATGGCCGTAAGCCAAGAGAGAACGATAAAATAAATTTGATTAAGAGAAAATGTTTGAAAGAGAGCCAAAACAAAAAGTGACAGAAGGTTTTAAAATATAGACTGATTCCATGAAGAAATCGTTTTCTATATTTCATATACCTTTGAGATGTTTGTGATCATGGATCTCCACAACTTTCTTCCTTTTATAGCACTTACTAAATTTGGTCTTTTGTAGATTCTTGCCATCCATTTACCAAGCTCGTTAGACAGGGTATGCATTGATTTCCTCTGACCCTCTTGCTTTCCATTTAAAAGTAAAAAAAAATCATGTCGTCTTTCCTTATGTCCTCGGGAAATTTCGTCTGTTTCTTTCTAAAGTTAAATATAAGGGTCATTTTTGTTTTCATTTTCCCTCAAACTTCATCATTGCTCACATGTCCAGTTTATGGTATTCTCAGCCTTTTTTCTGTAGAATAACGTTCCTGTTGCTTCAAGTCTCAACTGTAAAGAGATTGTGCTACATTCATTGCCTTATTTGGAAAAGTTGATCATTTAATTGATCAAAACAAAATGTTTTTTGTTTAATATATAAATAAACTCTATTAAATTCAGCCAACAAGGTCAATTTTCTAATTCTTTATTCTATTTTTCTAATTTTTGGATGAATTATTGTAGATCCATAACAAAATTGTGGATTAGCCTAAAGTTTATGTTTGTTCTGTTTTTGTACATGTACTTTGCATGATCAAGAATTTAATGTTGTCACTATTGGAAACAAATTTTAATAGTTTTATTTTGATTGTGTGATGCAATGATCGATATATACAAGAAGTCTACTAAATTTCGATAAATGACAAGTTAATCTAAGAGAAAGTGTGTTGGTAGTGTAACCAACGTAAGAATTTAATGTTTCTTTTCTGATGCAATAATCGAAATATACAGGAAGTACACAAAAGTTCGATAAATGACAAGTTAATCTACGGGAAAGTGTGTTGATAGGGTGACCAATGTAAGAATTATTGTTGTTTTTTTTATTATAATTATTGATTTATTTATTGGCATTATTGATTAAAATGAAATAATTATTATAATATAACTACCGTATGGGTTTACGGCTATATCATGCTGAAACACAGGTTCTCATATGATTACAAAATTTAAGCAATGTTGAGCTTTGTCGGTAACTAGATGGGTGTCAGTTTGAGTTTTGTTGTGTGAGTGGTGTAATGGATAATGTTTCGGAATTGTTAATCTGACAGCCGAGTTTCAATTTCAGTTGGGTTCGTTATATTCACTTACGCGCAAATATCATTGAGAAATGTAAGAATCCAGATATTCTCCCTCCAGCTATGGCTATTCTTGCTACCTAATATATGCCCTAGTTTGACGATAAGCTACCTGTAGCAGCAAGACCTCTGGTCGAGAGATTAGACGTTTTTGTGGGGGTGGAACCACCTCTTAATTGCCGTTGTCCCCAAGTCCAGGTGGTAGTACCTGTTACAGTCCAAGCTATGGACAAATAGTGAATCCGCCGGATGTAGGTCACTCATCGACACCAATACGAGTCAGAGAGAGAGAGAGAAACAGACAGACAGACCTTAGTCCTTGCTAGAACATCTACCTAGGAGAAGGAAAACTCAGATGTAACAATTGCAGCACACTAGCAACTGATGATGTTGATGTCTTCGCATCATTGTTTGGGTTGGTCAGAGAATGGGATTAACCCTGTAAACCGTCTTTCTTAAATATAAAAATTTCATCAACAGGCATTGCACAATGTCTTTGGGCGAGATTAGCGGGGGGTAGTAGGTGGGGATATGGCTAGTCATAAATCACTGGCCGGGCTTAAAAGTCGTATCCAGGCGTGGCATCGATGAATCTTTTCGTGATGTTGTGTTATATTCCTTAAGTAATCTTTACGGATATGTCCCCTGTAGAAAAAATTAGTTAACTTTTCAAAACATCAGGCTTTCAATAGAGCTGTAAACACCCCATAAAATACTGAGTACCGTGTTAAGAATCACTTTCTGTAATAGTTTAAACTATAAGTAAATAATATTTGTTTCAAATCAGATGGACTAAACTTTAAACCAGTTAATCTTTCTGAAATAAAGATTCGGGAAAATATATTTTATATTTGAAAGATTTTTAATAAAGGGAATTACATTGTTCTGTAAGAATTGGAAGCATGACTAAAATCAGTGACTTTTAGCAATTAAAAAAAAACTCATCCCAATTAATTTAAATTCGTTTTGAAATAATGCAAAATATTTTGGTTATTGGACATATCAAATTTAATCTATTAAATTGAAATAACAACTAAACCAAAAGCTACAAGAAAGATTTTTCATTTTTAAAAATTCATTTTAAACCTTAGCTATCACTGTTTTTTGACGGTCTATCTCTCTCTCTCTCTCTCTCTCTCTCTATATATATATATATATATATATATATATATATATATATATATATATATACATGGTGGTACTAGCTTGGTAAAACCTTGGATAGTTCGACTTGTAGTAGATCAAATCGGTACCCAAGGAGAAATGAGGAATAAAAAAAGAAAGAACCTAGAACATTATAAGACGAAAATAATCGTCCAGAGTTCAAGTTCAAAGTCCAAAGAAGAAAAAAAACTCCAAAACGAGTAAAAAGCAACTACGTAAAGTGCTCAATACACAAAGTAGAGCAAAACCTAAGATAATCATAAAGAGCCAGGCAAACCTACCTAGGTTTCACCTAAACGGATCGTTGGTTGGTTTGCCTGGCTCATTAGGATTATCTCATATATATATATATAAAACTGCAGAACGCAAAGACCATCAGGTGAAAAAATGCAACCGACCCCTTTGTGGATTATGCAGTTACCTATTAGAGGGCCAGGAATTTTAGTTAAAAGAAGGATCAAAATTCAAAATTTAAAATGATTTCTAGTGTCACTCAGAGAATTTAATATACATAATTACATGCAAGCGTTGCCACGAGTATTACATTGGCCAAATCGGCCAGTCACTCCGACAAAGGATGACAGTTCATCGCCAACAAATTAGGGACCCCTACACCCCCTTAGCCAACACATAGAGGAATGCGGAGGACAAAACTATCAAATTTTAATGTCTTCCCACTCTACCAGTGCGATTACAGAACCACTGAACAAAGGCGGATTAATGAGGAAGCATTTTTCATCAACAAGTTCAAGCCAATACTTAACTCATTACATAAACAGATTCTATCAAATTACCCTTAGCATAAAAGACATATATAACCAGTTATGACCCTTGATTTTCAGTTTCTTCATTTGTTCAACCTTTTTGAAAAGCTAAGCGAAATCGGTTAAACTAAAAAAAAAAGTTTAAAAAAAAGGAAAACAACAAATTACTTTTCTAAGAAAAAACAGTGAAAATTCAATTGTAAGTAACAAAGTTTTCATTTTTCTCTGTAAAAATTCATATATTACAAATAAATATCACTATATTAAATATTAGGTGCTTTTTTTTACAATTCTCATTTTAGTTATATATATATATATATATATATATATATATATATATATATATATATATATATATATATATATATATAATTAAATTTTTTATCACAAGTACTTTTCATTTAATTTAAAAGCTCTTTGCCAAAAACAGCTTTTCCTTCTTAGTAAAGAAAAATCATAAGAACTCATATTTTTCTTTTTTTTTTTTTTGGTATCGGCTTTGTCGTTTTTAAACTTAACAGATTTTGTGTTCTTTTCCTTCTCCCATTATCCAATTTCTTTGCTTTGATTTCTTTCTTTCTCATTTACCTTTTCGCAAGAATAAGATATATCCACCCTATTCTTGTCTTCTCCCTTATCTCGGCGTTATTCCTCTACATTACATTACCTGACAATCAAAATTCCGTGTCGCTCTTGTCGCCATGACAGGTAAAATGGTGAAATTTGTAACTTGTGCGCATGCTCATAAATTATCACCATTATCCAGTCATGATAACCAAAAGCGACCGGTATCTACTAGCAGAAGATAAGTTCTGTGGATGTCCAGCTCTCCGATTTCTTTTAACTGACTTTAGTTTTTCTTTGTTGATTTCTATTATTCTTTCTGTATTTATATGTTCTGTTTTGTATCCGGTGTGTCTTTTTATATTTGAACGTTTTTCTTGTTAATCTATTCTCTTTACTTGTAAATGCTCAAAACGCGTTTGTTTAGGTTTTGTTTCTAGTCAATTTTTTTTTCTATGTTTGACATCTTGGATTTTTCGTCTTTCTTCATTTTATTTTTGGTTCTTTCTTTATTGATTATTTTTTTCGTGTTTCTTCTTAGTTTTACTAATTTTTTTATTTCTTATTTTCTTTTATTCTATTAATCACATTTTTTTTCTTTCTCTTTCTTTTTACTCTTTCTCTCTTCTTTTGTTCGCTCTCATTCTTTCAATTACGTAATCCGTTTTTTTTTTGTTTATTATTTCTTTTAATTTCGCGTTTCCAGCTTTTCTTTTTTTTTCTTTCACTTATTCCAATTTGAACTTCTCTTCAACTGAACTTCTTTTCTATCTCAACTTCTCTTCATCTTTTTTATGATTTTTTTTGTATTTTCTTTCACTTCTCCATCCATTTCTTTTCTTTTATTCATTCTTCCTTTTCTCCCTTTCTTTCTTTCTTTCTTTCTTTCTTTCTTTCTTTCCTCCCTTTCTTTCTTTCTGCTTGGCTTTTTTCCTTTCTTTCGATAAGAAAACGTATACTTAGAATCAGAAACAGACGGCTAGTACTTCCATGGAAAGAAGGCTTGGATATTTTGATACTCAAAGGACATATCGAAGATCAAAGTAAGACGGTGAGAGAACAGCGCGTAACCTCCCTAACTAGCAAATGGATGACCGAACACTGAACGGGAGGGATCATAATTAAAAAAAAAAAAAAAAAAAAAAAAACTAAGATAAAAGTTATGGGAAACCAGATTCACCCACCTCTTGAACAGACATGTCACATAGACAAAGAAGATATATATATAATCGTAGAGTAGATTGAACTCTTTAGCCATGGATAGCAGTCAGCTCAGAATTCAAAACTTTGAAGAATATAAAGGTAAATCTCTTCAGTGTCTATGATGTCAATTTGTAGATAAATAAAGAAAACTAATCTATGGTAAGCTATGATCGCACACGTCTTGAAGACATTTTTAATCATTCACTCCATACAAGGGAGTAAAGCTGCTAAGAAATTAGATGTTACTGCGTGTGAGAGAATAAGAAAAAAGACAAAAATTATTATGTAGCGAGAACAATAGAAGAGTAATCAAAAAGACAGTAGATAACGATCAAGTATTTATGGAGAAAGTACAGGGCAGCTATATTACGGCGATGGGAAAGTGACTGAAGCCGAGACGCCAGGTCAGGACCAATAATATTGCTGATTCTTTTTTTCCATTTTATCATGAATTTCTAAATATATTATTATTATTATTATTATTCCATCGATGTCCACTATATTTCACAAGGGTATTTTCACATGAGAGAATTTTTCCTCTGGGTGTTTACTTCAATGTATATTTTATATATATATATATATATATATATATATATATATATATATATATGTGTGTGTGTGTGTGTGTGTGTGTGTGTGTATGTATATATATATATGTGTGTGTCTGTGTGTGTGAAGAAATATAGTCTTAAGATGTTCTATATTTATGGCATAAAGTACTCAATATAGAGCGTGTGTAAATATAAAAGTGAACATAGAAGTCAACACCCAGAGGCGACAGTCCGTCATATGCTAGATGCAATCGTCAGGCCTGACGATTGCATCTAGCATGTGACGGACTGTCGCCTCTAGGTGTTGACTTCTATGTTCACTTTTATATATACACTAGACTCTCTCGTCGTTTTCGACGTATCAGGGTACAGCATTTCATATTTTAGAAACGAACATCCAGACTACTCGTATATGTATATATATATATATTAACGATTTCATCCCAAGTAAGGCATTAAAGCCACTGAGACGCAAGGGTTTTACTGATCGTGAAAGAATAGGCAAAGGGAGAAACATTATTACGTAGCGAGAACAATAGAAGAGTAATCAAAAAGAGAGTAGATAACTGTGGATATAGCATTTAATTTTTTTAAGGATCAAAGTTGGCTGGAAAGCATGAAGCCGGAAGAGAGTTCTCCAAGAGAGAAGTGTGAAAAGAGAAACTGTTAGCATAGAACTTACATCTAGCCAATTCAATTGTGAAATGATGAAACCCCGCCGTCAATCTAGAATTTCGCTTAAATTCATAAAGTCTAGGTATCATAGCGAAGAGTTCATCCAAACAATTACCATGAAAGTATTTATAGAAAAATAAACACAGAGGAGCTATATTATGGCGATCGGAAAGTGACTCAAACCGAGATGCCAGTTCAGGGCCAATAATATTACTGATTATTCTTGGGCTTTTATCAAGAATCTCTAAATATAAAGCAGGAGCACCGGACCATTATTAAAATGAATGCCATGCCTTATCTTTTTAGAAGGAAAGACGATCATAAAAAAACAAAAACAAACGAAAAACTAGGGGCGACTTCCTAATACATCAAAACAATAAAAATAAATGAATAAATAAATAAACAAAAAAAAAAGAAAGAAACACATTTGACATTTGCTGACGGAGCAACAAGTAACACAAAAGCAAGATTAAACGAACCATCACCGGTTGCCCGAAGGACACCGGCACAAGATATGGCTGCCAGCTTCAGTCAAATATGAATAAATCTAGTCCGTTGATTAACTTGATACTTGCCGCTCGTCGGAGGGGTTTGAGTTGGTGCAGGGACTGGCGGCTTCCATGCATTTTGACTTGACATCTTTGTTTCGTTCCGGTATATATTTGTTTCGCTGTGACGCGCTAAACGCTGGCCGGGTGTAACAACGGTAAATTTTAGTTATTTATTTAGTTAATCTTTATTTCCTCCCGCTAACTTAGTGTTGATATCAATTACACCTTTTGCGGCTGATAAAGACAAAATGGACGACAGGCAAAATGCCAATCTGTCCAAGATGGCGGCGCCGAAATGACTGAGGTGATTTTTATTAAAACGAAAACACCAACGCAAAATCCATTGTCGATATTGTTATCGACATTGTTGACCTTGTTTTTTGTTAATACCATTTATTTCTTGATTGACATTTCTGATTAAAAACTTGCTACCATATGATAACTACCATATGGGCTTATAATACGTTGAAACACCGATTTTTATACGATCACCAAAGTTAAGCAACGTTCATTCCTAGATGGATAACCCAGTCGGGTTCGCTATATTGCCTTACACGCAAATATACTCTTCTTCTTAGGTTAATAAGTAAGGACTTGTATCAGTAAATAATTATTATGGCCAAAATTTATTCTCATAATGTAAAAATATTTTCTGGTTTTAAATAACCTGCAAAAGGTTGATAACCAATAAAAAACAAAATTAATTAATCAATCAATAACTACCGTATGGTTGATGGGAAAGATTATAGTTTCAGATCAAAAATTCGACTTCTGTTTTTCTCTTTATTTTATTTTATTTTATTTTTTTTACACTCTCCTTACTCTTGCGTGCCATATCCCTGCAGAACATAGATGATCATGGCTTTCCACAAATTCTTAACATTTTTCCTTGGAATTTCAACTTTCTCTCTCGCTGATTCTACGTATACACGTCCTTTTTCTTTCCATTTTGCTCAAAACTTCCTCATTACTCACATGTTTAATCCATGGTATTCTCAGCGTCCTTCTATATAATCACATTTCAATTGCTTTAAGTCTCCTCTACATCTGTGTGGAAATTGTTTAGTATTCACGGTTATTTAGGAGGATATTGCAAATAAAATATCATGATGTGGTTTTTCAATTATTAATGTGAGCTCGCGACAAATTAACAATCCCGATACTTTTTTTTATCAGACTTCATATATATATATATATATATATATATATATATATATATATATATATAGTGAACATTGAAGTCAACACTTAGAGGCGAAAGGTTGTTTCATGCTAGACGCCTGACAATTGCGTCTAGCTTGAAACAGGGTGTCGCCTCTAAGTGTTGACTTCAATGTTCACTTTTATATTTACACACGCTCTATCCCTGATATTGAGCACTTTATCCCATAAATATAGCACATCTTAAGACTATATTTCTTTATATATATATGTGTATACATACATACATACATACATATATATATATATATATATATATATATATATATATATATATATATTATATAAAAGAGAGAAATAATTTTAAAAATGCGGGAGCGCCAACAAGATATGATTCTCTCTCTCTCTCTCTCTCTCTCTCTCTCACACACACACACACACACACACACACACATATATATATATATATATATATATATATATATATATATATATATATATATATATAATATATACATATATATAGAGATAGATAAACCTAGTGAGCCAGACAATCCTACCCAGGTTTCACCTAAACGGATCGTCAGTGAAAGCTAGTTGTATTGAGCTCTTTTAGTTAGTTGTTTACTCGTGTCGGAGTTTTTTCTTTGGGCTTTGAACCTGTATCTGTGCGATTTTTTCGACAGACTTTCATGTTCCTGACTTTTTCTTTTTTAAAACATTTTCTTCCTTCGAGATTGATTTGATTATTGGCCAATCAAAAATTCGAAGGTTTTTCGAAACGAGTATAGTTACCTATATTTATATCATATATAAATATATATATATATATTGTTAAATATAGCAGACAGTGAATGTCTATTATGTTTGATCATGAGCCGTACTAATATTTGTATGTTTGCTTTAATTTCAAGTGAAAATAGTGACAAAAATTGTCCAACATTTGGATATTTTTTCATTAAGCAGTTTCACATGAGCTATCTTCAGAGTGGTTATACGGTCATTTTAACAAAGATATTCACCATCAAAGATGATATTCTGTCATGTTAACATAGAAGATTGTTATGCGATAACCGTCGCGGAATATACATATAATAAATTAGGAAATACAGGAGTTGCTTCTCTTGCAGGAAAAAAAGATCACGTGTATTTGAAATCCATATGGAACGATAAAAGAACGCAGTAAAACGAACAGTAAAAATGTTTTGAATTTGCAGAAATACGTATACACCTACGCAAACAATTTAACCCCCTGAAAATAAAAATTATCCGAGAGAAAATGTTGGTATTTTTCTTAATCAATTATCTACAGCTAACAAGAAATTGATTCGTGGACTCGAAAGGATTAACACTTCCGCTGCTAACTACGGAGATCTTCGTTTTTCTTATCTTGCTCCAGCTGGCTAAGTACTGCTGGTATGTGTCCCGTTGCGCCATCTAACGTAAAATCACAAAGGACAATGTTTCAAAAGATATCATGTGTATAACCATTACTGATCTGGTAAGTCATTCCCAGGTATAACCATGAAAATGGAATGCTGTAAAACACTGTGTAATAAAATATGTAGGTTGAAATTTGGCATTTTCTTTTAAAATGGCCGGGCAGATGGGGGCAGCACTGGGCAAATGAGTAGCAGTGAAAGTGTTAAGACAAAAATAAAATAGCAGACATTCTGCCTTATATATACATACATACATATACATACATACATACATATATATATATATATATATATATATATATATATATATATATATATACATAACAAGATTTGCTTTCCAGTTATTAAAGAGACCACGCCAGATTGACAATGTAAATTTAATAACAATAATAGTATAAAATCCGCTACTCAGTTTCATTCAATTGCAATCATCAAGCGGAACTGTAGAATCAATTCCACCTGATGATTGCTATTACATGAAACTCGGATTAGCGGATTTGGTATCGTATATAGTCCAGGTAATAGATCCGTTGGTATATAATCTAGGAGGATCCTAGTAATATTAAAACTGATCCACAGAGAAAGCTCAATGTACTTATTATGAAAGAGCATCTATATAATACAGCAAAATCCAAAAATACCTCATATAGGTATAGTCCATTTCAAGCCGGCACAACCTTATGCCAGTCTTCTTCAGTCCTAGACTGATTGACTCGGAATCGGTTCTGAGAAAGTCAGTCTAGTGCTGAAGAAGTCTGGCATAAGGTTTTGACGTTTTGAAACTTCTCCTTTCTTTCATTTCTCGTTGACAAAGAATTGAAGCGTGTCCAAAAATTTATCGTTTCACGTCATGATTCTATTTGGTTTAAAGGCCTAATAATAATATACAATAAGTAGTAATATTTTCATTATTATTACTATTATAGTTGTATTTATCTCACAATTTTTTTCATCGGCCTACTATATATATATATATATATATATATATATATATATATATATATATATATAATTACAGACGATGCTTAAAAATCTATTCGGTTATAATTTATTTCATGAAGTTTTTTTTGTTTTTTTTATAAAATCAATCTATTATATTGCGCTGTTTATTACATTGAGCTGTCTTTCGATTCATGTCCTCCTTTGAATTATCCCTAGCAATTATCAACGAATATTGTGTGTATATATATATATATATATATATATATATATATATATATATATATATATATATATATATTTAATTGTGTGTGTGTTCGTATTTAGGCACAAATGTTCTTTTATACAAATGTTATTAAAGACCGCAGACATTTTATCCCGATTAATTCTAGTGATCAACTTTGGACAATTTCTGATAGAATACTCTCCTGATTTAAGGAGGATTATTCATAATTTTGAAAAATCGATCGATAACGTTAATCCGCACAAAATATTTGTTACACACGCGCACACGCGCACGCACACACGCACACACACACATACTAATATATATTATATATATATATATATATATATGAAGAGAGATATTTGAACGTTCACTATAATTATATGTGAGAAACACAATATAGTGTTCTTTAGGAGAACAGCTGGCTTTCCGTAACTATACAGCTGGTCACTATATATTTATTAACATTCATAAATCGATCATTCTTTTATCTGATTTTAATATATACTAGGTCGATCCAAAAGTAACGCTAATCTGTATTATAATTTATAATAAAGTGTAGCAATATCAGGAATACCGAAATGACAGAAATATTAAAAAAAAAATAATTATATTTCCGCCAGTTAAAGAAAATATTACGATCCAATCCTTCTGTAATCATTTCACAAGTTTTATGGAATTGGAATCATTGATTTGACCCAAAATGATCGGCGAAACAATAACAGAAAAACGAGAAAAATTATGACCATTGACCAGTGGTTCCCAAATGTGTTTTTTTTTTTTCTCTCTCTCTGGGCCGGATTTTCGGAATTAAAATTTGCTCGCGCCTCACCAAATTTTATGTAATATGTTACATACGAATAAAATGTCATTGCCGACCCTTGAGTTTGAACATAGATCGCCAGTGAGTAAGCACAGGCCATCCCATTATTTGAATTAAGAAAACCACGTGACCATAGAGGAAACGCATATAAGTAGGAAGTCGCGTGACGTCTAAATAATCTGTATTCTATTCTACCCTCTATTACTATACGGACCGCTATTCTCTACCTTATTCTCTCTACTCTTTTTCTATACGGATTACTATTCGAACGAGTATTATCGAGCAAGTACTATTAGTGCGAGATTATTCGAAGGCGCCTGAAACCAGCATTGTTCAACGTTGTTAAAACTGTAATCTGTGATTACAAAGTCTCTACTACAACGAGCATTACGAAAGTGACAACGAGTGTTCGTTGGCATCACAAAATAATAAAAAGTACATTTAAAAATAAATTTAAAAAAACAGAAAGTTAAAGGGAGATAACCGCAGATCCGAAGTCGGAATATTATCAATGATAACTCTCTCCTCCAATTTGCGGAGCATACTTACTATATCCTTAATATTTGATATAATGTAAGAATATCACATTGATAAAATTGGTCAGTAATTATTTATAACTATTCATAGTGGGACTTATGGATTCAATTACAAGTAATCCATAATAAGATTTTAAATTTTGAAATCATATTTATTTTTGGTATATGAATTTTTTAAAACTGCTTCTAAATCTGTCTATATTTATGAGATGTGGTATTATGTACATTATTTACATTATTCGGACTATTGTCATCATCGTTGTCGCCATATTTATTACAACGTTTCTGCCGTTTAACCAACGCCTTTATCCACTGTGCCATGTGTCCTCGAGGACTCATGGCACAGTGGATAAAGGCGTTCAGACTATCCATATATATATATATATATATATATATATATATATATATATGTATATATAGTTCAGACTATCCATATATATATATATAAATTGCAGACTATTCTTATATATATATATATATATATATATATATATATATATATAAAGTGCAGACTATTCTTATATATATATATATATATATATATATATATATATATATATAAAGTGCATACTATGCTTATATATATATATAAGTGCAGACTATTCTTATATATATATCTATATATATATATATATATATATATATATATATATATATAAGTGCAGACTATTCTATATATATATATATATATATATATATATATATATATATATATATATAAAGTGCAGACTATCCTTAAATATCTTTCAGTTATAATTTATTTCATGTATTTATTTTTCTTTCTTCCACTTTTAATATTTTTTCCCTTTCTTTCTTCCTTCTCGCTTTTCCACCGCCTTTTTCCACTGTGCTATGTGTCTTTGAGGACACATGGCACAGTGGAAAATATAGACAAATAGGAGAAAAGGTGGCAAAAAGGCTGATTTGTGTTGTGGAACTCGTACAGAATGAAATGTTACTTTATTGAAAATACTACAAAGGGATTATTACGCGAAGTAAAAATGCTAAAATAATTGTTGGAAATCCTAACCTAAAAAAAAAAAAAGATGGAATTCGCTATGAAAAGGAAAAGCAAATTAAGGGATAAGAACTTTCATTCTGTTTTCGAAAGAAAAAAAAATGGAGTTCAGGGTCAAATGAGGCACAGCATGGACCAAGAAAATTATATTTCAAAAAGGATACTCAAAGATCATTCATAGCAATTGAAGATCAGCAATGCAGACAAATTGGGTAAAAGTAAATACGGATGAGACCAGCACTTTAACCCTATTTAGAATTAGTGAAGAGAGAAAGACAGATGTGATATAAGTTATAATGTATCAGAATGTCAATGCATGGCTCAGAATGACGATTAGAAATAGAAACATTATAAAGTTGCGGCCATTATCCACAAGTTGTTTTCTTCAAAGAACTGGTTTCAATGTAGTGACAAGTATGACGAACATGAGATCACAAAGGAGAAGAACGTGCTGGGGAATAGGAAAGTGAAAATCTTGTTGGATATTCCGATACGGACACTGGCAAATTTCGAGTACGATAAACCAGATATAGTCCTGCCGAAAAAATTGGTTGACTGATATTTTATACGGCTTATCAACACTTTGTGTGTTATTTAAAACTAAAACATAATTCAGATTGTAAGAATGATTGCATTAACAATTTTATGAGACTAACAATTTCTCCAGATACAAGTCCTACTATTTAACCTATAGCTAGGGGGGCAGGAAATGGATTTAAAACTTTCCCAAGGTTATTTGAGCGAAAGTGAATGAAACAAAACCGACGGATACTTGGCTCCTCGATTTCTCAGTTCGGGTCGCTATATATTACAGCACCTGAACATTCTCCCGCCGGACAATCATAAAAAGAATAATTGCTATCTGACAGAAGTCTTCTGCTCATTCGACACGTAAACTGAAAGCAAATAAAATGACATCGACAATGATTTAAAATAAGAAATTTCGAAAGTTTGGGAAGCAGTTGTAAAGGAAGTGATTATAATAAGTGTTTATTGAGTAATACAGGATGTCCATAAAGTTCGCGTGCACATTAAAAAATTTATAACTTTATTTGTATTTGCGATAGAAGTAATTTATAAAAAGTATTAGAAAGAAGTTAATCTATATTTTGTAAGGTTTTATTGAAATTTTATTTAAGTTTCCACATATCCTCCATTATTAGCAATACAAAGGGTAATACGATTTTGCAGTTCACGGAAAACATTTGCCAACTGATTTACAGTAATGTCTGAAATCACATTAGTTATTTTAGCTATACTTAAAATTAGGTACATTAAACTTTATAACAGTTTTACAGATTATTTCTATCGCAAATACAAATAAAGTTATAAATTTTTTAAAGTGCATACAAACTTTATGGACACCCTGTAGAAATCTTTGTAGATATTTTAATGTCATTTGGAAAGTAGTGTCATTATTTAAAAGAAAAAAAAGCATGCTTTCTCAGAATATCAAGAGTATTTTTAAAAAGTATTATAGATGAAACAGACAAATGACTTTCTTTCGGTCACGTGGGGTGACCTGAAAATACACATCTTAACAACAACCAACATCATATGCTGATCAGAAGAGCCACCTCGACGTGATGTAATTGTTAGCAAGCTTGTCTTTCAAGAACAATTACAATTAAGTAGTGAGTTCGATCCGCACTGTGTGCCCCTTACTTTCGGTCTTGAACCACATCCAATCTAGACTTCGAAAATCATTTAACGTATCTCGACGTGGTGTAATGGTTAGCAAGCTTTTGTCGCTAGAACAATTACGTCTGAGTAGTGAGTTTGGTCTTCACTAGGTGCTTCACATATTCGGCTTTGTGCCACATCTAAGCTTAAAAATCATTTACGGCGCCTCAACGTGATGTAATGGTTAGCAAGCTTGTCTCGCTAGAACAAATGCGACTAAGTAGTGGGTTCGAACCTCACTATGTGCCCCATACTTTCAGCCTTCTGCCACATCTAATCTAAGCTTAAATAATCATTTAAGACACCTCGACGTGAGGTAATGGTTAGCAAGCTTGTCTCACTGGATCATTTACAATTGAGTAGTGAACTTCACTAGGTGCCCTATATATTCGGCCTTGTGCCACATCTAAGCTACGCTTAGAAAATTACTATATGCTGATCAGAAGAATCGAAATAATAATAATAAAATTATTGACGAATGGTAACCTAAAATAAACTTTTTTTAAGGTCCCTTCCGTTAGGAAAACCAATTTTTGCATGACCGAGAATTCCATGAAACGGACTCCTGTGGATTTAGCCAATAGCAGTTAAGTGGCATGGCGACACAGGTTTTATCGGGCAACCAAAAAGAAAAAAGGACTTGAAAGGCACTTCCGCAACGCCAGCGTAGCGGCCGGCTGCCAGACCCTCTCTGGCAGTCATTTAGAAAAGTATGTCTAACTACATTCCTCTTCTCCAAAGTGTGGTCGATCATGGCTCTCCACAGTTTCCGATCTTTTGTAGCTCTAAGGAACAGTTGCATTTTTACTATCCTCACCGGACCCTGTTCTGCTTTTCATTTACACAAGTTTGTTTCGTAGGGTACTCGATGTTTTGTTTTTTTTTCCTCTGACCCACTTGTCAAACACTCCTCGCCCTCTGTCATCCTCATGTGTCACGGAAATATCAACCGCCTCTTTTGACTGTAAGTATGTTTCTTTGTAGTTCCTCTTTTGTCAATGCTCCGTCCATTGTGTTGTTAGTCTTCAACGAGAGAAACACGTTTCTGTTGTCTCAAGTCGCCTCTTGATTCACTGCCTTACAGTATTGATTGGTTGGCTGGCCTGACACACCAATCCAGTGTAATCTGCGTATCTTATACTGTTAAAAATAATTCCCACCGATTATAAATCCTGCTAGGATCATGGCTCTTCCAAATTACCTATCCTTTCTAGCGCTTAGTAATGTTTGCCTTTTTACTAACCCTCCTATCCCATTTCACAAGTTTGTTAGATATATTACTGGCAGTCTTTTTCTATGCTTTGATTGATTTGTTTTTTACGGTTTATCAACCCTTTGCAGGTTATTTAAAGACAGAAAATATTTTCAGATTGTAAGAAATTTTTTGAGAGAGAATAATGGTTTACTGATACAAGTCTTACTAGTTAACCCATAGCTGGGGAAGACGAGGTGCAGTCATACCGTTCCTAAAGGTATTTACACGTAAGTAAATATAACGAAGCCAACTGGAATTGAAACTTGATTTTCTAATTAACAATTCCAATACATTAACTATTACACCTCCTGCACATCCAAGATGAAAGCACCTGGTTTCCCCAAGCGGTCAACCATCTAGGTACCGACCAGGCACGACGTTGCTTAAATTCGGTGATCGTACGTTAAACGGTATTTCAACGTGATATGGCCGTAAGCATAGGTAGCTTGCTAGATAGATGGGAAAAAAGTATTATATATATATATATATATATATATATATATATATATATATATATATATAGGAAGGATTATATAGATAGATAGAGAGAGATATATAGGAAGGATTATAGAGATAGACAGAGAGAGAGAGGAAGGATTATATAGATAGACAGAGGAAGGATTAGATATAGAGATAGAGAGAGATAGAAAGGATTAGATAGATAGATAGATAGATAGATAGATAGATAGATAGATAGGAAGGAAGGATTAAATAGAGAGAGATAGGAAGGATTAGATAGATAGGAAGGAAGGATTAAATAGAGAGAGATAGGAAGGATTAGATAGATAGGAAGGAAGGATAAGCTTTGGATAGATAGATTTGATTGATTGATTCGTTTTTTTGCCGTTTATCGACACTTTAGTGTTATTTAAAGTCAGAAAATATTTCATTATTTGTTTAGATTGTAAGAATCTTCTTAGAGATAATGATTGAGTGGTACAAGTCTTACTAAAGCTATTGCTAGGGGTGGGGAAGAGTTGAATTCATACATTTGCCGAAGGTATTTGCTCGTAAGTGAATATGACGAACCCAGCGAGAATTGGAACTCGGCTCGCCGACTTCCAGTTCTGAGCCATTATCCATTATACCTCCCTCACACCCAAGTTTACAGCACCTGGCATTCTGAAGCGGTCACCCATCTTGTTACTGACCTGGATGTCAGGATGTGTGTGTGTGTGTGTGTGTGTAACGAATGCAGGGCCGCAATTTTCGACGGATTTGCACCAAAATTTACATGCACATGCTCCAAATTAGCGGGAAGGCCAAGACCGACTTTGCATTTCCCAACTCCCATCGATACTGGAAATAATCGATTTTTTCATGCTTCTACGGCAGTTTTCATGTAGTTTCCGGCCATTTTATACTGGCCAGAGTGACAGCCAATAGCTGGCTGCCACGAATAGGCAGGAAGATTCTACTGGCCAGCGTGAGAGCCAACAGCTGACTGACACGAATGTTAACTCGCATGCAAAAAAAATCGATAGCTGCATTCGTCACAAGTGGGAAAAATTTAAATCTGTATGGCACTTTACTCTAATTGGCTCATTCGCTTGCTTAAACTCAACGTTGATTCTGATTCCGCAGAACTGTGTTGGGTGTTAAAAAGTATTTGTTGTTAACATTCTTTTTTCGTTCTGTTTTTCCAGTTACGAGTCCTTTTTTAAAACTGATCGTTTTGTGTTCATTTTGTTTCGTACTTTTTTCGTAACAGATTTAATGTTTAGTATACAGCAAAGAAAAAAAATTCGCAGTGTGAGATAGGCAAGAAGTAAGGCGTGTAGCAACATCAGCACGGCAAAGGGCACTGCTTTAAAGGCAAGGAAGGGCAAAAATATTTTAAGTCAAGTGATAGCGATTGCTGTATGAGTCGTACGATTTTTGAATCAAGCACGGACAACGCCGGGCCATGCTTACTAGTATATATATATATATATATATATATATATATATATATATATATATATAATTTACACAGGTTAATCAATACATGGCAATATAAGGCACAAGAGTCACTCAATCTAAAGGGTTGCAAGAACATACAAGGAAGTGTAAGACGTGCATATTATGAGGATATGTAGAATAGCGTTTGACACCTAGTCTTGAAGAAGTTAAGATTGTAATGATCAAAAAAGTATCATTTCGGAAGTCTTTCATAACGCACTGTTCTTGTCGTGGTGGGTAGAAAATGTCTGAGTGAAACTTTCTCCTTTTTCAAGGGAATATGAAAGAAGTGAATATAAGTGGCATGGTAGCTTCTGCCATAGAAATAGCGATAGAGTCTCGAGAGGCTAGAAAAGTTTTGTCTGTGTGGAAAATGGCTGTACGGTGAGAAATAATTAATCGCCTACATTGCCGCGTAAAGTCTTTTCGTCTATATTATTATGTAATCATTATTATTCGATTACATTATTATTATTATTATTATTGCCTTTGATTTCTGATGTGTACTCATTTCTTTCCGGCGCCCGCCCAGGAACCTAAGATTAGAAATGGCATCATGACATTTTCCACTGGAAAAAAATATATTTTACATAGACAAAGCCCTTCGTAAGGTATGAGCTGTACTCATGAGAAAAATTTTTTGTATTTCTTTAAGGCATGGGCTTCCAGGAATCCCTTCAATTAGTCTACAAGAATCTTTTCCAACCAATCCGGAGATTTCGATTTCAAGGTCCTTGTATTTTGATAGCTTTTTGAAGATCTTGAAATTATTATTATTATTATTATTATTATTATTATTATTATTATTATTATTATAAAAAAAAAAGGTCTGAGCTGGTGGACCTACGGGTTGTAGTTCATCAGAAACATTTTCCATGGAAAAAGCGATAGTCGCGAGAGGCTAGCAACGTTTCGCCTGTGCGAAAAGTGGTTGTAGGTTGGGAAATAATCACTATATATCTATATCTATATCTATATATTTGCGTCAAGCTTATTACAATGTGTGATATTTAATAATTAAAGTGGGGGAAACATAAATATTAGGTTGGTGCAAAAATAATGACGTAATAATGTCGTTTTTTTTTTCACGTATTTTTTAAAGTCAAAAAAACGACATTGTTACGACATTATTTTTGCACCAACCTAATAAAAATAAAAAATAATCTAAATGAAACCGGGTAGATTATAGACCCAACACACATATTTAAAAAAAAAAGACCTAAATTTAAAATTCCCAGCGTCTCTTGCTCGTAGTAGCGTCAACATAAATATAAACTTGTCCGATGAAGTACGAAAGTATGAAACGCGTCACACAAATTTTTTCCCGCTTTCTCTTTCTACTTTTCCTGATATATATATATATATATATATATATATATATATATATATATATATATATATATATATATATATATAGTCATCCATATATATATATATATATATATATATATAGTCATCCATATATATATAGTCATCCATATATATATATATATATATATATATATAGTCATCCATATATATATATAGTCATCGATACATCATATATATATATAGTCATCCATATATATCTATATATATATATATATATATATATATGTGTGTGTGTGTGTGTGTGTATATATAGTCATCGATATATCATATATATATCTATATATATATATATATATATATATATATATATATAGTCATCCATATATATATATATATATATATATATATATAGTCATCCACATAAAAGCCTGTTTCGCTGTATCTCAGCTCTTCAGTGTGGCTAGAAATCCTATATACAATCCTTATATACGTGATGTATACAACGCCATTAGTCAATAGTGCTCAATTTATAAATGAAAAGCGAGGCATTAATAGCAGCAGCATATCGTCATCCAGAGAGAGATTGTTCCGCTGTATCACACCTCCACAGGTTGTCGATACATCCGATTGCTTCCAGACGGGATTGAAACCGGACAAATTTGGCATCAGTCAGAGATTTTACCCTCTGAACTATCAGAGAGTAAAGAGGAAGGCGGATTTTTACTTACCTATTCTTCGATGAAACACGCCAATGACAGAGAGGTTCTCATTTCATGGTAGTATTAGCAGGAGTAGTCATTATTTACAAATTCGCGCTTTCTTCTAGAGTGTTCGACCGGAATTAAACTTTACGGGAGCGTATATATATATATACATATATATATATATATATATATATATATATATATATATATATATATATATATATATATATATATATATATGTGTGTTTAATTTGTGACATGGTCAAAATATTTAGAACGTTGGAGTATAAAAGGAAAAGAAACCTAAACATATGAACCGGGCAAATACGTATACTAACATCTCGGGATTACGTTTTAACTTAATGTACAACCTAGAAAAATGTGTGAAAAGTATGTTTATTATATGTGAAGTTCAGACAGCTTTTTCTTTTCCTTTTTTTTTTTTCTTTCTTAATATATATTCTTTAAAAACATCGACCACAGCAAGCACCTGGATTTTTCCTTCTAAACGAAACGAGTATCATTTCGTGTTCATACGTCCTCCGAGTTATCAAATACAATAATTTTTAGCATGTTTTTTTTTTTGTTTTGTTTTGTTTTTATATAATCTAGGTGAAGTGAATGACTTCGAACCTCGAGGACTCGATCGGCATTTGAGGGTCAATAGATGTAACAAGGGAATTGGCCCCGGTGGCGACAGTCTATGACCAAAAACAGGGACGGAAAAAAATGAAGATATGAAAGAAAAGCGAGGAGGACGAACGGATATAGAGATTGCCGGATAGATGAATCTCTTGGTCTGGTTTTCATGAGCCGAGGAAGAAGATTGGTGACATAAGCAGGTCTTTTCGCTGAAACTAGTTAACATATCTGGACATAAATGAACGAGGAATATATCAAGAGACGAATATTAAGTGAGAGTCGTAGACAAACATGGCCGGAATCTCGTGGCAGTGCGAGATTAATGACACATAGGACGTGACTTGAATTTTCTGTGGGTCTTGACTGACGTTCTCTTCCGTGCGCATGCCGTTAATTGAGTGCCTTTTAGTGTGGGTGTGCATGTCAGTGTGTGCTCGCACGCGTGCGTTCTTGCTTGTGTGTGTCTTTCGGGCTGATGCATATGATTGAGCATATAAATATAAAAATACACACACACACACACATATATGTCGTGAGAGGTGGGGCATATATAGAAGATGAAATATATATCTATTTACATGAATGAATATAGGCATGCATATAGTAAGATGTATACGTATATAGCAAATCATGAAGTTTATAAATACGTGCACACACACACACACACATATATATATATATATATATATATATATATATATATATATATATATATATATATATATATATATATATATATATATATATATGTCTGTATATGTATGTATGTATGTATGTATGTATGTATGTAAAATGTCTGTCTGTAAGCATATTTTTATTAAATATTTTTTTTCAAATGATTGTGAATAATATCTTTGTGTGTGAAGGTATATAATATATATTAGGTTGGTGCAAAAATAATATCGTTTTTTAACGTATTTTTTAAGGTCAAAAAACGATATTATTTTTGCACCAACCTAATATAATAATTTTGCCAAATGTTGTCAATAAATTTATATATATATAATGTGTGTGTGTGTGTGTAGGCATATTTTTATTCGAGATTTTTCAGATGTTTGACTAAAATATATGTATGCAGGCATATTTTTATCAATATTTTGTCAGGTTTGTGACATATATATATATATATATATATATATATATATATATATATATATATATATATATATATATATATATATATGATGGTTCTTGAATGAACTTTGAAGATGGAAGCCAAAGCATGACTATTTTTACCATTACTGAAGGCATGGATGATTTTTTCCTTTCACCATTGCTCAGATTGGAAGACATAGGGGGCCTGACGCAAAACGATTTTAACCTGTTCTCTTTCTAGTTTTTCAGGATTCTTATGACAAATGATGTCAAGATGGTTAAACGCCTTATCTGGAAACCTAAAAAAAGAAATTCAATTAGTCTAGTAATTCTTTTAGATATTAAACATTTTGTCGGGGCAGACAATTAATTATCCCATGCTGTAGTAGGATTTTGAAAGTTTTGCTATTATACTATATATATATATATATATAGAGAGAGAGAGAGAGTATAATAGCAAAATTTTCCAAATCCTATTACATATATATATATATATTTCATTGAATACGACAGACAAGGCGCTTTGATTTAGTTTTCTATGCAATTTCTCATGCGATCTAATAATTTTCTTTTCTTTTCTGATGATACAATATATAAAAACTGTCCGAATATTCTTTAATCAGAGCACTTTATACATGCAAAAAAGGCTAAAAATAATGGAAGCTATATTAATAAAAGCAAAACAAATACTTAATAATATCAACTATGAACATGGACACACTATCCTGATCGTGTTTTGAAAAATGTCAACTTTATATAAATACATACATGCAACAAACTATTTCTTATTTAACAGTTGAATAATTCATCCTTGAAAATGACTAAACGGAATAGCCGAAAGTTCTAGGAAAAAAGAACGTTGGGACAGTTTTTATATAATTTACCATCTGAAAAGGAATAAATTATTAGATCACATGAGAAATTGTATAAAAAAAACTAAATAAAATCACCTTGTTTGTCGTATTCAATGAAATGAGAATGAAAGAAGGATTTCTGGCTAAATACACACACAAACGGACATTTATATATATATATATATATATATATATATATATATATATATATATATATATATATATATATATATATATATAAAGTGAGTCAAAAAAGTCAGGCGGCCTGACTATTGCGTCTAGCATGAAACAGCCTGTCGCCTCCGAGTGTTAACTTCAATGTTCACTTTTATATTTATTTTTACATACGCACTATCTCTGATATTGAGCACTTTATCCCATAAATATAGCACACCTAAAAACTATATTTCTTCATATATATATATATATATATATATATATATATATATATATATATATATATATATATATATATATATATATATATATATAGTGAGAGTGATTGACTGGTCACATCGTGGGTTAAATTTAAGTTTAAGTGAAGGAAAGTGTCCGGAATACGTCAAATCTTTCCTCATTTTAATTGTGCTGGGGGAGAGTTGGTAAAATTTGGGGGCTTCGTCAGATTTTACTGAAATTTCAAGAAATGATCGTGTAAACATTTATTTAAATATTACGCTTAAACAAGGTTTGCACTCAGCTTTAGGTATAATGTTGTTTTATTGTTTTGTGTTGACGAAATCAAATTTTGAAGTAGTCCCTAATGAGTCTTTATACAAAATATATATTCTATCTGCCTGGTGTCTCGTTGAACATAAGGCCGTTCGCCGAGGCTTCTGTAATCGAATTGTTTCACGGAGTTGAGTGATTGGCCGCGGATGTAACCTCTGTTATGTAATGAAGAGTTGTTTCATGCCTAGTTCCTCTGCCCTTAAACGACGACGTGGTGGGAGTCTCCGACTAATGTCAAATCGGTCGGGATTGGATCCCGGCTTGAAGCTATCGGATGTCTAACTCTACTGATGAACTGTGATACAGCAAAACCGTCTGTCTGTGGTTGAAAATAGTGAAAGAAAGATGGTTTTGTTTGTCTTCATTTTTCGTATATATGTATCCAGATATTGGCCCGTGGTCGAGAAGTTAGAATGTTTGCTTTATGGCCATATGAAAAGGTGACTTCTTGATTTTATATGAATGCGGAAGGGATACAAGTGTTCAAAACATCTAGAAAGTGCCTGAAAGTCAAGGCAAGGGAGTGAAATTAGGTAGAAAGTACAGTTCGGAAGCAGTCGAGGGTGTTACTAACACGATATAACAAGTTATCGTAAGTGAGGCTTTGCTAAAATTATATAAATTGATCGCACACTCTCCGAGAAACTGTAATTAAGCTCTACTCAGCATAGTTGCAGTATTAACCACAATTTGACTATTTGGATTTGGTAGTCCGATTGGTATAGTCGGCAAGGAGTAACAAGAAAATGGGCTCCCACCCGCCGCCCGACAGGATATGGCTTTCGAGAAAGCTCTGAACGAGGAGATGTGCTGTAAGAGAAATAGAAACTTGCTAGGATGTGAGGTTATCTGTATACGAGATGTCTAAAGCTACGAAGGGAGATGCAGGTTCGAGTCCTGCCGGAGGTCATATCGCCTTTATTTTCTTGAATGCCCAGACCGGTAGACGAAAAAATATGGGTATCCATTAAAAATAACATTTGAAATATAGTTTTAGAATATGTTATATTTGTAGGGAAATGTGCTTAATATCAGGGATAGTGTGTGTGTAAATATATGCGTGGACACTGCTGTCAACAACGATTGGCGAGAATCTGTTAATGCTTGAAAGCAATGAATTAAAGATTGCATTGTAGCATGAAATAATGTCGTGATTGACCCCAATATCTACCGTTATACATACATACATACATACATACATATATATATATATATATATATGTATGTATGTATGTATATATGTTGAAATTATTACAATAATAGTATTTATTATTATTATACAGTACCCTTTTCAGGGCCACCCCCCATTCAAATTGTTACCCTCCGTTTGGGGATGTGCCTCAGTTGCACCCAATTGTTGTTACTAATATTGATTCCGAGTGTACTGAATTTCCCAGTAATGAAGATCGAAGATATATATATATATATATATATATATATATATTAAAGACATTTTTTATGTTTAACGTTCTTTTTTTTTTATAAAATTTTTTTTATAAAATTGTCGGACTTTGTCCATTTCGTAATATATATATATATATATATATATATATATATATATATATATATATATATATATAATACTAATAATCTTATAAATAAAGCAACCATACTCGTCCGGCTAACCTTAGGTGTTTATGCTTGTCAATGAACAAACTAATACTCAAGAGAAAAAAAAGGGTAAAAAAAAAAGGAAGAACTAATAACATGTACTTCCGACGAAAATAATCGTCTAGAATGAAAGTTCAGAGTCCAAAGAAAAAAACCTCCGACACGAGTAAAGTAAAATAACTATGCAAAGTGCTCAATACGCTAAGGAGAGCAAACTAAGTAAACATAAAGAGTCAGACAAACCTACCTAGGTTTCACCTACGCGGATCGTCAGGGTAAACAGTTTATCCTGACGATCTGAGTAGGTGAAACCTAGGTAGGTTTGTCTGACTCTTTAGGTATATATATATATATATATATATATATATATATATATATATATATATATATATATATGGCATGGTAGGATAGCGGCTTGGATTGTGGAATCGGAGAGCCGAGTTCAAATTCCAGTCACCTGGGAAATCTTCTCCCTCCAGCTATGGGTACATATCTGGACAGACTCGCTTCTATAGCTTTGGATGGCAACTGGTCTAGGAGAAGCATAACTCTGATTCAAAACCTGCGGAGAGTTCGTTTGTGACACGTAGTGTACCAGGTCTCTGTATTCGGCCCTTCAAAAACATGTGGTTGGTTCTGCCCAAAGCCTTCACCACTCTAATCAAATCACATGCGCTGGTATCTCGTCTGTTGGTTCCTAGGAACTGAGATGTTTGACCCTAATGCGTCGATACGACGGGAGAGTCTACCATATATATATATATATATATATATATATATATATATATATATATATATATATATATATATATATATATATATATAAAATGGACGTCATTATTTACCTTTAGGACCCTTTCGGCCAACACTTTCTCAAAAGGTAATCGTTGACGAAAAACAAGTAACAATCCAAGACGTATTAATAAATAGCGAATGGGATGGGAACATTGGAACACGATTAAAATAGATTTTATTTATAAATAAATTAAAGGCTAAATTTCTTTAGGTTTGATCGAGGGATTATGAGTAGATTTTTTTTTCCATTTTATACTCTTTACAGAATTTCGTATTTTGTTTTTAATAGTTAATTTAATTTAATTGATGAGAAAGAATACTATTCTGTCAATTTATTTCAAAATGTAGGACATAACTTTTCAAAATCGTGGAGACGATGAAGTAATGGATAGCGGCTCGTATTGAGAAATCGGGGAGCCGAGTTCAAATTCCAGTCAAGTTTATTACTTCACTTACACGCTAATAACTTATAGGAAAGATAGGAATCTTCTTCCTTCAAATAGTGAATAGCAGGACAGATTGAGTCTGGTGCCGAATAGTCTAGGAGAAGGAAAATCGGTGGAGATTCATTTGGGGACATTGTGGTATACTCTTCACCTTTCGGCTATTCCAAAAATGTATCTGCTTTTGCACAACCCCTCACACTATAATCAAACGATATGAAAGAGCTGCTTGAAAAAAAAAATATTTGTTCATTTAGGCAGAAAAAATCTCTTTTAGACATGTCTGGTTGAATAAATTACAGACATTATGTCTGTTAATTTTTAATAAAATTCGTTCATACTCACGAATAACCTTCCGTGTATTGATGTTAAAGAATGAGAGAAATGTGCTACATTTAATTTAATTTTATTTTCATTTCCCAAGTACTTTCGATCTTTTTCCAAGATCATCTTCAAGAATTCAAGTGGTACAAAACTATATGTTGTTGGTTAACATAATTATTTATACAAACATGTGCGTTGTTATCTATTACTGTAATGTTTGTTTTTTCATTACTTCATTTTTGATTTACTTTTAAATGCAAAATGGTTAACAATGGGCTGAGCGTTCATTAGAATGTGAAAAAAAATTATCGATTATGGAATTTTATATATATATATATATATATATATATATATATGTGTGTGTCTATATTTCTGAGATGAGGTATTATGTACACTATTTACATTATTCGAACTATTGTCTTCATCTTTGTCGCCATGTTTATCACAACGTTTCGGAAGCTGTACGCTTTGGCCTTCTTCAGGTGGTTGAAATGTCGAACTGAACCCTTTATTTCGCTCACTGAGGTAGATTGTTCTTGTTCCACGTGCCATGTTTAATGGATGTCAGTTATCTCCTGTTAATCCCCCCCTGAAAGTTCTCCACTGCCTTAACCAGGTATTGAACTCACACTCTTTGGGTCCTGTCACTGGATCTAACTATCGCCTTTATCCACTGTGCCTTGTATCTTTGAGAGAGTCTAGTAAATATTTATTTATATAGATGGCAAAGTTCTCAAAATGACGAACGCGTTTCAACTGGTGTCGACAAGGAAGTAATGTCACCTACAAACAAGAAAGACAGACACACACACACATTAATAAATATATATCGGCTTACCTGTTATGATTGTTTCGAATTACACTTATTCATGGGCCCAACAATGTGTGTCTAAATCTCTCTATACTGTGTCCTTGTGCATCTACATCTAGGACATATATTTAGTAAGATTCCATTCGTATAATCGACCTAAAACGCACAAATCAGGCATTCCTATGCGTCACAATATATATAGCGTTCCGACATTTTCAGCGTCTCCTGTCTGCATAAATATAACCAACATTTGCATTTTTTTATATCCCCACTCCCCTTTGTGCGCATGTGTAGTTACATCAGCTTATTCCGATGAAGTTTGAAAGGACGCTTCAAAAAATATTTTCCCTTTGTCATTAATTTTCCTAACATCTTTCTCGTATAAAATAATTAATATATCATCTTCCTCATATATCTGCACACGTACTCAAGAAGTGATGAAGTGTTCCCATACCGATCCATCTTCCAAGATGATCAAACATCTGATTCTTCCTTATCTCTCTATATTTCTGAGATGAGGCATTATGTCCATTATTTACATTATTCGGACTATTGTCCTTATCTTCGTCGCCATATTCATTACAACCTTTCGGCCGTTGTACGGTCCGGCCTTCTTCAGGTGGTTGGAATGTCGAACTGAACCCTTTATTTCTACCCCAGTGAGCGAAATAAAGCGTTAAGTTCGACATTCCAACAACCTGAAGAAGGCCGAAGCGTACAACGGCCGAAAGGCTGTAATAAATATGACGACAAAGATGAGGACAATAGTCCGAATAATGTAAATAATGCTGATTCTTCCTACTTGAATTTTCTGATGACAGACGTGTCCAAAATTACGATTTCCAACATTTCTTCTCATAGTGATTCTATTTTGTCTGTTGACCTAAGTACCATTATTATTATTATTATTATTATTATTATTATTATTATTATTATTATTATTATTATTATTTCCTTTGACTTCTTGTGTGTACAAATTTCTTTCCGGGTCCCGTCCAGAGACCTAATGTCAGAAATGTCATTATGACATTTTCCACTGAGCAATTAAAAAATTATATATTTTACATAGATAAAGCACTTCGTAAGGTGTGGGCTGTTCTCGTAAGAACAATTTTTTGTATTTCTGTAAGGCTTGGGCTACCAAGAATTCCTTCAATGAGTCTATTACAGTCTTTTCCAATCAATTGAGGGCTCCAACTACAACAAGGGTCGTCGATGTTCTCATGTGCCACATTTTTAAGATTTCAATTTCAAGGTCCTTGTATTTTGATAGCCTTTTGAAGATCTTCAAAAATACATTGCAGTCTGCAGGGACTGTCATGTCAAAAAGGAGGCATTTTTTTTTTGTTTGCGGTCTTTCATAACGATGTCTGGGTAATTAGCTTTCATTGTTCTGCCTGTGTGTATTGTAAAGACCCATAAAATTGTTACAGGTCCTAACTCCTTAACTGGGTCTTGGTGGTAATCATACCAATTTTTTCAGTTTTGCTTCCGTAGAAGTTGCAGATTTTCCAGTGTAGATTTTTGCCTACACTCTCATACCGTGTTTTCTATTCAATCGGTGCCAATATCGTGCAACCTGATACAAGATGATCAATTGTTTCTGGATATTTATCACAGAATCTGCATTTTGGGCTAACACAAATTTCAGTATGTGTGCTTGATAATTTCTAGTTAACAAGCATTGATCCTATGCAGCAAGGATAAAAACTTCGGTTTCAGCTTTTAACCCTGCCCTACGTAGCTACTGATGTATATAGAGTTTGTCTATATCAGCTTGTTTGGCATGAGAAGAGTATTGATCGTGAAGCGGTTTATCTTGCCATCGTTTCTGTATCTGGTCGGTTGCATTTGCTTTTACTTTCTTTTTAAAGTATTTTGCAGTTTCGGTGTATTGTGTTTTACTTGTATTTCTGCACCCATTTGAAACTCCATTATGAACTTGTTGACTTCTTTTATTACGGAATAAAGACGCTTACTACTTTCATGTTCTTTGACGCATTCCATCATCCAGTCTTCTGTAGTTTCCAGGTATCTTTGAAGTCCAATTGTTGTAGTTTTGTGAGACAGTTCTAGTTGAACTAATCCTCTGCTTTCTTCGAATCTGGGCACATAGAGATGATCAACATCACCTTTGGGATGATGCATGCGATAGCGAGTGAGAAGCTTTCTCATTTTGGCGTTAATTATTATTATTATTATTATTATTATTATTATTATTATTTCCTTGGATTTCTGTTGTATACACATTTCATTCCGGGTTCCAACATGACACCAAAGGTCAGAAGTGGCTTGATGACTTTTCTCAAATTCATTTTTGTAAAAAAAAAAAACAAGAAAAAAAAAAACAAACACCCCCCCACAAAAAAAACAACTAAGATGACACGCATTTCACATAGATAAAGCTCTTCATAAGGTGTGAGCTGTACTTGTGAGTACAAATTTTTTATCTCTTCAAGGTATGGGCTATCAGGAGTCCCTTCAATGTGTCTATAGAGACCTTTTCAAATCAAACCGAGGGCTCCAACTACAACTGGAATTATTGTTATCCTCATGTGCCACACTTTTGCGACTTCCACTTCAAGATCTTGTAATTTGATAGTTATTTTTTGAATATCTTTAAAGATACATTACAATCTGCAGGGTTTGACATGTCAGTGAGAAAGCACATTCTTTTTTGTGGTCATTGATCATTATTAGTATTATTATTGTTGTTGTTTATGTTATTGTTCTGTATTTTTTGAATTTATTTTATAGGCCTATTATACTTTCTTTTTATCGATGTCTCTCTCTCTCTCTCTCTCTCTCTCTCTCTCTCTCTCTCTCTCATATATATATATACACACACACTCACACACCTTACAAGATTTTGAACTAAATCGACGATAGCTTGATTTTAAAGAGCTTCGAGCGTATTATTATGATAGTCACTTCTGTTAGATGTGTGCGAATCTTGTATACAATCGCTACTTTGGCGTTTTTGGGTAGGCTTGTGCAAAATTATACAAATATAATAAGTAAAATAGGAAATGAATAAATAATATAAGTAAAAATAAGTAAAAAAATAAGTAAAAATAAAGAAATCCCAGTGAAAAGGAAGAAAACGAAATTATTTAAATTAAGTGAACCCACTCGATATTAGGACCATGAATAAACAAAAGCACAAGCAAAAAAAAATAAAAATAAAATTAGGAAAGTAATCTTCCCCTCCCCTTCTCCCCAGAACCCCCAGTGTTTTATATATATGACCTACATAATGAGCAGTAACACGTGGTCTATTGATCGATTCAGTCATTATACAGTTAACTACTGTATTCACACTTCTCTCTCTTTCACACAATATTCTCTAAATACACATGAGAACACACGCGCATTCACACACACACACACACACATACACACACTATGAAAGAAAAAAATCAACCTTGCACTTTCTAAACCATTTTCGTGAATTATTTTCTCTTTTAATTAGAGTAGAATTTTTTTTTTTTGTCAAAACTGTTGCCCGTCTCGTTACGGTGAACAAGCAATGCGTTTTATGCGTTGTTTTATCTAAATATCTCTTTTGTGTTCATGCATTATTCAATTTTTTCATGGAGATAAAATGGGAGTGTAAGAAGTGCAGATTGTAAGGCTATGTAGGAAAGATAATGGTTGACCCTAGATTTGCAGAGGTTAACCCTGCAGTGACCACGGAAGCATCTTCTCGCGAGTCTGTTCCATAAAGTAACCGTTCCCGGGAAGAAGTTCTCTGAGCGGGACATCTTTCTTACAAATGGAATACGAAGGGAATGAAAATGATTTGCATTACCAACACGACATGGCGGATCTTAGTTATAAAGTCTGGAACAGGTGAAACTAGCTCGTTCACCCTTTTGTTATGATAGGATATGGCACATGGTGTCAGGTGGTTTCTTGATCAAAACTTTTTCCAGTATCACCTTTGATCACTCTGCTTTACGAAGAAGCTGTCCAAATAAAACCCGAGTTCTTCCAAACGGAATACATAGGAAAATGGGGATGATTTTTTATTAGTGTACGTGTCTTTTTTAATAATCCTTTCACTTCATGCAAGACAATAAAGCCACTAAGACTTACTGAGTGTTAGAGAATATGAGAAAAATACATTTAAGGATAGAGGACAATAAAAAATGAATTAAAAAGGCAGGAAATAACAATTGAAATTGCATTAAAATCTCTGAAGTTCAAAGTTTGCTGCGTAGCAAGAATCCAGAAGAGAGTTCCACAAGTGCAAGAGAAGAAACTATCAAAATAGAACATACGGTTAGATCTAACGATTTAAACTATAAAATGAGCAGACATTACTGTCAATCTAGTACTGCGCTTAAATTCATAAAGTCTCCTTGAGTAGAATGTTCCTCAGAACAATAACCATGAAAGTTGTGTCGGCCTGAATTTGGTGGAATTAATAAATGAGGTTTTTCAAAACATTGGCCATAGAAATAGCGATAGGACCGCGACGGGCTTGCGACGTTTCGCCTATATGAAAGAGGTTGTAGATGGAAAATAATTTCATCGCGCACAAGGCCACGTAGATGCTTTGTATTTGTGAATATTGGGATCAATTTAGGATATTCATGGTAGGATTGATAGAGATCTGAAAGTATGATTATGCTGGAAATAGGACATGCGAAAATTATGACCTACATCAATCATATCTTCATTGTCAACATTTTTATAAATTAAGATACGAATAGAAATTCATCATTAGGAGATAAGCAAATTGAACATAGAATAAGCAGTGCTAAGCATAGTTTCGCCCAATACCACCAATTGCTTCAAAACCGAAAGATTAACCTAAAATCTCCAGTTATATTCTTAAACAGACTCGTCAGATTGGGACTTTCGTATAGATATCATACATATCTAAACTGCTGGTTGTATGCAATTGCTTTCTCAGATCAATGGTTAAAAATGGCTTTGAGTGAATAAAGTTTGTAGATCTTAGCAACTACAGAATGAAAAGTAAAGGATTATACCAAATAAGAGAAACCACATCATTTGAGGACATTGAACAACAGCAACAAGTAAAATGGATAGCACATATAACGTGAAGAGAAAAAAATGTCATACTCAAAATGTTGACTGCCCACACTACTTTGAATAAAAGGTTAAAAAGGAAACTCCCAATCAATACTGGAAAGAGCGATGACAGATACTGGACTCGAGAAATCTATTCCCCAGGAAATTGAAAGATTTTATAAATTTCACGTGACAGTAGCACTGGCAACTCAGGCAATAAATACTGAATCTTTCCTTAGAAGGAAACGACTTACCATTAGAGGAGAAATGATACTGCACTTTCACACCATCCCGACAGCCAGGGAGTGAAGAAGAAAACGTAACTTGCGTAGCACTGTCTGCTCCCTCAATGAATGCCGAATTTTTCCTTATAAAGAAACTGTTAATACCATTACTATGAGAAATGAGGAGAACAGATATTTTACTCTGATCCTAGCCCGATGGCCAAGGAGTGAAGAAAAGCATTACTCGAGGAACACTTACTACTCGGTCAATGAATGCCAAATGTTTCTTTATAAGAAAACTGATAATATTACCATTAACATTGCAAATATAGATTGCATAATCTAGTCTTCATTTTCCGATTAGCGCACATATTCAAACGCCAAACGACTTTACAGTTCTCATTGGAATCCCGTTCTTACCCAGTTATGCTTGCTTTTGTACTCATGAGCACACGAATAATATCGGAATATTATTGGACCAGGATCTCTTGACATACTCCATTAACTGATAAATTGTTTAGCAATAGTCTTGTCGAATGAGTTCATTAAATTTTTTCCACGTGATATTTTTGCTGGTGATTGGTCGCCTTGAACGCTCATCATCATGAAGTCGACCGACCTTTAAACGCGTGTGCTGCTAAAAAAAAGTCCGAAGATTTTTCATCTTAATTCTGAAGAAAGTATTTCGAGTCTTTTGGTAACGTATCTGCCGAATTTCAGGCAAAATCTAATACCAACCGCTGCTCGAATTTCATGCTTGTCGTAAAGATTGCAGAAACATTCCAACACAGTGTTACAAAACTCAACATAAGAATTGAACAAAATAGCACTAAGCCGACTAAAAGATTGACTTAAGACTTAGGCTGGATGCTAAACAGTGTGAACTGTAGGCGTATTTGTTCTAACAGTACATTAGAGACAATTCCGGTTCTTTTACTTAGTGATATCATCTGGTATTATTGTGTGACAGTTACATACGATTATTACTAGCCCAAAACAAAGAAACTTCCTTAATGTTGTTGTTTATAGTCAAAAAAACTCTGCTTCTTTTTCTGCTTCTTCTCCTTCTGCTTCGTCTTCTTCTGCTTCTTCTGATTCTTCTTCTTATTATTAATATTATTATTATTATTATCCTTCGGCTTCTTATATTCTACTACTACTACTCCTTCTTCTCTTACTATTACTACTACTCCTTCTACTCCTACTCCTATTACTACTATTACTACTCCTACTTTTACTCCTTTTCTTCATATTCTTTTTCTTCTTCTTCCTCGGATTTCAAGTTGCTCCAGTTTTGTCCTAATGGTTCCTAGCGCGCTAACAATGATCAGTACTATTTTCCCTTTCATGGTCCATAATTTTCATCATTTCGCTTACGAGGTGCTGATACTTAACCGGTTTTTCTCTTTCTTTTAACTTGTAATCTGTAGTCTTCCGACACAGAATCCACTGACATTTTTTCGTCTGTGTTGACTGTCATTAGATCTGCTCCTCACAAATAATTCTTGACGACAAATTCTCGTTGATTCGTACACGGTCGAACAGCATTTCTTTGAACAGTTTCTGGCGACTGACCTTTCCATACCAGGCATGCTTATGTTTATACCCTTTCTAGGCCAATTTGATACATTCACTTCTTCTTCTTACATCATCATCATTATCATCACTTTTACTGAAATCGATTTCATTTTTATTACAGCGTTTGTCTATAACTTCTAGTTCGTGAGTTGAATACAAATAACGGTTGCAATTTTTTAAATATCAAACTAATTATCATAATAACGCATTGTTTTTCTCTCGGAAGACACAAAAACTAAATTTTGACAAACAAATAAATTCAGAAAAATGAATGTCGTTTAACAGTCACTCACACACATACGCACAGATAGATGCAAATAGACAAAGGTAGATAGATGAGAATATACAAAGGCGGATGTGAATAGATATAGATTTGAATAGATAAAGATAGATTGGTAGTTGTGAATACACAAAGATATCTATATAATGAACAAAGATAGTTTTGAATAGACAAAGATATATAGATATGAACAAAGATATATAGATATGAACAAAGATAGTTTTGAATAGACAAAGATATATAAATATGAACAAAGATAGTTTTGAATAGACAAAGATATATAGATATGAACAAAGATAGATAGTTGTGAATAGACAAAGATATATAGATATGAACAAAGATAGTTTTGAATAGACAAAGATATATAGATATGAACAAAGATATATAGATATGAACAAAGATAATTTTTTAATAGACAAAGATATATAGATATGAACAAAGATAGTTTTGAATAGACAAAGATATATAGATATGAACAAAGATAGATAGTTGTGAATAGACAAAGATATATAGATATGTACAAAGATATAGTTTTGAATAGACAAAGATATATTGATCGATAGATTTGTATAGACATAGATTGTTAGATTTGAATAGACAAAGACAGATAGAGACAGGTACCCCTATGTATGTATGTGAGTGTGCGTCTATTGAATCTCGACTTTAATTATAAAAAATAAAAACAATGATTTGAAACCAGTTCTTTCTTTTAATATTGTTGCAGTATTAAATCGCAGACTTTTTAAAGAATGATTTTACCATTTTAAAGATATTTATAGATTATTAATTATCTTGATATTGGGTTTATTTTGCCTGATTTTATTACATTTTATATTTATATTGCATAGCTAAATAGATCGATATGCACGCATGCATATATATATATATATATGTGTGTGTGTGTAAGTGTATGTTCCTGCGTGTTCGAGCGCTTGTATTTATTTTCCTATGTTGTGTATATGTGAACAGATTTAGATGAATGGATAGACAAAGCCAGAAGAAAATAGATATTACCAGCTGGCACATAGATATGAGCAGATTCTTATAGATTGGCAATGGCAAGAAGATATATGTATGAATGTGGTGTGGCAGTGAATCTTAGATTAAACAAAATATAAACAATAATTTTCACACCAGTTGTTTTTGTAATGTTTTTCTATTTCCGCTATTTTATTTAAATGCAAAGTGTTTTTGAACAAACAAAGATTTTGTATTTTAAAATATTATTGGATATTTATTAACTAGATTTAAAATAATGTATTTTTGTGTAGAAGTTTATATCCGAGTCTTAATTCATATGTGCATATTGAATTATATGCATTTGTGCAATTTTGTGCACAATTATTTTTCTCGCTTTCCTATGACTTCTCTTATTCTCCATCCTCTTTTCACTCCATCGTCAGTTCTATTCTCTTTTCTCTATCTCTGATTATACAGATCTACATGTTATCGATTACTTTCCATTCACTTTTACATTTCCTATGACTTCTCTTACTCTCCATTCTCCTCCCTTTTGTTCTGACTATTTTGACCCGCTATGACTTACTCTCCATCAGATTTCCTCACATCCTGACTACTCATATTAATTCCCCAGAAATTCTACACCTCTCAAATTATTACCGGTTCTAGTGGTCGGTGTTCGAATCTAGATAATAACTAGAATACCTAAGAAAGGAAGAAAGAATATTAAAGAAAGAAAGATAGAAAGAAATAACGAAAGAACTAATCTGACTGAAATAAAAAAGAAAGTATGAAAGAATTAAATAAAGACATATGAGTGAAAAAAGTGATAAGTAATTAATTTTATGAATAGAAAATGGCTTGTGTGAAATGAAGAAAATTAAAAGAAGGAAGTAACTGTGGGAATACGAGAATAGCCTGTTTCAATCAATGAAAGAAAAACTAATGTAAAGAAAGAAGTTGTTAAAGGGAAAATGAAAGAATAAAATAGCCAGCTTTAAAGAAAGAAATAGTACGAAATGAATAAATAAAGAATTCGTATGATTGAAACTTATATGAAAGAAAGTTTTAAGTTGTGTATATTAATGTTATTATTAAAGGGAGATTATTTCTATATATATAATAAACAAAAACGTAATTTACCTAAAAATAAACTAATTTACATTAAGTTAAAATTTAAAATTAATCTTGATCAACGTATTTAAGCAGATATTTATATCTAGGCGTACATGTAACCATCAATTCACTTCTCTTGTTTTATAAGTTAGGGTTATTTAAGTGTTTTAAGATAACCAATTTTTCAACAAGAAAGAAGCGTTATCTCCAATTTATACCCCAACAAGGCTAGTGGTGGAGACGGGATACCAGCCATTGCCTTGAAGAAATGCGCGCCTGAACTGGCGGCCGCCCTTTCTAAACTATACAGCTACTGCCTCAAGGAATCTTGTTTTCCTGACTGCTGGAAGTCCTCTTCGATCGTTCCTGTCTTCAAGAACTCCTGCGGCCCCTCTGACCCTTCCAACTACCGTCCTATCAGTTTCCTTCCCCTCTTCGGCAAAGTCTTCGAAGCCCTAATCAATAGCGGGGTGGTTAACCACCTCACATCCCATAATCTGCTCTCAGACAAGCAATATGTTTTCCGCTTTGCCCGATCTACAGCCGATGAGCTTACGGCCATCACTGAAACAGTCTACCGAGCTCTTCAAAATAACGGGGAAGCACGAGCCGTGGCACTAGACATCTCCAAAGCATTTGATAGGGTTTGGCATACCGACCTTCTTCGCAAGCTCCAGGGTTATGGCATTATGGGTCGATTATATAACCTAATACGATCATTCCTGTCAAACCGTAAATTGAAGGTCGTTCTCAATGGATTCTCCTCCAGTTCCTATCCCACGAACGCAGGTGTTCCTCAAGGCTCCATCCTAGGCCCCAATCTATTCCTTATCTACATAAATGACCTTCCTGACGCAATAACTTCCCAAGTTGGCATCTACGCGGATGACACCACAATTTATTCCTGCCTCAAAAAACATATCTAGTCTCGCTGACAAAACTCTCCTGGCCGTGCGTCTCGAAAAGGACCTCTAATCGATTGTGAACTGGGGCATGATTTGGCTGGTCAACTTCAACGCTTCTAAGACAAAACTGCTCTCTATTAATCACCACAGAGATCTTTCCCTTCCCTCCATTAGAATGTCTGACGCTCAACTTCTCGAGAGCAACTCTCTGCGGCTTCTCGGTCTCACGTTGACTGCTGACCTGAGATGGAATAAATACATTGAGTCAATTGCCTCGTCCACTGCAAGGAAAGCTGGCTCCCTGAGCCGCGCCAGGAAGTTTTTCTCCCCGGAGTCGATCCTCCAGATCTACAAATCAACAATTCGCCCTTGCATGGAGTATTGCTGCCATATATGGTTTGGTGCCCCTTCTGTTTGCCTCGGGGTTCTTAATAGGCTCCAGAGGCGGATATGCAATGTAGTTTGCCCTGCCCTGGCGTCTCGTCTACAGTCACTTTCTCACAGACGCTCCGTCCCCTCCCTCTGTCTGTTCTACAAATACTTTCATGGAAATTGCTCCGAGGAGCTGCATTCGCTGGTTCCCAGACGTCATGAGTTCCAGCGCCTTACGAGGCTGGAATCCCGCTCTCACCCCTTCACTGTCGAAGCTCCTAAATGTAGCCGTCTCGCACCTCTCGCCTGTGGAACTCCCTTCCCTTTTCCTGTTTCCCTGTGAGCTATAATCTCCAGCTTTCAAGTGTAATGTCAATCGACATCTCCAGTTGCCTTGATCTATCCACTACCCTCATCCTTTCTTCTATCACTCCTATCTGATCTTGCTCTAAATTTTCTGTAACCCCTTGCGTCCTAGTGGCTTCCCGCCTTGCTTGGGATGAAATGCTTAAAAAAAGAAAAGAAAAAAAATGTTAAATTTATTTCCTTTCCCGTTATAATATTTAGCTCTTGTTATAATATCCCAGTTGATTGATGGTGAGAGATTCCATCATGCTTTAATTGCCAGAAATATTTGGAGAGACCTCTGTTGTTTTTGTATTTGATATTACCTAAGGTCATTCGATTATAGTAAAAACGAAATTTCCAAGGCATTTCATTGGGACCAAAATAAAATTTAACATCGTTACCGGATAAATAATAAATATGAAAGAAAGATCTAATATGAAAGAAAGAAATTATATGAAATGACTAAGAATTCATGTTAAAGAAAAGAATCTTATAAAAGTAATAAAGAATTCGTATAATTGAAAGTAATATGAATGAATGAACTAAAGAAAGAAGAAATCGTATGAAATGAATAAAGAATTCGTATGATTGAAAATAATAAGAAAGAAAGATTACTGTGGAAATGATGACTGAGTGATGATGCTATGAATGCATGTAAATAATAGGTGGTTTTTGAAAAATGCTGGAAATTTTTGCATCAAGATAAACAGAAGGTCTACCGGTGTCTTTTATTGGCACGTAGACCTGCCCAGAAAGTTTATTAATGAGGTGCTAAGGAACTCGACGTCAGTGACAAACTAAAAAAAGAGAGAGGGAAAGAATGAAGAGGTGCCCGCCGAGCAAATCTTTTCAATGAATTGGAGACGCGATGAGGCGGCTAAATAGACCCTTGACCGTTGTCCTCCGTCTAATTGTGCCGGCTGAGATATAAAAACTGATTAGCAGTGACGACTTCGCAATCAAAGATCAGGGAAGGCGCAAGAGAGATCAACTAATAAAGAAAAAGAGTAGGGAGAAAGAGAGCAGGAGAAAAACAGGGCTAAATGCTTAGTGATATGGTTACCATTCCTTACGCCCCATTGTTTAAAAGGTCCCAAAATGACGCTCTTGAAAAATAACAACGTAAAAGTTAATTCCAACGCTGTGTTTTGTCTGAGCCAATGCACGATTCGGGCCCACTTACAGCTCTGGCGTGATGAAGAAGTCCTTTCTGACAGAACTTCGCTGTGTGTAAATCTGTGGTGATTTCTTTTTCTTAGTAACAAGCAGTTGTTTCCAAATAATTATCTGCCATTTTGACGAGAGAATCTCATGGGTTGCACACTTTATTTGTTACCCACGAGATTAATATTTTCGTTGGAGGTTGTATAAAACACACTTCTGTAAAAAAAAAACAAAAAAAAAAACAAAACAAAAACATACAACATTGGTTTGATGATTGATTTTCTACAAAAATTTTACAATGCTTTTCAACTTTAAATGCAAAAACATGATGGATGTGATTTTTGGAAAATTCCTTAAAAAAATAACAATGATTTTATATATTAGGTTAGTGCAAAAATAATGACGTAATAATGTCGTTTTCTGACGTTAAAAAATACGTCAAAAAACGACATTATTACGTCATTATTTTTGCAGCAACCTAATACTTGACCTCTCGACTAAGGCAGGATGTGACACAAGGAGGTCTCCATACAAGTACAAAAATGTTCTGTTTCCTGCACTGTCACGTTTATGTATATATTATACCGACCCTACCTCTCTTAGTGCAATGAGAAATCTGCAAGATTGGAAATTGAATGCACGCACCAGGCACCTTATCCCATCTATAATTAGGAGAACAGCTACTACGCTTTAATCGTGTGCTAAATATGTATATGTTCATTAAACATATCTACTTCTTTCTTTATCCCATCAGAGAAATGAAATATCTATTTTGTGCCGTCATTGAGAAAAATTTTTCCTTAAATAATATTTAAAAATAAAATTAAAAAGTGCGACCTGGTAATATACATACTTATATTTGATGTGAAAAAATAATTTTATATACCGTAAAAAATTCTATTGCATTTACTTGCTTTATACAAAAAAATATAGTCTATTAAAATTAACAGTGAAAATATATTAAAAATGTTTTTAAAATTGTAGTTAAATAAAACGAATTCTAACCTAAACATCTTTTAAAATTGTTGTTAAATAAAACTTATTCTAACCTAAACACCTCTCTCAAAGTACTACAAGCACTTAAAAAATCCAATAAAACACCTACAGTAAAATGAAATTATTATGAAAAGCTAGAATATGTGGGCCATTAAATGACCCATGTCCTTTGTACATACGTGAGAAACTATATATTACTTTTAGTTTATTAGTTTATAAAAAAAATAAAAGTTTACTAAATCAGAGAAATGAATTAGCTATTTTTTGCCGTCAGTCATAATTTTTACTTCAATAATATTTAAAAATAAAATTAAAAAAATGTGACCTGGTAATATACATACTTATACTTGATATGAAAAAATAATTTTACATACTGTAAGTAATTCTAATGCATTTACTTGTTTTAAAAAGAAATATAGTATATTAAAAATTAAAAGTGAAAATATTTTAAAATTGTAGTTAAATAAAACGTATTCTAACCTAAACATCACAAAAAATCTTTAAGTATACAAATAGAAAAAAGAGAAGAATTTTTGGCTGTTAACAATAAATTTTTTTAAAAATCCAGACGACATGCATTTAACGGATGTCAGAATTCGTTAAAAAATACATCCCTACCCCTACATAAACATAACCCTTTTTCGAACGTAAGTAATAACTGATACAACAAAAGTTAATGAAAATGAACACGCAACAACCCCTTGTCTGGATGAGTGGACTTCTCTGTATCCTTGGAAACATGAATTATGAATTTTTGCCGTGCCTTTAAAACTCAGTAAATTTAAAAATAAGTTACTCCAAAATTCGCTTGAGGATGAAATCGAATTAATGACTTTAATTTAATTACAAAATTAAATTCGAAGCTTTTAGCTTCCATTTTTGAAACATGGTTAGAAATGTGTAGCGAAAAAACACATTTTAAATCAGTTAATTTATATAATATATATATGTGTGTGTGCGTGTGTGTGTGTGTGTGTGTGTGTGTGTGTGTGTGTGTGTGCCGCATTTTCACAGATGATGGCCGCTTCATCGTGCCTGACCCCGAGTGTAACATGCCAGGCCGGCTGCGAACTAGCATGATTTGTTGCACAAATAACAGACAATGTGCTTGCCACAACCATTATATATATATATATATATATATATATATATATATATATATATATATATATATATATATATATATATATATTGGAATTTCCTGAAAAAGAAAGAAAAACTATTTGTGAACTGAGCAACAAGCATAGAACAGGTCGTCCAAGGAAAACAACAGTAGATGATGACAGAATCAATGTAAGAGGCGTGAGGAAAAATTCCAAAACAAACTACAGAGTTCAAAGGTGAACGTTTCACAATCCAAAGAGGGCTTTGAGAGAATATCCAGAAATATAGAGGCCATACCACAAACAACTCATCAACAGTAAAAGTTTGAAGGCCGGATTGCAATTTGCAGGGAAAATACAGAAATGAGCTAGAAAAGTTCTGGAAGAAAGTATTTTTTACGGACTAATGATAATAATATATGTCTGTATTTCTGAAATGGGGTATTGTAATTATTTACACTATTTACATTGTTCGAATTGTTGGCATATTCACCACGTTTCGGTCGTTGTATTCACCGAACTTTTTGGCTTGAAATTTCCAACTGAACCCTTTATTTCGTCTACGGGTAGATTGTTCTATTTCCACGTGCCATATTTCTCAGTTATTTAACTAAACTCTCCAACTCTTTTTGTTCACCACTGCATTAGCAAGGTAATGAACTCACAAATCATTGGGTCAATTCATATATATATATATATATATATATGTGTGTGTGTGTGTGTGTGTGTGTGTGTCTGTGCGTGTGTGTGTGTGTGTGTGAGAATGTTCTCAGAATATATCTGTGCAAAAGACAAATAGAATAAAATAGACAATAGGAAACACTACTTGGCCCTTGCCGAAGGTAAGTAATTATAAACAAAAGTGAAAGGTTATACTCGAAAATGAAAAATTTTGAAAAGACGTTGAAAACAAAACACATAGTCCAAAAAAAAAAGAAAAAATTTACTAATATCCCAGAAAAAAGACTTACACACGAGCGTCTTTTAAATATTTCTGATTTTCTATCATATATTTGTTTGTGTGTGTGTGTGTGTGTGTGTGTAGTTTTAGTGTATACTCTATTTATTGGTAAAAGTGCACAATATCAAAGATAGAGAGTCTATAAATATATTTTTGGCTTGAACACACCCTTCTTACTATATATATATATATATATATATATATATATATATAATCCCTCAGCTCGGACTTTAATGTACAAAGCAATCTTAAGATGCTGACTATAGACTGGCTATTATGTAATTTGAATTTTAAAAAATATATTTGGTTATCGTAATGTTCGTGTAGATATATATTATAATGGGGTCACAGTATATTTAATTTTAAAAATTATATTCAGCATAAGGGATTTGTGTAATATATATATATATATATATATATATATATATATATATATATATATATATAAGGTCATCCCATACGTTCTGTCCGAATTTTAACTTTTTGTTAAAATGAACGAAATCTAAAGAGTATTTTATAATGTCTAATGGCGCTGAACATTATTTTTATGTTTAGATGCATTTAAACTGATCAAATTTTATTTCAGACAACAATAAAATTAAATTTTGGTTGATTAAAACCCTGCTAACATGGAAGTACCCAAGAATCATTTGAGGCACATAATGCTTTATGAGTTCAAGAAAGGAAACTCAGCAGCAGTTATTTATTTTATTCATTTCTTTTGTTTAACAAGTTATGCTTCTTTAAGTGTTTTTAGATAACCAATTTTTCAACAAGACAGAAGTTAAATTTAATTTCTTTCCTGTTATAATATATGGCTCTTGTTATAATATCCCAGTTGTTTGATGGGAGATGCCATCATGCTTTAATTTTGGAGGGAGCCGAGCTGTTTTTGCATTTTATATTACCTAAGGTAAAACCCAAATTTCTAAGGATTTTCAGTGGACCAAAATAAAATTTAACATTGTTACCGGAATGTATACATGCTTGGTATATAATATTATCAGTCATGCATTGACCGTTTAAGGGGCAGATCATATTTTTCAGGCAGTTGAATTTGTTTTTAGAAATATTTTACATTGCCTTCGTTGGAAATATATTTGTTTAACATAATGTTGTTATGCTGGGATATTGTTTTATCTTTGGTTCAGTATCAGATATAAAGCATATATACATATAGAGTGTGAACATTTTTGATTTCTGTGTCTACACTGTCTTATATCCACCCATCTATCTATCTATCTATCTCTCTACATATATATATAAGTCAGCATATATTTTTACATTATAAAGAGATAATTGAATCAATTAGCAATATTAATGCAATTAATGGCGAAATCTCTTCGCTAACAGACTTAATATAAGCATTAAACTACTAACAATCCACTGAATAACGCGATCCTTATGTATAAAATTGTTGTCAGATGGATCTGATATATTTTTTAGAGCAGCAAGTACTTTCAAGGACTACATGTCCTCATCATCAGGCTGATTATCTCTTTATTATATATATATATATATATATATATATATATATATATATATATATATATATATATATAATATGTGTGTGTGTGTGCGTGTGACTTTTAAATATCCTTCTATATGTGCATAAGAACACTGTATTTTAAATGCTTTTCACCCTGTACTATTTTCGAAATGGGCGTTTGTTTATATGAATCTCTCCCGAGATCTATAATTATTTCTCACGTCTTTTAAAAGTATTGTGCCAGCATACTGACAGATCGAAATAGTTTCATTCCATTTGTTTCCAGTGTAACCCGGATATAAGAGAGCCGGATATAAGATAAACCCGGATATAAGAGAGATTTTATGTGGTCCCAAATTAGAGCCTGTGTTAATGTATATATAATAGACCAAACCCGGATATAAGAGAGCCGGATATAAGAGAAACCCGGATATAAGAGACTTATCCGGTCCCGACAGCTCTCTTATATCCGGGTTACACTGTATATTGTTTAAGATTACAATATCAGTTTCTCTTTTTTATTTGTCTTTTTATTCCATTCTACTCCTAGTGTTTTCACTCTAATTTTTATACACACACATTTTATATATATATATATATATATATATATATATTATGAAATAGATTAAGTCCATTAAATATAATTAATACTGTTTAATTAAAAAGGAGATCATTTACTCAAATATGTGCATCCATAGAAACGGAATATATATATATATGTGTGTGTGTGTGTGTGTGTGATAGAATTTTGAGGAATTAGACTAATAAGTATAGTAATACATCGGGTCTAGAAAAATCCTCAACAGAAGCCACTGGGCGGTCGTTTCGTTCTATTTCGGACTCATCAGCAGTGAGAATCGAACCCGAACCGTTACGAATTGACGTAAGCGGCATACCAATTGTACCAACGGGCCTCGGTGACGAAGAAGAAACTGAATAGACTCGATATAGCGCCGCTCCTTACAAATTCCGTGGTGATACTCATCCAAGTATTCATAACCCAATGATTATTATTTATTAATCTGACATTTTTATTACTCAATAGGCATTTTTTATTGGATACCCATATCTGAATATACGATCCGTCTTTATTTTTAAACGGTATTATATTTCGTATACCGATCTGAACATTTGAGAAATCTTATTAAAGAACCTGTCTTTCACTTTGCAAGGAGTAACCGTCGTTAGGCGTGATTTAACCACTCGGCTAAGAAGAATGTGGTAATTAAGCAAGGTCCTATTTTTCCCTTAAAGCACACTTTAAACGAAGCAATTACTAAAGAAATAGTGCATTTTATTCATTACTATATGTACTTGTGTATAAGCCGCATTTTCTGGAATGGATTTTAAGACCCCTAGAAAAAGCCATTTTTAAACATCTTCAAAAAATTACTTGTGTACAGTACGACTCCCTATTTTTTATGTAAAACTGATCATAAACAACGACCACTATACTCAAATGTATAAGGTAATACGCATATTTAACCACAAGTAATAAAATTTTTACTATATATATATATATATATATATATATATATATATATATATATATACGATTGTGTATCCAGGCAGAAATCCCTCTTTTATACATGTTTCATTAAAGACGACAGACACGGTACTGCGACTAAGGTTTATTTTTCTTTTGTTCGAACAAGTAATTTCTTTTCTGGACACAGTGTGTGTAGAAAATGTTCAAATGTTCTGTAATTCCGAGCGCTTTCGGCTTTAATACATTATCAAGGATGTTTTTATTTTTACTTTTTAACTGGATGTATGGCTTGTGTGTATGTATCTAGAGTTATAGTGATTTTTTTTTAATTTCCGAACACGGTCAGCACATTGTGGCCGTTTCCGTAGTTAATATTAATGAGTGTTGGCTTTTTTCTTTTTTATTATTAAAGCTTACATTATTTTTTATCTCTTTCTTTTACATGTGAATGAGGCTATTTTTTTTTTTTTTGTATTTTCTGCTAGTGTGTTTCGTATGGAGTCTGGTAAGTTTTTGTGCGTGTTTAAATTGGTTATATATATATATATATATATATATATATATATATATATATATATATATATATATATATATATATAATTATACAAACTTTACTTAAAGTTCCTATGTTTTATTTAAACACCCATTTTACTAGTAATATACATTTGGATCAAACACTGATAATATACACCTTGCTATGGTTGAACACAGTTACACACAGACACAGAGAAACATATCAGCAAGTCAATTACATACAAACTGCGAGTTCTCGTGTCTAGTCACGTTCTCGCGTCTTTTCGCCGCCTCTCGCTCATTTTTGCTTTCACAGCTCATACTGGCTGTAATCAATCTATTTAATTTAAAGTAAAATCTTCGATGCCGTTGCGGGTTAAATATCTGTACATACCAAAAGAAGCACATACCTATCCGACCAACTACGTAGACAGAGAAAGTGCAATTTCCCGCGTCTCGTCACGTTCTCGCTTCGTCTCACCGCATCTCGCTCATTTTTCTTCCATCTTGTTCACTCTCTTGAGAAGAACGTGCCTGCCCTCTTCCCCAGAATACAACAGCGACTCCAATAAAAGTTAAAAGAATTAACTTATTTCTTAATTAACTCACGGAATCTCCAGTTACAAGAGAGATAGTTTTAGCTTATTCAGTAAATATAAAATCTATCAATTTACCAATTCATTTGCGGTCTCGGTGTAGAAAAACGTGTCGTGTGTGTCACACATTATATTGATGTGCTTGAAAATTCAAATGAAAGCTATGGCTTTATTTATTATCAAACTCCTTTTATAAAAATAGGAAGAACATTTACAGCAGCAGCGTCATTTGACTTCTTAAAATCTGTTGGGTGTACAATAATTCCTTCAGACCCTTTGTATTAAGTCTAAGCAGCCTTCCCTTTGTAAGCAGTAGGAATGTTTTGGGAGTATAATTGTAATATGTATGTGTGTTATATTGATAATTGTATTTTCACAATTTTATCCGCGATTGAGCACCTAGAAGGATTAGTTAGTAATTTTTGTCTTTTATTAATTTTTCAATTGATCAATTCACAGTGAGTAATAATTTTTTTATTATATTTTGTCTCCCTCACTTGTTTAATATATTTGTATATATGCGTAATAGGTTGGTGAAAAAATAATGTCGTTTTTTGACGTTAAAATATATGTCAAAAACCGTCATTAATTTTGCACCAATATAATATATACTTATTGAAAGAGGAGGAGCATATGGAATGTATTAGGTTGGTGCAAAAATAATGTCGTTTTTTGACGATTTTTTTTTTTTTTTTTTTTTGATTATCGTTCACCCATTTATCCAACTTTTTTGACTTCCCTATTTGCTTTAAATGGCGAACGACTGTTGAGTGGTCGACCTCGAGTTCAACAGCAACTTCTCGTGTGGTTTTGCGAGGATCGGCTTCAATTAAGGCTTTCAAATGTTTGTTATCAACCGCAATTCGGTCGGCCGCGAACGTCTTCATCTTCGAAGCTCTCGTCACCATTGCGAAATTTCTTGAACCACCGTTGTGCCGCACGTTCGTTAGTGGTTCCTGGGCCAAACGCATCATTGATATCACGAGCTGCCTCGGCAGCTTTTCAGCCTAGCTTGAACTGGAACAAGAAAATCGTGCGGATTTGAATTTTGTCCATGCTGTCGAAAAGCCTGCAAAAAATGAATGAAGAGATTGAGAACGGTAACGAATAACACGATTCGATAGAGCGAAAAACGCGCTTCAAAATGATATATAACATGGCTATATATATCAATGAATTAATTCAGAAATCATATATAAAAGTAACATATGCGAGAAAACGACATTATTTTTTGCACCAACCTAATAGGTCAGCTCCGAGAAATCCAAAGCAATACCGAATAGCGTAAACACCTTTGTCAATATTACCATGAATGGGAATTCACTTGAGAGTAATCTTGTCTGAAGTTGGTGCCTGCAGCTAGGACATCCGCATACGGATTGCTGCAGCCATGGTAGCGATGGCTAAATTGGCAAGAATATGTAGGTGCAAAATCAGCTTTCAAACGAAATACAGACTCTACAAATCGCTGGTAGTCTCCATTCTCCTATATAGATGAGAAACATGGACACTACTGCTTGAAACAGAAAAAGTGTTTGAGAGCAAATGCATGAGAAAACTCTTTTGCATCTTCTATTAGAAACATAAAACCAATGAATTTGTGCGGAAAAGTGTTGAAAGATTTATGGGCCACAAGGAATCTCTTCTCGCCACTGTCAAACGGGGAACAATGGCATGGTTTGGACAGGTCAAAAGGCACAACAGCCTATGCAAGACCATCTTGCAAGACACCGTTTAAGGCGAACGTAGAGGAGGACACCAACGCAAAAACTGGTTGGACAATGTCAAACAATGGGCAAGTATGATTATATCAGAATTGCTGATGGCTACCGTCGATAGACTGTTGTGGGGGTGATTCAATATGGCTTCTGCATTCCGATCCCCGCTACGATTACGATAATGATAATGATATATAATTTTTAAAAGGTTCGTTTTCAAAGATGTAATAGATTATTTATGTAGATATAAAATCCGTGCGTAGTTTATATAGTCTCGCATCTCCTCTTGAATCTGTAGAATTCCTGTTGAATTTAGCGCCACAACCGCATTACCTACTGTAGTATGATTGCGGTTTCAGTATCAAGTAGTTTTTTTTATTCAGTGTAGTGCTCGCCCTACGCCCAACCGGTTTTGAAATGTCTTGTCTATCTACTAGACTAAACCAAGGCTTGAAAGACCAGTTTACTCTGTTATCTTGCTGTGGTAAGAAAAAGTTGGATTGATACATATGTCAAGGATATTTCTGTACTTGTCTTTAAATATCCTTCTTTTTTCAATGCACTTAAGTCAGGAATGAATATGATTCACATAGATTAAATATTATACCGTGAAGATATCGGATCAAAAGTCAGTTAAACACCACGAGTCGGACAAAAGATTTATTGATCCACCTTACCATATCAACTCATAAGTTTATACCACACGCTTGCGCCGAGGAAGCTGTTGATTATAATTACAGATATTATCATTAAACGATTACTGATATTAGATACTGTAATTAAAATAGATTAAACTGAATTAATAAGAATGGTTTAACTTTGTGCATGCTGTGTAGGAAAGCTACTGAAAGTATGCAATACTTTGTCAGCGGATGCACTCAGCTAATTCCAAAAGAGCACAGGCGATGCCATAACAAAGTACGGCCTCAAGTGCACAGAGGAATGGTACGAGCATTCACCATCAGTATTCGAGAATGAGCAAGAACCTAATCTGACAAGTGCTTGGAGAGCAATCGCCCTGATATGAAGCTTGTCTTCAAAAGGAGCCATAAATGGATCCTGATAGATTAAATGTTGCGGTAAATTGGAATAAGAACGTCGTAGTAGCAGACTATGCGAAAATCCACAGGTACCAAACTCTGACATTGCATATTCAAAGAAATGTACAAATCAGCAACTCAAGTTGGTGTTTGGGGCACTCGTGACTACTTCCCAGGACGGTATTGAGATACCTGACATTGGAAGTGGGGCAGCAAGGCTTGGAACAGCACATGTGCTGAGGAAAATGTCTCTAAGCTGTCGGTAGAATGTGAGATATGAGCATAATCCCTCGTCTGGATCATCGCAGAAGATATCAAATAATAAGAAGAATGGCCTGTGGAAGCTGTTTATTATCGTTACTGATAATTATACCAAACGCTTATTGATAACAACCACTTTATTTTAAGTGAACAAAACTGAATTAATAACAATCATAATAATAATAATGCAAATCGCCTCAAAATTAGTATCAAACACAAAAAATGGGCCCTCCAATTAACGTGAGAAGTCCAAGTGGTAAAAGCATCCCCGGAAAGGTTATTGAAAAGTAAACAAATATATATGACCTGGAAATGGAAATAGAAAATGTGTGTTTTAAAAACTAAAACTGTTACAGTTGTGGCTGGAGCTCTGATAAAAAAGGAACCCAACAATAAATCAGCAAAATCCGAAAAATAGTTCTAAACTGCATATCCCGCGTAAAGCTTGTCACGTTTAAGTTTTGTTCGTTTTCCCCAGGCCAGTTGTTATTATACGGCATGTGATTAGAAAACAAATGCAGGTTAAAAGTATTTTCTAATAATAATAATAATAATAAAGGCCATGAGTCGAGATGTTTATTTTTTTTAAGTTTGAAGGATGAAGCAGCCAAAGAGACTTGGGGAGTCACATCTAAATATTGTAAACACTTTATTCGGAGTCTACGATTACCCGGCCTGAAGTTAAGGAGGGGGGGGGCAATAAAAGGAAGGTTATCAACACCTTAGCTATACCCGTAGTAACATACAGCTTTAAATGTAAGTTGAATGACATTAAGGGTTTGGACGCTCAGACCAGAAAAATGCCGACCCAAATGAGGATGCATCACCCGAAATCATATGTTGACAAGCTGTACGCACCAAGAGCTTTAGAAGACTAAGTTTTAATCCAACTTGAACTAACTCTAAAAACTACAACAATCGGATTGGAAGCCTACCTCACAAAAACCAATGACCCTCTCCAATAAATAGTAAAACCCCAAATCCACTCCACCAACAAAGAAGCTGCACTATTCAAGAAGCTTAATATTCTTGAAATCCTACCAACAAAAAAACGAAGGGAATGCCATCTACGTCAAACGAGTAAAAAGGAAAGCAAAAAAACTTGGCCAAATGAAATTTAAAAAAAAGAACTGGAAGGAAAAGGCGTTGTATGGCAAATACCTAAAATGAACGAAAGAAGCAGATGTGGACCAACAGAAAACACATCAGTGGCTGAGAAGCACCGGGTTTAAAGTTGAGATAGAAGGCCTAATTATCGCCGCTCAAGATCAAAGCCTCGCAACCAGATCTTATCACTGTCACATAATCAAAGATGGAATTAACCCTAAATACAGGATATGCCGAAAATATGATTAAACTGTCGACCATATTATCTCAGAATGTCTGGAGCTAGAAATATATATATATATACCAATAGACATAACAAGGTAGCAACATAAGTGCACTGGAAGATATGCAAGAAGCACAACATGGAAACCACTGGTATTAGCTCGAACCAGACACAGTTACCCAAAATAACGATGTAACTATCTTCTGGGACATGCCAATCCAAACTGACAGGGAAATAAAAGCAAACAGACCTTACATTATCATAAAAGACTAGAAATTCAGGAAGTGTATGCTTATTGACATAGCAGTACCATCTGAGAGAAACACCTCCATGAAAATTATTGAGAAATTGTCCAAATGCAAGGACCTAGAGACTAACAGGATATGGGGAATGAAGACTGGGACTGTACCAATCGTAATTAGAGATCTGGGCATCGTGGATAAAGGAATGGACAATTTTACTAACAGTGTCCCAGATAACATCAACATACAAGAAGATCGCCCCTACTATGAACATCCCATATACTAGGAAAAGAGCTATCAATTGATAATTATCCTATAGGGCCTAAACGCCATAGTTTGGACCCGGCTCTATAGGATACAAGGCAGGAGACACAACATACATAAATAATAATAATAATAATAATAGATTTGCTCATGGGAGTAATCTCCATTTCACTGGAGATTTATTTACGTACTTAAGTATTGAAAACTGACAAAATAGTTGAATATCAGAATATTTTGGAATCTGAACTTTTCAGCGCCATTCGAATATATTAGACTCACACGGACAGACCATTCAACAATTTTAAAGGCTTAGCAAAATATGGTCCTCGTACGATCATCGAAGTTGAGTAACGCCGAATTTGGTCAGTACTTAGATGTGTGACCGCTTTGAGATACTAGGTGCTGTAATCTTGGATGTGCAAGCTGTGTAATGGATAATGCCTTGGAATTGAATACCGGAAAGACGAGTTCGAATTCCAGTCGAGTTCATTAGATTCACTTAACGCGAAAATCCCTTTGGGAAAGGTATGAATCCATCTTTCCTCCCTCCCAGCTATGGGTTAATTAGTAGAACTTATATCAGTAAAAAAAAAATTACCTAGCAAAAAATTCTTAAAATCGAAAAATATTTTCCGGCTATGAGTAACCCGCAAAAGGTTGTTAAGTCGTAAAACACAAATCAATCAACAAAATATGTCGTCATTTTTAACCACACTTTTTCATGTTATGCTTTTTATATTAATGTTATCATTCGTTTTTTTTTTTAATTTTTTTTTTATTTCAACCCAAACAAGGCAATAAAGCCACTAAGACATAATGGGTTACCGGGAGTGAAAGAGAATAAGAATATTTTAGTAAGAAACAATGAGGAAAGGACAATAAAGAAACAAGATTCAGGAAGAAAGATTATGTCGACTGACAGTGCATTTAACATTTGAATATTGTAGACGGTGTGGAAGCAAGAATTTGGTAAGCACTTATACAGATGAGAAGTGTGAGAGAAAAAACTATTAGAATAGAAGAAGCGATTCCATTATATTTCTGAAATGGCGCCTTTTATTTACTTCAGAATACATTTCTTACTTCTCAAACTGAATACCACGTTTCTTTATGAATTCCTGTTGTCTACGACCAATTGCTTTTTTTTTATCTCATTGCCTGATGGGCATGAATGCTGGACAAAGCAACAGGCTAGTTTCACTTAGGATGCTACACATTGACACGTTTTAGCTACCTGACCACAGGACCTTGTCGATGAACGAGCGAGTCTACAGAGAGAAGTATACGGGTTGGAGAGAGAGAAACAGTATGGCCGTTTGCCAGCTCAGACTCAAGTGACCACTTGTATCAGGTATCAGTTCCACTGTTTCACAAGATCAAAAGTTGATCTCACAAATTTGATCTCTGATCTCTGATCTCCGACACGTACATCTTAGCAGCTTGAGGACGGAGAATCGTCTTTGTTTTTCTCTTCTTTTTCCCCGTTGTTTAATAACAGTTTCGTCGTAATAACATAAAATATTGATCCACTTTTAGTATTAAAAGACTTCTCTCAGCTCAAGCGTATACTTAACGCAAGTGTTCAACGATTGTCTATGTGTCGACTGGGGGAAATATACAATAACTCGCAAAATGAAAAAAGCGAAACTATACTCTTCCCAATATAGCAACTAGACGCACTGTGATTCTAGCAAGCAAGTTACACCAACAGTCTGCTCGGAAAGGATCCCACTATTAAATATAAACGATAAAATGGCCTATCCAGGGTAATGATACCTTGTTTTATTCCCCTTCCCCTTCATATCCCCTTTATATATACATATATATTGGCATAGGATACATTTACCATTATGCTTTGACTTGTATATCTCATGTCAGGTCACTGTACGAGGGCTACTGGAAACATGCAACCAAATAAGATCCGCCACAAGATCAGGTCATCGGTGAATACACCGGCCCCCGCAACAGGCTTTTCTGGATCCAAGGATGGATAAACAACCATCAGGATTAAAAATAAAGGATAAATAAACCTCTTTGCAGGATCAGAAGTCATCTAGTAGAATCGGGTGTGCTCTATAGCTATGAATGAAACCACAGCGGTGATGACAGGCGGATGGCTTCCTTGACTGAAGTCAGCTGCCAAGGCGGAAAGTTCCCCCCCCCCATGAAATCAACTGTCACGTTTCAAACCTATCAAAGAACGGATGAAACTTTGTGTAGGTCATTTAGCACAATGGATGAAACTGACCTCCATAGCTATACATGCAGTTAGTTGGGTGATGAAACGACATCACTGGGTAGAGGGCTTCCTAGACTAAAGTCAACAGCCAGAACGGAAGGTTCCCCTGATGGAATCAACGGTCACGTTTCAAACCTATCAAAGGACGGATGAACCTTTTTGTAGGCCATTTAGCATAGTGGAATAGACTGGGTTCCATAGGTATATATGCAGCTTGTTCGGTGATGAAACGGCATCACTGGGAGGAGGTCTTCCTAGAATGGTTAGCTGCTAAACCAGATGGTTCTTTCAATGAAATCAACGGTTACGTGTCCGTGTCCAAGGTGGACCTTCAAGTTAGAAGACACCGGATATCCATTCTACAACTATATATATGCAATTTAGTAAGATATTATTATTATTAATACTAATACTTATTATTACTGAGTGATTGATTTAGAAAGAGGGACGACAACAGTGGCGCTTAGGTAGAAATATACGATGCCTAATATTCTCATCATAACACCTCGTTTGATACGCATGTATCACAGCCATATGTACACCATATTGTGACGAATTTTGATAAAAGCAGTGAATAATAATATAGTTGGTGCCCAGCTTGAAATGCCTACAACGCGAGTAACGCAGTTTCCTCAGATATATGAGGACACTCGATTCTTGATATATGGCTATGTTTCTTTTCCACTACTCCCGCTCATCAAAAGTGATCTTTATTATTATTGTTATTATTATTATTATCATCATCATCTCCTACCAGTAGCTTCAAGATACAGCACTTTCCTCGGCACATGAGCCGCTTCACTTGCGCGCTCTTAATTATGTCAGGTATTCTCAAGGTATCTTGAAAAATCGCTGGAAATAGTCCCGAGTGTACCAACCCCAAAATGGACATCATCAGCTGCTGTTTCGTATAGTTCTCTGATTTGCCTTGACAGGTTTTGATATATCTATTATTGATTGATTGATATAGAAAGAAAGAGAGGTGCGACAACAGTGGCGCTGAGGTATAAATATACGAAGCTCGATATACCCTTCATGACATCTATGACAAGAGTATACCTTACATAACCCTTGTCAGCTAACCAAGAGCGCAAAGACGATCTCCGATTGCGAATGTTCTCAAGTACTTAAATGTGACTCCCAGGTCCCCTTAACTGGATCTTCCTTCAAATATAAAAAAAAACTACAGTGACTCCCGGCTATTAACAGGGATGTCAAGTATGTCAGCCCCTAGGGGACGTCCAACAAGATATTGGGTGTAACCATCTCTATTGATCAAATTAGAATAAGCACACGCTAACATCGCAAATCATTGAAGGTCTGAAGCTATGAATGACATGTCTCGTCTAGCCTCAAAATATAAGACGATTATTACAATCATTACCCGTGTACATTTCACCGTTTTCCTATTTGAATTTTGTGATGTATCATATTTAACGAATAGATAAGCGCACTGTGCGTTCCGCGACGTGATCGCCGTATTTCTTAAGGACGTTGGCGATTATGGCTTTTATGGCTTTCCATAATTTTTTCTCCCTTGTAGCTCTTAAGAAAAGTTGTCTTTTTTTTTTCTTTTTTTGCTTTCTCTCTGCCATCTACTCACTCAAGCTTGCCAGGTAGATTATGCGTTGGTTTCCTCTGTATCTCATATATTCAATCTCGATTGTGAGCATCAAATTTTACAAACACTCTTTCCTTATTATGTGCGCCAAAATTTTTTAACTCTCTCTTCTTGGTGTTAACTATAAGTATCCTTTTTGTTTCCATTGTCTCTAGATCTCCGTCGTTGCTCGCATGTTCGTTCCATGGTATTCTCAGCATCTTTCAATTTTCTTCATCTGTAACGAGATTCTCCAGCATTCACCGTCATATAGGAGAACTGCAAAATACTTATGAAAATGCCTCTATTCCATCGTTATATATTATCCTATATTTGCTTTTATATACATAATTAGTTATTATGGTATTGCTTTGAGCCATCATTAATAACATTTAATTTTCACTCTTCTGTGGGGTAATGGATAGCAATTCGGATTGAGGAATCGGAGAGGCGAGTTCGAATTCCAGTGGAATCCATTACATTCACTTACGTGCTAATACCGTTGGGAAAGTTATGAATCCTCTTCTTCTCCCCCAGCTATGGGTAAATAGCAAGACAGACTGAGTTCTATAGCTTTGGATGAAAACTTGTCTAACGCAGAAAAAACTGGCAACTTACTGAGGGTAAAATAATCTGCCTTGTCAGTCACGTATCGAAAGATACATGATCGCCTAAGCGTGTAACACGCATGGCACATCACTGACTGAAATTCACCTACGTGCTAATACCCTTGTAAAGGTATGAATCCTCTTCTCCCACCAGCTATGGGTAAATAAATAGCAGGACAGACCGGGTTCTATAGCCTTGGATGGCAACTGGTCTACTACAGAAAGAAATGTTAACTTACTGCGGAAAAAAAAATCTGCCTCGTCAGTCATGTATCGAAAGATACATGACCGCCTAAGCGAGTATCATGCATGGCACATCACTGACTGAAATTCAATTACGTGCTAATATCGTTGGGATAGATATGAATCCTCTTCTTCTCCCCCACCCCCACCAGCTATGGGTAAATAACAGGACAGACCGGGCTCTATAGCTTTGGATGGCAATTGGTCTACTGTAGAAAGAAATGGCAACCTACTGCGGAAAAAAAATCTGCCTCGTCTGTCATGTATCGAAAGATACATGATCGCTTAAGCGTGCATCACGTATGGCACATAACTGACTGACTTCTGATGAACTCCGCGCAGATATTATCATTATTATTATTGTTGTTGTTGTTGTTGTTACTATTGTTGCTGCTGCTGTTGTTGTTCCACTTGTTCTTTCGACGTGGCATATGATAACCGTTTCACATTTGAAGAACCAAAAGTGAAATTCAAGAACCTTCACTCTTCCCACACTGCTACCAAATACATCATCTGGCACCGTACGGTCTACAGAACTATGCGACTGGTGTACAGGACTCCAGTAGGTATGTTGGACCCCCACCAGACTTAAGGCCACACTGCTACAACCAGATGGCCCTTCCATCCCGTCCGTATTTCTCTGCGTGCGTCGGTCCTAATTGCCAGCATTCGACGAGGGCACAAATAAGCTTATCATTAATTTTTTGATAACAGTTGACAGCCGTCAACAACCAAACATCGTTTCCTCCTTCTGTTCAAGCTTCTGCCCTTTCAAAAAAAAAAAAAAAAAGAACCGTATGTTTTTTTTTTTGTTTTTTTTGTTTTTGTTTTTTGTTTTTTCGGCGCCCTTTTGTAACTTGGTCCTCATGCAATTAGGAGCTCTTTTTGTGGGAGAACGTAAAATATGAATCTTTTTTTTATTAAAATTCTCTTTTATTGTTTTTGTTCATCCTAATTTTATTCCTTCTTCGCTTTTCCTTTTTCTCGTCGATGGTGCAATGTGCAGCCGTTCGTGATGGGAACTGGGAGAGTCGATTTCGAATTCCAGTCGTGTTTGAGTCATTCACTTACGAATGCGCGCAAACGCTTTTGAACTATCTCAACGCTTGAAAACAAGCATTAGACACTTCCAGGAATTAAACTCGCGACGGTTATACATGTTTAACCAATTCCTATATCTACTATGGTAACGAAATAGGAGTTGTGCTTTTGAAACCTTTATATTCAATGTCAGATGAAGATGATTTTGATATTTGGTCTATTATGGCGTCTTCGTGTCGTTTTTGTATAATTTGAATTGCATTTGTTTTTTTTGTTTTTTTTTGTTTTATTTTTTGCGGGGGTTACATGAGGAATAGCCACTATAATTAATTTCATTTGTAAGGAAATACTGTTCTCACCTTAATTATTATAGATGTTATAGACACAAGGTTTCGACCAAGTAACCTCTGGTCGTCATCAGGTATTTATTGTGTAGTTGATATGGGATATATGTTGATCATTGCATTATTTTCTTCCTGTGATGATTGTTCGTTACTACTGATCCATACGTTCTACATATAATCACAAGATGTCAGTAACACGTTTAATCAGCCCGTAGTTTTCTATTACACCAACGTCCTGAATTTTTTTTTAATTATTTTGTTGTTTTTTTTAGGAGGGGGGTGTAATCATTTCAACGCAAGCAAGGCAATAAAGCTACTAAAACGCAAGAGATTACTGAGTGCGAAAGAAAATAAGAAAAAAGATTCTTAAAGAGAACAACAAAATAACAGGAACTAAGAAGGAAGAATATAACGATTGATATTGCATTTAAATTTTTGAAGGCCAAAATTTACTGGAAAGGAAGAAGCTGGCAGAGAGTTCCCCAAGCGAGTAGTGCGAGAAAAAGAAACTATTAGTATAGAACTTACGTTAATATCTAGCCATTTCAACCTTTTATAGGATGAAACCTTGCCGTCAGTCTTGTTCAGGAATTTATTTTTGGAGCTTTTACATTTAATATCAGATTGTTTCAATGCATAAATATGTAGACTAAAAGAATTTTTTTTTGACAAAATGTATAAAGCGGATTACATTCTATACAAGTTATCAATGATTATTGTTTCAAGCTTTAACGAACCGGAGAGGTCCGTCTTTAAGGCAACACCTCCCCATTCTACGAATTGTCGTGACAGCCATTTTTCTTTCATTCATTGCGCCTTTCTTTATACTTTTTTTATTTTTTTCTGTGTATCTTTTCTTTTTGTCTTCTCTTATTTTATTTCTTTTTTTTCATTTTTTTTTCATTTTGCCTCCCAAAAATTAATTTAAATTTCTTCACTCACTCTTTTATTTAGGTTCCGTCTTTTTTTTTTTTTTTTTTTTTTTTTCGCTTGTAATTTTCATTCCTTTTCTTTTTGTTAGTCATTTCCTTCTTAAAGTCTTCCTATTGCAATTTAAAAGTATTTTTTCTTTCTTTCTTTCATTTTTCTTTCTTTCATTTTTCTTTCTTTCATTTTTCTTTCTGTTTCTGTTGCATCTTCACTTATTCTTTCTACGTCTGCATTTTCTTTCTTCTTTTTCATTTTCTTTCTTTTTCTTACATTTTTTTATCTATCTATCTATCTACATTTCCATTGCAGAATTTTTGTTTTTGTTTTCTGTTCTTGCTTTTCTTTTTCTTAAATCTTTTCTTTGGCAAATCTTTTTTCTCGCTTCTTTTTTTCTAGTGTACCTTTTGCTTGTTTCTTTCTCTATTTTTTTCTTTCTTTATTTTTATTGCAAATAATTTGTTAAGCTTCTTTGCGCCTTTCTTCTCCTATTCTTCTATGCTTTTATCTTTTTAATTCTTTCTTTCTTTACACTCATTTTTTATTCACATTTTCTTTTTCCTCACATTTCTTTCTTTCCATTGACAATGTCTTCTTTTCCTTCTTAGCTTCTTTTTTTCTGTCACATTTTCTCTCTCTCTCTCTCTCTCTCTCTCTCTCTATTATAAATGTTTGTTTACTTTTTCTGCCGATTTTCTCATTCTTTTTTCTTTCTTTCTGTTAAATGTATTGTGGCTTTCTATCTTTTCTTTTTTATTTCTCCAATCGCATTTTCTTTTTGTGATTGCTTTTTCTTTTTCTAGAAAATGAGAAAGTTTCCAATTCTATCAAATTTATTTCCATTAGAAGTCTTTTTGTTGTTTTTCTTTATCACTTTATTTCTTTCATTCTTTTTTCTTTCTTTCATTCTTTTTTATCTTTCCATTATCCAATCTTTCTTTCTTCGTATCTTTCTCTCTTCGTATCTTTCTCTCTTTCTTCCTTTCTTTACTTTCTTCTTTCTTTTATCTTTCTTCTATCTTTCTTTCTTTTCTTTCTTTCTTCTTTCATTTCTTTTTCTTTCTTTTTTCTTTCATTTCTTTTTCTTTCTTTTTCTTTTCTTTCTTTTTTCTTTCCTTTTCTTTTCTTTCTTTTTCTTTCTTTTTTATCTTTCTTTTCTTTCTTTTTTCTTTCTTTTATCTTTTTTCTTTTCTTTCTTCTATTGCATTTTCTTTTTCTTCCTTTTATTTCCCAGCTCATTTTTTCTCTTCTATACATTTTTGTCTTTCTTGTGCAAAGCTTTTACTTATTTTACCTTATCTTTCTTTCTTTCTTTTTTTTTTTGTCTTTCCTTTTCCTCATTTTTTTCTCTTTTCTCTTGATTTCAAAAGTTTTTTTTTTTTTTTGCCTTCATCAGCAGAGAACCACCAATCAGATGTTTTCGACCAAATTCAACAGCTTTTTTTACAATCTTTCAAAATTTTCTGCCGCCTATCACATCACACCAAAACTCAGCCTTAAGCTGTAATCCTTTCATCATATACCGAACGATTTTTTTCACGGCGCGGGAAAGTGAAAATATAACTAAATCTCATCGAATGAGGAACAGAGGTTTGAAACCTGCCCCGCGGTGCTAGCTGGACGAGTTTCTATTAATCAGTGTGTCTTTCTGTGGTTATCGCTCTTTAAAAGAGAATGTTTGAACAGCCAAGGATTATTCCGCGTTAAAAAAAAATAGCTCCAGGTCTTACGATCTTTAAAAGATGGAGGAAATTCTTTATTTCTTTTAAAGGAAAATTAAAAAAAAAAGTATTTCCCTTATTTAAAATTTGGAATTAGCATGTTTTTAGCATGCATAGGTTAAGGCGTGTGGCTCATATCTATCGCCCAATAATCAGCTTAATCTGAATTCATTACATTAAAAATGGATCTAAATGCAAATATAACCCTGTCAACTTATCATATCTCCCTCTCCCCCATCTCTCTCTCTTTCTCTCTCTCTCTCTCTCTCTCTCTCTCTCTCTCTCTCTCTCTCTATATATATATATATATATATATATATATATATATATATATATATATATGCGTGTGTGTGTGCGAGAATTTATTTTTGATCTGACATTTTTGTTACTTCAAATGTTATTTTAGTGGACAACAGCGTGTAAAAATAAACGCCCCCAAACTTTTTAGTGTGTATTATACCTGTGCAATTCTAGAAAACGTTATAAAGAAAATGTGCCCTCCGACAGAGTTTTAATGTGTGTCCACCTTTGTAGGAGAAACCGCCGAGAGATCCGACGTGCTTTAAAAAGACTGGCCACAGCTGTGACACTGAACGTTACAGCTGTGGCCGAGCAGTCTAAAATACACCGTATCAATCGGGGTTAGGACCTCCATCCCACTAACTCTGCCAAAGATCTCATTACCTTTCTTAAGTTTTCTAGAGTGTTCACCCCGGTACACGTAATACACACTGTTAAAAGAAAAAAAAACAAAGGAAAACTGTAAGTCTACTTCAAACACGGATTTCCACTATAGTTTGCATAATTGTATATGTGTGTGTGTGTGTGTGTGTGTGTGTGTGTGTGTGTGTGTGTGTGTGTATTTAGGCAGCATATCGTCATTCCAGCATGTCTTTTGAATAATATAGACATATTATGTCTATTTATTTTCTAATAATATTTTCTAGTTCTTTGAAGGCGCCGTAGTTCTTCTCAACCTAAGTACTTTCGATCTCCTCTAAGATCATACTCAGGGATGAATTGTGAAGACAAACTTATTGTAACTTGTAATGGTGATGTTTTAATATATATATATATATATATATATATATATATATATATATATATATATATATATATATATATATATAAGTGAACATAGAAGTCACCACTTAGAGGCGACAGTCTGTTTCATGCTATATGCAATCGTCAGGCCACGTGTGCTGTTATTTTTCTCGGCTATTTATATATATACGGGTCAGTGGTGCATTGTGGGTAGTCTATTATGGCGGTTATTTTACCGGAAGTCGTTTATTTATTTATTTGGGTTAAATTATTTTGCTTGTTTTTATTTATTTTTATATTTTGTTTCTTATTTTATTTATTTATTTATTTTAATTGGTGTTTTTATTAACGTAGTAAAATTTGTTTATATCACTTATTTAATAGTTTTGTTTTCGTTTGAGAATTTAATTAATGATATTTATTCGATTTTGGGGTTGATTGTTGTAGTTTGTTCTAACTATTATTTTGGCAGGAACAGTTTTTAATTTCTGTTTATTTGGGTTGATTATCTTTATTTGTTTTTTCTAACGGTAACTTTATCGGGATTGGTTTATTTATTAATTTATTTGGATGAATTTACGTCATTTTTTTTTTAATTGTATATTTTCTCTTTTCGGTTTTTCGATTTTTAAGTAACGTAGTATTTATTTTTTATTTTTTATTTTTATTATCATTTTTTATTTTTTATTTTTTTTATTTTTTTTTATCGTTATATAACAGTTATAGGTTAGAATAGACGAAGTATAATAATAATAATAATAATAATAATAATAATAATAATAATAATAATAATAACAACAAAAACGAACCCAAATAATTAAAGTAAAAAATAAACAAATTAGCAAACCATTATGACCAAAATATTAGTTAGACTATTTTTAAAAAATCGGACGAAAAAAATACCTATAACTGTTATATAACGATAAAAAAAAATAATAAAAAAATAAATAAATAAATTTTGTCTACAACAATCCTATACTTGTATATATATATATATATATATATATATATATATATATATATATATATATATATATATATATATATATATATATATATATATATATATTATATATATAATTTTTGAATAAATATTATTTGCTCTACTCTGTATTGAGCGCTCTTTTAAGAATAGTATTTTTGGTTATTGGAATCTATTTTGTCTACAACAATCCTATACTTATATATATATATATATATATATATATATATATATATATATATATATATAATTTTTGAATAAATATTATACCTAATGAGCCAGATACTACCTACCTAGGTTTCACAACATGGGGTCCTCAGGGTAAACTGGCTGATGTGTTGAAAACCTTGGTACGTAGTACATGGTTCATTAGGATTTATTTATTTCACTTTTGATCTACTTAGTGTATTGAGTACTCTTTGTTTTTGAAATACTTACTCGGTGGTTTTTTTTCAATTTATTTGAAAATTGTTTCTATCCAGGTTTTTTCACCCACAGAGTTAAAAAGCGTTTTAAATTATATATATATATATATATATATATATATATATATATATATATATATATATATATATATGGGGAATGTGTGTGTAAAGTAAAATAAGGGAGCATGATTTCAGTCATGCAAGTGTTATGGAATTCAAACAAAAGAAATGTGCCTGAGTAGGCCCCTACAATAGAAATTGGCCAATAATATTCTGATATTCATACCTCCAATGATATTGCATGTTTGGATTTGGAAGTTGGCGACAATAATTAACATTTACATTAGATTATAAAAATATGAACAATTTCGGTGTGATTTATTTTTATAAGGACTTGAAAATAGTCGAAATACATAAAGACGCTGTTCACTTTGAATAGCTTCTCATTTACAAAGCACATCAGATCGCAGCATAAAAATTACTTTTCCTGTCATTTATAGTCCAATAGATTATTTCTATGTAGGCCCATATTCCATCCTGTCATAGTATTATTCTTTGAAAATTGCCTGAAGTTTTAACATCCTGACAATTACCTATTTTTATAACATGAGCAAATTATTTTATTTATTTTTTTATTTTTTTTAAACATTTCACCCCAAGCAAAGCGGGAAGCCACTAGCACTCAAGGGGTTACAGAGGATTTGGAGCGAGAGCAGATAGGAATGATAGATGAAAGGATGAAGAGGAGGATAGTGGATAGATCAAGGCAACTGGAGATGTCGATTGACATTACATTTGAATAGTTGGAGATTATAGCTATCAGGGAAACGGGAAAAGGAAAGGGGTTTCACAGTTGAGAGCTGCGAGATATGAAGCTGTTGGAGTAGAAGAGACAGCTACATTTGACAGTTTCAACAGTGAAAGGGTGAGAGCGGGATGCCAGTCTCGTAGGACGCTTGGATTCATGAAGTCTGGGAACCAGCGAAAGCAGCTCATCGGAGCAATTACCATGAAAGTATTTTTAAAAAAGACAGAGAGAGTTTAAGAAAACTTTTATACTTTTACCACATATTCTTACATTTCTGAAGATCATGTTACAAAATTTCGTTTTATGAACACAGTTCTGTTTGGGAATAAACCATAATCATCTAGAACAACTTGTCATGCCAAAATTATAATTTTCTCGGTTTTGACACTTACAAATTTGATACTTAAGTAAATATGAAGCTGAAATCTGTCTCCTCTATAATTTTCTATGCAAATAAGAGATTTGGATGTTGATTTGACCTTTTTTTTTCCCAAACAGATTACATATTATTAGCTCTTAACCATTTCTTTTTCGGATAGTCTGCCAACTTTGTAATTGAATAAAGAAACGAAACCAAAGACGTTAAAGATTGTACTAGATCATTTTTATTTTAAATGCATCAAAGTTAAAATATGGAAATTGCATCCCATTTTGTTCATATTTAAGCAATCTTTTTGACACTCAAAAATATACGCAAATTAAGAGCGCAAAAATCACAACAAACTGCTAAATAGTGTTACCAAGTTTCAGATCTTGACATGCAATATTCTTGAAATTACGAATTTCATAATTGCGTCCATGAACACTGGTCAATTTTTAGAAAGAAATTCGGAGTGGCCTTATTAGATTCCAGATGAAAATACCAACATATATATATATATATATATATATATATATATATATATATCCTTGTTGACTACACAACTATACTTAAACATGAAAATAATAAACAAAAATTAAAAATTCTTGAAGCTTTATACATAAAACAGTTGAAACCTAACCTGAATAAAACAAACTATGAAATCTCCACAAATATCATCAAATATCTGTAATTTATAACAGAAGCCATTGGTTTATACCAACGGCTTCCCATACTTAATAATTCTCGTTTTTCACTCTCACGTGGTCATGTGTGATATCACGAACTGCGACACGATTTTCGCTTCCGCGCCTCGTATATACGAGTTTGTCGTTACTTGGAAATTTTCATGCAACAAGGGCGGACTATCATTGTTGTTTCGTCCTTGTGTTGTATGATTTATTGAAATTGATAATGGCTTATGTAAGCCGAAAGCTTAGATTGGATTTAAACATGTATCAATATGTTGTTTTCCTTTCGTCTTTCAACGATAATGTGATTAAGCTGATCAAACAATATGAAAGGAACTTACTTAAAATAAATAGACAAATCTTGTCTATATTATTTAATGAAACCTGCATTAATATATATATATATATATATATATATATATATATATATATATATATATATATAACCGCGTATTCAATTTTACCGTACGTGGTTCTGATCATTTAGAAAGTGGTTCTGTACTTAGGATACTCGATAATGTATGCAAAAAAATCAGAATAAAACGTATTTAATTGAAATTAACTTAAATTTCAATTAAGTAATTATTTGTGTTTATCTTGTACATATATATATATATATATATATATATATATATATATATAGTGCATCACTTCAAACGTTATTTTTTGTCGATATTTATATTTGAGTAGACACTCCGTTTATTTATTTTTAACAAGCTTAAAAACCGTACTCTGTGCGGCCTTTTAAGCTAGCTCCTACGGAGGGTAATTGTGCCACCGGATCTCTGGCCCAGCTTAGAAAACAGTAATGATAATTTTGAAACAATGGATCTTCAAAATCTCACTCAAACTCTGATTCGTGCTGTCAGTCCAGTTCCGGCCAAAAGACCGATTTGGACCAAATGTCCGATTTGGACAATTCAGACTGTAAACAGAATTCTTCAAATCACTAACTCTACGAAACTTCAATTGAGTCTGGTTCTTCAAATCACAAACTTTGCGGAACTTCAAAACATCCTGTCAATAAACCTCTGACTTTAACTCTGATTCCTTGTTATTTTGAAGAAATAATTTCCTCAATTCACAAAGTATTGGAGATATTTTAAACTGAATTTAAAACAAAAATGTCTAAATTCACTAAGATTTTGTGTTACTTTAAACTGAATATAAATTAAAAACTTTTAAAATTACTAATTTTTTCAGCTCTTTTAAAATTTGACTTTTAACTCTTCCCTCCTCATCACGGACAGGCAACCTAATGTTGCATGTTCAAGAACCTGATGAAAGGCAAATTTTCAATCCCGGGATCACCTTGATTCCAAAAAGTTATACAGTGTAACCCGGATATAAGAGAGTTGTCGGGACCGGATAAGAAGTCTCTTATATCCGGGTTTATCTTATATCCGGGTTTGGTTTATTTTGTTTAGGTAAGTATGGGAATAATTTGGGACCCGATAAAATCTCTTATATCCGGGTTTATCTTATATCCGGGTTACACTATATGTCTATGTAGAGCAAGTGTCGCCCGAGTTAAAGGTCGGGCAGGTTCAGACAAACGAACAGACATGCAGAAATAACCGTTTATTTATTCAGAAAAGCATTTATTTTCGTCTACCGACCTGAATATTCGATAAATCTTGAGGACACATGTTTTCTTTAAAAGTCTGTTGGATTAATAAATAAAAAAAAATCCATTACTTCTTTATAAATTACATTGTTTGCGTTTGGGATACGAAACTGAGCAATTTTGAACTGTTCTGGAATCTGAACGAAAACGATTGGGCTTAAAGAAAATATAGAACCTTAATCTACGATACTCTTCGTGGCGCGTCGAATCTAACGACTGTTTCTCCTGTAAAGTGAACGCAGGTTCGAATCTTAGTGGAGGGTGCATTTTTTTTTAATAAGATTTCTCGAATATACAGGCCGGAGGACGAAAAAAAAAGGATTTTAAATAAATGAACATGAAGACTACTTTAATACGGATTAAAAAAAGTGATAAAAATATGTCGGATTCATAAATAAAAATTCTCCCCAGCAAAGCGACCGCACCACTAAGATGTAAGGGGGTCTGCTGGGAGTGACAGTGAACGAAAAGACTTTAGTAGGAAACCGGAAACCCAATCCTGAACAGGAAACAAGATATGAAACTCTACTCCTGTTCAAAAGACAGGAGAGAGGCGCGACCGGACGCTAGGCGAACATATCTACTCCTATTAATTTGAACGAAAAATAAAAATACTTTAGTAAAAACAAAAAAAAAATAATAAGACACAGTGTAAAAAAAAAAGTTATAATATTCGAAAGTTTTATACCACTATATTTTTATTTTTACTCTATTGTTCTCCTAGTGCAAGGCTCCAAAAGCCACTCAAGGTAGAATGTTACTAAATCTCTTCCATAAAGCAGCGGCCATTGAGAAGAAGCAGTCTAAATGGAACTTCTCATCAACAGAATACGAACGGAATGTGGATAGTGCGGATCTGTGTACTTGGCATAAGATATCTTCTACTAGTGAGAAAAAGCTAGTTTTAAAGTGAGTAGGTTGTTAGCCTAAGGCACAACCCCCAACCGTCCTGATGGTGTGTCGCCTTGACGTGGTCGGACGGTTTGCGTGTTTCAACGACCCCCAGAGCTATGTCGGCGGGGGCTTCGGCCCTTAGCAAGTCCAACCAAGCTCAACATGTCTGAGGGATAGGAGCCAAACGAAAGGCAGACCCTGGTCCTCTAGGTCGGGGGTTGTGAATTAGGTCAACGACCTACTCACTTAAAAACTAGCTTGTTGCAGAAACCTAAACGATATCTTCAAACAACGACATAGCCGAGAAAGAGTCCTCCAAAGTGGAGTATATTACGCGTGCTAGTGAAAATCCTCCGCGAAGGCAGCCAGCACGACATGATAGCTGAAGAGGATCGCCCGGAACTGCGTCTGTTGGTGAGATGTTGTTTCGGAATTAAGAGGCATAATGAATGAAATAAAGTGAGAAAAAACTAAATAAACAGTAAATAAGATTTCAGTTTAGGCAAAGATTTTAAGTTACCTTGTCTTCTAAAAAATGAAAAAAATGTGATTTTGGTAGGTCAGTGTCTCTTCTTCTTCTTCGATGTGAGGTGGACGTAACCGATCTGGCTCTCCACAACGTCCTGTCCTTTCTAGCGCTTAATAAATTTGCCCTTTTTCTTATCTCTACTAAACCATACTCCGCTCGTCCTGGGTATGACAATAAACTATATCCATGTCCTGGGTAAGACGATAAACTACGTCTAACAGCAAGGCCTCTGATCAGGAGGTTTTGAGGAGCATGGAACCACCTCTTAATTGCTAGTGTTCCCGGGTCCACCCTGACCAGGTGTGGTAGCACCTGTCAGGATCCCTGCTATGGGAAAATAGTTAACCCCCCAAACTGGTGTCAAAACACTATGAAAGTGTTAAAATAGGTTTTAATACCAAAAATACTATGTCAAAATTATTACCAGCAATATATTTTTGTAAAAAAAAATTACCAACTATCCATTTTCGAAGGAAAAATATTACTAGTAATAAAAATTAGTCTGCATTATTGTATTGTTCTCCTAGTGCAAGACCCAAAAGCCACTCAAGGTAGAACGTTAGTAAATCTGTTCCATAAAGCAGCGGCCATTGAGAAGAAGCAGTCTAAATGGAACTTCTTATCAATGGAATATGAATGGAATGTGGATGGTGCGCATCTGTGTACTTGGCATAAGATATCTTCTACTAGTGAGAAAATGCTAGTTTTAATTTTAAATTGGGGTCGATATGCTGTAAAACAAACCCAACCAAAACTTGCTCCGTTATCCATTTCCTCAATATCATTCTTCTATGTGTCGAGTCCCTTCAGAACGCGTGGCTGTCATGGCTCTCCACAATTTCCTGTCCTCTGTAGCTCTTAATAAATGTTGCCTTTTTTATCTCCCCTAAACCTTGCTCCGCTATCCATTTACTCAAACTCATTCTGCTTCTCTGTGCCGAGTCTATTCAGGACGTGTAGCGATCATGGTTCTCCACAATTTCCTGTCCTTTGTAGGTTTTAATAAATTTTGTCCTTTTGTTATCTCTCCTAAACCTTGCCCTCCTATGAAATTAATCAAGTTCACTAAGTAGGTTATGCGTTATTTTCCCTTAACCCACTTGCCTTCAATCGGATTTTCTAAGACCTCTTTCCTGATTAGGTGCTCTAAAAAATTTTCATTTTTGTTTCCATTTTCCCTAAAATTTTCTCGTTGCTCGCATATTGGGCTATGGTATCCTCAGCATCCTCCTGCAAAACCACATTTCAGCTGCCTTAAATCGCCTCTTCATCTTTGAGGACATTCAATGCCATATAGGAAGACATATTATGTAATAGTTCTGTACTTATCCCTTTGTTTCTAACGAATTTTGTTTTTCTGTCTCTTAACACTCGGATTAAAGCTCGCATCCTATACACACCCAAAGATTATGACCGGGTGAGAAGCGGGGAAAGGGACAAAAGTTTGGATTCCCTGATCATATGATCGGATATAAAAATTCTACTCAAAATTAAAGTGACTAGTTGGACAGATTTGCATCTTCACACTGCTGGAAACTCTAAGTAAAGATCGCTCAACTGCATTATAAACCACGGGTTGGCCTATGGATGTTGAAAAAACAGGCATTAGCTAGCCACCCAAAAAAAAGGGCATGCACAGAAACGAATAGCCAGCACCCTCATATATATATAATATTTAAAAATTTTCAAAATAGTAAAATTATAATATTTATGTTTTGCAGAATTGTATTAAGCACTGTTTTTTGTTTTTTTATTTTTTAATGAAAATAATTAATAACACCGGATTATAAATCTTATTGTTCTTTCTCTTTATTTTAATACATACATATATATATATATATAATAAAAATAGTTTTAAGATTGTGAAAAATTATATGAGTGAGCATAAAAGAAGACCTGGACTACGAGGAAGTAAAAACAAAACAAAACAAAACAAAACAAACAAACAAACACACACACACACATATATATATATATATATATATATATATATGTATATAGTTAGTTTATGAAAAACTAGGTAATCCGTATGGGTAAACCTAAGGAGGATAAAATCCAGAGCAAATAATATAAACAAAAACAAACCACGATAAGGTTCCATGTAATAAATTATTTCACCACAGCCCTTTTAAAGGACTGCGGATCATCAGACTTTACTTCCAAAAATGTGTAAATTTTCTTTTCATTTTTTGTTTGGAAGTAAAGTCTAATGATCCGCAGTCCTTTAAAAGGGCTGTGGTGAAATAATTTATTACATGGAACCTTAAAGTGGTCTGTTTTTGTTTAAATAATTTAAATTATATATATATATATATATATATATATATATATATATATATATATATATATATATATATATATGTAGTAAAGGTAACATATCTGTTGGTATAGAATCCAAGTGGATCCTTGTAATATAAATTGTTAAAACTGATCCACAAAAAGTGCTCAATGTATTTATTATTACAGAGCAAATAATTAATAAGCAATAAAATCCAAATTCACTTCATATGGGGAATAGTCTACATCGGCAGACGAAGATATCTGTCGTCTGTCTTATCAACCCTGGTGTAGAGTTTGTGTCAGAAATAGAAATTTTACTGTGAAAAATTAACCAGTCGAAAAACTAATACAGAATTTATCCATTTCAATGTTCCAGGCAAGGAAAAGGAATCGGGGGAGGGTGGAATTTATTTAACTTAAAGGGAAGAAGTTTTTTAAAAATCAAACACGAATGACATTAATTTGGGGTTATATGAAAAATGAAATATTAATTTTAAATTAAAAGAGAAATAAAAATGAGTTTTAAAATAACTTTAAAATATATTGATAAAAGGATGTAAAGGATTAACGGAAAGAGAGTTGGGGAGATCTTAGAGTAGGGGAAAATATAAAAAGATAGTGTAAAGAGGTTGTAGAGGGGGATATAGAAATCAGAATTGGTTATACTTTTGACATTTGAAGAGTTAGAGGGGTGTGAATATATGGAAATATAGTTATATATATATATATATATATATATATATATATATATATATGTATATATATGTGTATAATTTTTAAGACAAGTTTTGTTTACTTATTTTCGTTTGTATCCTTTCATATAACGCAGAAGTGTTTTGGTGTCATTGTGAAGAAAGAGAGAAAATTACTGTGTTGATACATGTTATTTATTCCGAGTACTTTCGACATTAGCACAATGTCGTCATTATCAAGGTATTATTTTTTTTCAAAGCAAATACAGTAGTGTTCCATCATTTTCAAATACAAACTGCTGTGTTCTTCTGAAAGTGAATTTTTTACTGGATTCATCATCACATAATTTACCCTCTCCCTTTAATAATGACACCAAAACGGTTGTTCATGAATAGGAAGGGATCCAAATGAAAATAAGTAGACAAAACTAGTCTAAATTATTCAATGAAGCAGTTCTCAATATGTATTTAATATATATATATATATATATATATATATATATATATGAATAATCAAGAGTGGTGTCCCTTTGTTTTGTTACTCTCCTCTTTGAGAGAGATATTTCTGTTTACTGGGATTATAAAAGCACACAATACGCGAACTTTAAGGAAGCTATATTCAGTTGAATAAAGCTTTCTTAAAGCCTACACCTGCGTGCTTTTGTCATTATACATACATATATATATATATATATATATATATATATATATATATATATATATATATATAAAATGTGTGCGTTTTCTTTTTACTTCCTCGTTGTCCAGATGTTCTTTTTCCCTCTCTCATATAATTGTTCATAACCTTTTTGAAAGTTCGGTCTTTACCCTACTTACCCCGCGTCCTGGGTATGACGGTAAACTACATCCGCGTCCTGGGTATGACGGTAAACTACATCCGCGTCCTGGGTATGGCGATAAACTGCATCCAACAGCAAGGTCTCAGATAATGTTTTCAGAAAAATAATGTTGCCAGCTCTAAGTTTTTGAAACAATAATGTTGCCAGCTCTAAGTTTTTGAAACAATAAGGTTGCCAGCTACACGTTTTTGAAACAATAATGTTGCCAGCTATACGTTTTTGAAACAATAATGTTGCCAGCTATACATTTTTTATTCCATACAAAATAGGCATTTAAAATTCATATAAACTGGATTTGGCATTAAATAACCCACAGTGGTTGATATGCCATAAAACCCAACCAACCAAACCAAACCTACTTACCCTTGCTTTACTTACTCTTTTTATATTCCTTTCTCATTCGATTTCTTTTCTTGTTCCTGATTCCGCCATTCTTGCATTTCTTTCTTTTTTCGCCAACATGTTTGCCTTTTGCTTCGTCTTCCTTCCTTCCTTCCTGCCTTTTTCTTCATTCAGATTTCTCTTTCAAATTCTCCTATCGGTCACTTGTTCTTTTTTCTCTAATCTATATCTCTTACCCTCTTTTAATGCTTACCATCTCTTTTGTTTGCTATTTCTCTCACACTTTTTCGATGAATGAATGAACATATATATATATATATATATATATATTACCAAATTTCCAAACATCTGCGATTATCATTACCTTAATCTTTCCCCAAACCAAATTCCATTTGTGAACTACAATTCCACTTCAGGGCAAAAGTCAGAATGAAATAAAACAAAAAATACCTTAAAGCAAATCCCGCCAACCTGACTTTTACAGCGCTTCACGCTGGCTACTGCGTATTACGCATGCGCTCTGAATAGGCGGAAATGCTTTTTTAAAAAAAAAAAATATGAAAGCAGCATTATACTCAATATATCATTTTAGCATCGCTTTTTCTAATTGATGAACTTTATCAACAAGTCTTTAATAGTATTATGGATGCCATTAAAAATAAATAAAATAAATATTATCCGGTGATAAAAGATTTACCGATCACTTCTTTTCATTTTAGGAATCAGTTTAAAAAAAAACTTTGCTCCTAATTTTGCAGAAGGTCCTAAAAGTTTTCCTAAGATGATCCTCATAATGTGAACTTCATCGTAAAGAGCACTTTTGGAGAAAATTTTATATTTATTATCGCAACTGTAAACACCAACAGCAATTTCATTTTGGGGATTAAAAGAAAAAGGAGATAATTTTTTTCTTACCTTGAGGTTTTGTTACCAAGCATTTCATTCAGGTAAATGTGTCTATTTTTTTCTTTCTTCATCTTATTTCTAACATCGATTGTTTCTTTCCATTCTTTTTTTTTTTATTTTGTTTCTTCTTTCTTTCTATTCTGTTTTCTTATTTTTTGTTTGAACGTTTCTTTCATTTATTGTATTTCTGCCTTTTTTTTTTCTTTCTTTCACTTTCTTCCTTTCTTTCACCTTCTTCCTAGTCTTTCATTCTGTTATCTTGTTTCTTTCAAACATCAGTCTTTTCTTCTCCATTCTCTGTTTCATTCTTGCTTGCGTTCTTTCTTTCTCACTTTCTGTCATTTATTCATTCTTTCTATTAGGTTGGTGCAAAAATAACGTCGTTTTCTCACATAGTAACATATGTGAGAAAACGACATTATTTTTGCACCAACCTAATACTTCTTTCTAGTTTCTTCATTCTTTCCTTTCTTCCTATTTCTTACTTTTTCTTTCTTTCTTCACAGCCTTATCCCCCATTTCTTTATTCCACATTCTTGTGTTCCTTCCTTCCTTTGTTTCCCTCTTATCTCTCCTATCTCTCTCTCTCGCTTTCTTTCTTTCTTTCTTTCTTTCTTTCTTTATTGCTCACCTTCTTTCTTTATTGCTTACCTTCTTTATTGCTTTTTTGTTTTCTTTCTTTCTTGCTTTCTTTTCCCATTCTCTGTTTCGTTCCTGCTTTAAATTATTCTTCATTGCTTAGCTTACGGCCATATCACGTTGCAACAGCGCACCCCGTACTTCCCCACTTAAGAAACATTAAGCCTGGTCAGTAGCAAGATGGGAAACCACGTGAGAATTCCAGGTGTTGTAAGCTTGGATGTGAGGGTGGTGCAATGGATAATGGCTCGGAATTCTTAATTGGACAGCTGAGTTTCAATTCCCGCTGGTTTCGCTATATTCACTTACGCGAAAGGTATGAATCCACCTTTATTCACCCCCCCCCCCAGCTTTGGGTTAATTAGAAAGACTTGGATCACTAAATTATGATAATCTCCAAAACATTCTTACAATATAAAAATATTTTCTGGCTTCCAATAAAATCGATAAGTCGTAGAAATCGAATCAATCAATAAAAATCTTTCTTATTCTATTGTTTGGTCGTTCCTTTCATTTATTTTGTCTCTTTCACCCAGCTCCTTGACTTTCTTTCTGTTGCTCTTTCTTTCTGCACTCTCATCTTCTTTATTTCTTTCTTTCTTTCTTTCTTTCTTTCTTTCTTTCTTTCTTTTCTTATCATGCATATACTTTCATTTGTCTTTTCTCCCCTGTTTTGTTTTTATATTAAATGTTTATTTATTTATTTTATCTTGATTGCTTTCTTTCCACCCTTTTCTTTCTTTCTTTCTTTCTTTCTTTCTTTTTCTTTCTGTCACTTATTCATTCTTTCTATTTCTTTTTAGTGTCTTTATTATTTTCTTTCTTCCTGTTTCTTACTTTTTCTTTCTTTCTTCACAGCCTTAGCCCCACCCTCACCCCCATTTCTTCATTCCGCTTTCTTATGTTACTTCCTTCCTTTGTTTCCCTCTTGCCTCTCTTATCTATCTATCTATCTATCTATCTATCACTCGCTTTCTTTCTTTCTTTCTTTCTTTCTTTATTTATTTATTTATATATTTATTTATTTATTTTATCTTGTTTGTTACCTTCATATTTCTTTCTGGCCTACTCACCATTTTCTTTCTTTCTTTCTTTCTTTCTTTCTTTCTTTCTTTCTTTCTTTCTTTCTTTCTTTCTTACACTTATACCTTCTCTCTAACTTTCTTCCATTTCTTCATTCTTTCCTTTCTTTCAGCTTTTTACTTTTGCTTCGTATTTTTCTTCACAATCTAACCACCTCCGTTTCACATATCCACTTTCCTTCTTTCCTTCCTTCGTTTTGCCTCTTTTATCTCTTTCTTTCTTTCTTTCTTTCTTTCTTTCTTTTGTGATCCAACTTTTAAATTTTTGCTTCTTTCCGCTTCCTTTTTTCTCTTTCTTTCCTACTTTCACTCTTTAATTTTAATTCTTTTTTGTTTCTCTTTTCCAGTTTTCATTCGCCCTTCTGAAAATATTCATGAAATTCGTATTGAAAAGCATCTTTTCAAATACTTCATATAGTATTTATAGGAACTATCAGAATTATCTTCCGAAATCTTTCTTGGTCAAGAAAGCTATCGTATCACTCACTCTCTCTCTCTCTATATATATATATATATATATATATATATATATATATATATATATATACTAACAATTTGAGACTGGTATGAATAATAATAACAGTAAGTCACGAAGAAAACCTTACAGATTCATTTATATTATACTTTATTTCGTAAATGAATATATTGAAATATTCACGAAATAAATTATAACCGAAATAGATCTTTAAGGTTTTCTTCTTGACTTAATATTATTTTAAAATGCATTATAATTTACATTAAACTCTTTCTGGATTAATATTCTCCTTGTAATTATTCATATGTACATTATATTCTTCTCTCATCATGCGAATTTTGAAGTTAATTTGTGTACAGTAAATGGTTGTATTGTTTGGTCAACAGCATAGCCAGGGTCTTCGGTATTTTTGCTAATTTTATATCTCGTGTATGATGCACACGATGCGCGTATATATATATATATATATATATATATATATATATATATATATATATATATATATATATATATATATATATAATGTGTGTGCGTAACGTGTAGTGACGGCTTGGTTTGGTTTATTTTGTTTTACGGCATATCAACCTCAATGGATTATTTAATGCCGATATTTTTTTTATTGCTGGTAATATTTTGTTTTATCAAAAATCAGTTTCTGGTAATATTTTTTCCTTCAAAATTGTATAATTTTTTTGCTGGTAATAGTTAACTATTTGCTCATAGCTGGGACCCTAACAGGTGCTACCACCCCGGGTCAAGGTGGACCTGGGAACACCAGCATTCCTGATCAGAGGCCTTGCTGCTGGATGTCGTTTATCGTCTTACCCAGGACGCGGATGTAGTTTAACGTTTTACCCAGGACGAGAGAGGAAGAATTCAGTTATAAGGTTTTATCTTAATAAATCGATAAAGTTTACCTGGATTATTTTATCAATTTTCATATAATCTGACATAGATCCGATATAAATTTATAGAAAATTGTCCAAAGTTCATGATGTTTTTGTTCGAACAATTTCGACTCTCTCCCTAGTCATAATCAGGAATATTAATGCTGCCATATTTAAAAAAAAAAGTTAGATTCACCCTGACATTGTTAAGGATATTTTATTTCTAATGTAAATATAGGTAGATTATGTATTTAAAAAAAAATAAACACACAGAGCTTGTCGAATGAATTTAATCAAATTTATTATCTACCTACCCATTTTGTGAATGCCTCATCTTACTCAAATGACATTCGCCTTCTCACCCCTCGAATCATTTGTTATGGCTTCCGTCTTCGGCATCCGTGGCCCAAAAGATGACACTTGAGAACATTCGAGTTTACAAGTATCAGACATATATGACACAAACTATATAAACTTGATTGGGTTTATTGGATCTGCATACTCTTCCGTGTACCACCATGTGCTATCGCAGTTCATATAGACTTACTGTCACATCACGTTGCAAAACCTGTTCTCGTATGATCACCAAAGTTAAGAAACGTATAGCCTGGTCAGTACCTACATGGGTGACCGCGTGAGAATACCAGGACTTGTAAGATTGGGTTTGGATTGGATCCATTTGTAATACATTATATATATATATATATATATATATATATATATATAGAGAGAGAGAGAGAGAGAAAGAGAGAAAGCGTCATTAATAAAATCTTATTGATTTTTAACCAAACATGTCTAAACAAAAAGTTGCTGCCCAACCACATATATACAAACACACATCTATCTATATTGATCTATATCTCGATATTTATTGTAAAAAAGTTCCAATTATGGCACAAGGCCGAAATATCGATCTATGTCTCTGTCTATATGTATCTATATATCGATCTCTATATATCTATATAGAGAATTAATACAAGTAAAGTGCTTGCTACTTAGCTCATTGATAAGAATCCGACACCAGATTTTCATAGACGGACATTCTGCGAATCACCCCTTAAACTCGTCAGGGGTATCAATTGATGTTTAATCCTTTATTCCCCCCTTTTTACTACTTTCTCTAAGAGTTTCTGTGTTTTCCTTTCAGTGTCTGCTATCAACACTATGTCATCTGCATATCTAATGTATTTTTTAAGATTGAGGCCGCCAATAATAAATCATGGCAGGACTATTAATTCTGTCAGAATCACCTCACATTAAAGAGTGTATAAGTTCGGTGTGAAGACACACCTTTATTTTACGTACCTTTCTGTTTTTTATATTTAGCGTATTCATTTTCAATCCGTATGTAGGTGGTTTACTACCAGTGTAAGTTCTGGAATGTTCTAGTATTCTTTCCAGATATATTCAGCTTAACTAACCATCCCAACAGTTGTGGCGGACATTATCAAATAGTTTTGCATAATCTATAAAGTATAGGTTTTGCATTTGTACATCATTAATGATTGGATGATATATATATATATATTTTGTTTTTATTTCAGGGGCAAAGAACTTGGTCTAGATCACGTGACAAGTGAAGGAATGTCGGGAGTTAACGCCCGGTAAGTGTTTTCTTCCATGTTTTTAATTTATATAATTTTTATTTTATTTTTTATTCATTCCCACGAAATAACGATTTTTTTTTCTGATTACAGGTTTTCTTATTTTAAATAGTATAAAAGTTAGTAAACTTAAAACTGGCACTTCTCTTATAAAGACAATGCTTTCATTTTAATTTTATTTATTTCAGCTACGTTTTGTCATTAATATTTCCTGATATGGTGGGGCGGGAAACTGAATTCATTTCCCTCAACGCACGCTGAGGAAATTCTACCTTCTTTTGTCTCTTCTCCATCTTTTTTTACGCAGGCAAAACTAAATTTCTCTCTATCAATCATCTGAGAGACTCCTCTCTGCCTCCCATCGGCATGGCTGATGCTAACCTCCAGGAAAATGACTTGTTGCGCCTTCTCAGCTGAAATAAAGTGGAAAGAATATATTGAATCCCTTGCTAGGTCAGCTGCTAAGAAAGTCGGTTCGTTCCGTCGGGCGAGACAATTTTGCTCTCCAAAATCTATCTTATATATCTATAAGTCTTCCATTCGTCCATGCTTAGAATATTGTTTCCATAGATGGTCCGGTGCCGCTGCTATTTACCCTGAGCTCTTTGATAAGATCCAAAGAAGAATCAGCAATATTATTGGTCCTAATCCAGCGGCTCGGCTCCAGTCACTTTCCCACCGCCGTAAGGTTGACTCTCTGTGACTTTTTCTATAAATATTTTCATTGTAATTGTTCGGATGAGCTCTTCGCTGTGGTACCTAGATTTTATGAATTTAAGCGCAGTACTAGACTGGCGTCGAGATCTCATCAATGTATAGTAAAGCTGGCTAGATGTAGCCGTGAGTTCTATGCTAACAGTTTCTTTTCTCGCACTTCTTCCTTATGGAACTCCTTTCCGGCTTCATGTTTTTCAGCGAATTTTAATCAGCAAAAATTTAAGTGAAACTATTTTACGAATTCGGACTCAGTGTACAGATAAAAGTCACAGTACAATAGAATTGGGGAAAAAAAAGCACGGCGGTTGACTCGGAAATTATTCCATTCGAATTAACTCGGTTCGGCAATGTTGTTCGAAAACCGAAATTTTGTTCGATAACCGAGGCATTTCCATCTCGAATTTTTTGTTTTAAAACCTATTTGTTCGACATGTGAGACGTTCGAGAACCTAGGTTGCACTGTAGAAGGATTGATATTACATAGCAGTTCAGCACCCTTTTCTTTGTTCCCAACGAAATGTTGGAAGAATCTACTCAGTTGATTAAATAAAGGCTTCAGTTCGAAATTCCCTGTCGGTTACCGAATCGACTTGCACCTTAAGAACGTCGGAAGGCACAACAGCCAAAACTTTGCGATAACAGTAACAGAATTATACCAGAGTTCAAATATCCAAAGCAAGACGGAATCTGCAAATTATTACAGGCAAATTAATTTATAGAAAATCATTAATTAAATACAAAAATGTTCTTAATCCACAGTTTTGTAGTTTTATTTAATTTAATTATGACATTGATAATCCCGAAATCCCTTTTTACAAACTATCTTCCTCTCATACATAAACACATACGCTAGTGTGTGTGTGTGTATGCGCATGCACACACACACACACACACACACACTCACACACACACACACGGGTGTATGCATTTGTATAACCACATATCTGGCAGTTGTCTATCTTATCATTGCTTATCAATGATATCTCTTAAGACTATCTTCTTGCAGTCACCCTGAAAATCTAACCAGGTCGTGTGACATGCTGTTTTTGTTATCGACTGAATTATTAGTAAAACACACACGCACAAAAAAAAAACAATAAAAAAATCATGTCTTCCCGGTAGGGTAAGGCTTTCTGAAAGTCGGTCACGATGGTAGGAACTGCGATTATAGTGTGGCGCTTTTGGTGTATTCGTTGACCGGTGTATAAGTATATTTATTCGAGTCGACGATGGTAATCGAATAAAAAAAAAAAAAAACATACTTACCAACCAATTTGGAACTGTATATACTAAGATGAAAGGAACATCTATCATTATTTTTCCGCCAAGGGATTATACTTGGCAAGGTAAGTCGACCTTATTCACACCGAAACATTTGTAAAAGGATAGTTTGCGTGTTACAAACCAACACTCAAACCTATGCAAATTCCACGCAATATATTTATATCTTTCTATATTTGTGAGATGTATGTAATTATTTACACTGTTTACATTGTTCAGACTGTTGACGTCGTCTTCGTTGCCATCTTCACGACGTTTCGGCCGTTGTACGCTCCGGCCTTCTTCTGGATATGTGAATATTTCTGAGAAGAGGTATTGTAATTATTTACACTATTTACATTGTTCGAACTGTTGTCGTCCTCTTCGTTGCCATCTTCACGAAGTTTCAGCCGTTATACGCTCCGGCCTTCTTCTGGATATGTCAATATTTTTGAGATGAGGTTTTGTAATTATTTACACTATTTACATTGTTTGGACTGTTGTCTTTATCTTTGTTGTCATATTCATGACGTTTCGGCCGTTGTACGCTCCGGCTTCCTTCAGGTGATTAGAATTTCGAACTGAATTCTTTATTTCGTCCACCGGTATAGATTGTTCAGTCATGTTGATGGCAGGCAGAAAAAGGTTGTCTGTGGTGATTAAATAAAAGCTGTTTTGTTTTGAGGCAGTTAAAATTTTACAAGCCGTTCGTTGCCCCAGCTAACAACAGACTGACTTTCCTTTCTGAGAGTAGTTGTCAGTTTTACTCTGTCGGATCTGTCGGACTTGCTACTAAGACGTGAGTAAATAGTTGTGTATCCGGTATCCTTCAATATCTGTGTATATCTTTGAGATGAAGTATTATGATTACTTACATCATTTACATCATTCAGATTGTTATCCTCATCTTCATTGCCATATTCACGACGTTTCGGCCATTGTACGCTCCGGCCTCCTTCAGGTGATTGGAATTTCGAACTGAATCCTTTATTTCGTCCACCGGGGTAGATTATTCTAGTTCTACGTGCCGTGCCTCTTCCGGATGTCTCCGTATCAGTTATCCCCATTTAACTAAGCTTCCAAGTTTTGTTCACCTCTGCCGTAGCCAGGTATTGAACTCACAACTCTTTGTGTTATTTCATTAGATTCAACTAACGTTTTTA
>OZ010601.1:77487814-77495314 GCA_963932145.1 Acanthosepion lycidas
ATATTAGCACGAGCTCCGTCCCATAAGAGTTGTTTCTTTTAAATCCTGGAATATGAAGGCCAATGTAACAATTATTGTGGGACAGAGGTAGCAATTTAAAAAAAAAAAAAAAGTCACGCCATTATACGAAATATTACTTTGTACCGCAAAAAAACGACATGATAGAAAATATAACGTCCCTTTTTTTATCGCCATTTGTTACCAAAGTAAGCGATTTATTCTTTGCTTGTTCTACCTTGTTTTCTGTTTATTACATTTCTTTTTACTGTTATCAAATGTCAGGTTAAAAAAAAAAGCGGCATTTGTCACGTGATTATAGTCGGCGCCATTTGACGAGATAAGAGATTTTGTCTTCCTTTACCCTTTGAGTCATAGATTTTAACATCAATAGTTATCACAAATCTTTTTTATTCTGTACTGTAGACAGTCAGAGGGAAACTGTGACACACACACACACATATATATATATATATATATATACATGTGTGTGTGTGTGTGTGTGTGAAGAGCAACGAAGGTCTACAAAGGAAAGTGATTAAAATTTACTTGTTTTCCCCATTGCACCAGCTGGAGCGGACTCTGTCATTTTAAAATTAGTTGGTCCACTATTTCCATGAACTCAGTTGGGGTTAAAAAATATAAAAATAACGTTAAGAGCTGTCTCCTGGTGAACGACACGGGCAGACGGGAAAGGAAAAACAGAATACAATCGTATTGCGCCTTTTAAAGACGGCAGTAAAACAAAGAAAATGACGAGTAGAAGACTGAACAAGCCACTAAGAAGAAGAATTCAACAATGAGAAACCATTCTAGGCTTCTACGTAAACCGCATCACAAATGTCGCACTGCGAGACATCATCAAAAAAGAAACCAGTCTCTCGACTGCTTTAATCATCGGGGGTGCACCCAAGAACAGAAGAAACGGACTTTGATTCTTCTTCCTAATGATCCTTTCAGTGGATTTTCAGATAGCTTGGCGACGCCCATCTCCTCTTTAAACACTTTACTAACAACCGAAGGCCACGGAATATGGCGTAGGTTGCCCTCCATCCGTACAATAGGCCCTCAGACCGGTTGCCTCCAAAGCTTTAATACTTAGTCTGTACTGCTATTTACCAATAGTTGGTGGGAAGAAGAGATCGATTCATACATTTCCCAAGGGTATTAGCATGTAAATGAATGTTTTTGAATTCGACTAGAATTCGAACTCGGCTCTCGGATTCCTCAATCCGAGCTGCAGTTGAAATTACCATCGTATAAGGTATCACCTCAGGCGAAAGAAAAAATGTCAGGCAGAGGTAAAAATGGGCTGACAATTTTACTGGGGGCACTGGAAGATCATTTATTGAAACTCAGATATTCATTGAGAAAAAGTGGGGCTGGCCAGGCGTTCATCTGCGCAATGAACCTAAAGAAAGAAAGAAAGAAAGAAAGAAAGAAAGAAAGAAAGAAAGAAAGAAAGTAAGAAAAAAAATTTAAAAAAGAAAGAAAGAAAAATTTTAAAAAAAGAAAGAAAAATTTAATAAAGAAAGAACAATTTAAAAAAGAAAGAAAGAAGAATTAAAAAAGAAAGAAAATATGAAGATATTAAAAGTCGGGGTTTTGCAGTAAAGGGATAAAATAAAACAAGCAGTTGTAAAAGGGAGATTATGGGAAGATAAAAGGAGAAAAAACGAAAATGAAAAAGAAAGAGAGTGAGAAGAGAGAGTAGAGTGTCATAGAAATGCACAAAGAAATATGAAGAAACATAGGAATAAAGGAAAAAATCAGGGAAAACCAAATGAAGAAATATAAAGGAAAAATCAAGAAATAAAATGAAGTCGCTTGAAATGATTGGTAGCGTACGAAATGAAGATGACATGGGAAAGAAACATTAGTACACTGAAAAGTGCAAAAGGGGTCTTGAGAATAATTAAAAGTAGAAAGTGGCGGATAGAACAGAAATCTAATAAAGAGAAATATGGCAAGAACAGGAAGCCGGTGTTCCTGCTAAATATTTAGAGATTCGTGATAAAATCCAAAGAAGAATCTGCAATATTATTGGTCCTGACCTATCGTCTCGGCTTCAGTCACATCGCACCGTCATAATGTAGCTTATCTGTACCTTTTCTAAAAACAATTTTATGGTAATTGTTCAGATGAACTCTCCATTATGCTAACTAGACTTTATAAGTTTAAGCGCAGTACTAAATTGGCAACAAAGTTTCATGAATTTACAGTTGCATTGGATAGAACTAGTTTCTTCTATAACACTTGATATTTGTGGAACTCTGTGCCGGCTCCTTAATTTCCAAGCCAACTTTGATCTTCTGTAGATGTAATGTCAATCGTTACCTGCTGTATTCTAGATTACTCTTCTATCTTTCTCTCTCCTTAATAATATTTCTCTTTTTTTCTTATTCTTTCACACTTATTAACCTCTTGTGGCTTAGTGGCTTTACTGCTACACTTGGGATTAAATGAGAAAAAAATTTAGAAGAAAATAAAATGTTTCAGGGGATGATGACAAGTATAGATGTTTCTTTTTCGTCTTTCTGTTAGCTTTTTAATAGATTTTATTCTTTTCGCATCATCAACTCGTTTATAAAGTCAGCTTCCATTTTGATTTGAACAAAAACTATTTGGACATACTGTTACATTTTATAGAAAGAATGACTATCTTGAACTTCATATTCTCAGCGACACTAACAAAGAATAGATTCTGCTGGGGATAGTTTCACCTAAAACCGCACACTACTTCTTTATATGCTGTGTTCCCTCAGCATATAGGCGAACATGGCTCTCCACAATGCCCTGTCTTTTGTAGTTCTTAATAAATTTTAACTTTTTGCTACTTCTCCTAAACTTTATTTCATTTACTCAAGCTCACTAAGTATGTTACGCATTCATTTCCTCTGTCCCACTTGCCTTCAATATCTCCTGTGAGTATCAGATTTTCCAAGCCTCTTTCCTCATATTTAACATCAGGAAGGGAGTTAAATTTCTAGGGAATATGATATGTTTCCTTTCTGTCTAATTTTCTCTAAAACTTCGTCATGGCTTACATGTTCGGCACATGATATCCTCAGCATCCTTCTGTGGAACCATATTTCTGTTGCTTCAAGTCTCTTCATCTTTGAGAATATTGTCAAGCATTCACTGCCATACTGATATCACGTAACAGTTTAGTACTCTTTTCCTTGTTTCCAGGGATTTTTTTCTTGGTACTCTGCTTAGCTTTTGGCATGCATCCTTGGCTATTCCAATACGCCATCGGATTTCAGTGTCGCTCCTTCCGGCTTCTGTTCAATTTTTGTACTTGTTTGATTTTGGTATCTCCGACTTGCAATTCTTAATTTGGGGCTCAACCTTTTGCTCACAATCATGTATTCTAAGAGTTGATGTTTAATCTTTTCTTCTCACTTTCCTTCCCTGTCTTCTGTAGGGGCTTTTGTAGTTTTCTTTCCGTGTCTGCCATAAATATCGGGTCATCTGCATATCTTATGTTAAGATTATCTACGCCAATAATGAATTCTCGGAGGAATTATAATTATCTCAGAATCGTCTCTCTGTAGACGTAGAGAAGGCATATAAACTGCTACCAAAATAAATTTTTAAAAAAACTGCTTAATGTTGCATACATATTATAATTCATCTTTCTCTCTCTCACTGTCTCTCTCTGTCTCTGTCTCTCTATATATATCCATATATATATATATTTGTGTGTGTGTAATTTATCTGTATATATATATGTAGTGATTTTTCAAGCGCAGCTTAGATGTGGCACAAGGCCAAATGTCGGGGGCACCCAGTAAGGATCGAAATCACTATCCAGTCGCAATTTTTCTAGCCAGACACACTTGCTAACCATTACACCGACTCGAGGTGCCCCTATATCTATCTATCTATCTATCTATCTATCTATCTATATATATATATATATATATATATATATATATATATATATATATATATATATATATATATATATATATATATATATATATATTTCCAAGAGGATAGAATCCAGGTAGAACTCAATGTCCAGGACAGAGTAAGAATATAATATGTTATTTCATGTTTATAATTCATTACATTGGAATCGTAATCACGATCCAATTCGTCAGACCTACAAATGCAAATGAAATCGGAAAATCGGAAAATATTTATATATATATATATGTGTGTGTGTGTGTGTGTGTGTGTGGAAATATATAGAAAATAGGAAAGAACTCGTTAGGTAAACAATCCGAAGTTCCTTAGTATTTTTGTTTCTATTTTTAAAAAATAGTGCTCTATACAAAAGTAGAGTCTAAATATAATTATTTATTTAAAAATATGATTCCTTCATTACATAAGAGCTCTCATGTTTCAAAACAAGAGCCGAAAACTTCAATATAATTATTAGAATTAAACTGAATTAAAGTACCAAGTTCTGTTCCATCTTCAAGCGAAATTTTTGGAATAACTAATTTTTGAAATTTACGCGTTTTTATAAGCATATTCATTATTAAAATTAAAATTTCTATGGTAACGGCTAGAGCAATTATTTAAAAAAAGGGGCGTAAGGGTTGATAATTTGTATCAATATCTCAGTTACATTCAAAGAAGTCAAGGTAGGGTTAGGGTGTCTAAATTTAAGGCGGAAAATGACATCGTCTAGTCTGGTTAACCGTTAAGTGTTTTTGGAGATTTATTTTTTTATTTTATTTTCTTTCCCGGAAGGGTTTTGTGTATATAAAACTGTCATAATTAGCTAACATTTGTTTTTTTTTTGGGGTTTTTTTTGGCGACTTCATAAAGGTTTATATATATATATATATATATATATATATATATATATATATATATATATATATATATATATATGATTGGTCTGAGCTTTTAGACCTTTTATTTAGACTATTGAGTTTAAAATTTGTATTTATTATTATGCTAATTATTTAATGCGAAAATATTATGCTGGCAATAAGACCGCATGTTTTTTTATTTATATGATTGGGAAGGGATTTTAAACCTTTTATTCAGACTATGGAGTTTAAAATTTGTATTTATTATTTAATTGTTTGTTTGTTTTTTATGTTAATTATTTAATGCGAAAATTTGATGATGTCGGCATGAGTTAACGGTTTTTTGTCGACATCATCAAAATTTCGCATTAAATAATTAACATAAAAAACCAAACAATTCAATAATAAATACAAATTTTAATCTCCATAGTCTAATTTTAATCTTACAATCACCACTGGCAACAACAAAGTTACAATTTTAGATATTTCAGAAATTACATGTGTACGTTTAAATAGGTACGTATACATTCTTATTATTAACTAGCGAGAATTTGGGCTATATAAATAAATATATATTAATAAATACTTCTAATATTAATAAAACCAATGAATCTATAGAAACCTTAAAAATGACTAGAATTCAACCATTTTTACGTCAGCAGAACTGTCAAAAAGGTCACTTTATAACTAGAGCTATATTAGTCAATAAATCACTAAAATTTCAATGGGGTTGAATTATTAAATATTAAATATATACTGATTTACTGGGTATCTAACTAAATATTTATTATATGTAATTTTTTATGCTACACAATAGTAGATTTAGAGATAAAATTTAGCAACATATGGATGTTTGACTTGCTTTTTTAAAATCATTTCACTAAGCATATACATATATGAATATATGTATATATATATATATATATATATATGTATGTATGTATATATATGTATGTGTATATATGTATATATATGTATATATGCATATATATGTATATATGCATATATATGTGCATATATATATATGTATATGTATATATGAATATATATGCATATATCTGTATATATACATGTATATATATATATATATATATATATATATATATATATATATGTATACATATATATATAATATATATGCATATATATATGTATACATATATATAATGCATATAAATATATATATGGCCAAAAATACTTTAAGAAATATAAAATATGAACATCGGATGATGTATACATATATATATAAAATATATGCATATATATATATATATATATATATGTATAATATATATGCATATATATATATGTATACATATATATATATATGCATATATATATTCATATATGTATGCATATATACATGCATATATATGCATATATATATGCATATATATATGCACATATATATATGCATATATATGTGCATATATATGTATGCATATATATGTATGCATATATATATGTGTATATATATATGCATATATATATATGCATATATATATGCATATATATATATGCATAACGGACGATAATTGGTATGTCCCCATTTAAATAAAAATTGTAGTAAATACTGTATGTTGGTCTGCAGTTGGAGATTCGTCTCCAGTTGTGCTGGTCAAACTCTCTGGCTTCGGGCAGAGTGAATGCCCTGTTTTATACGGGGTCTACAGGGATTTTTTATCCGAGCCCAGGGGCTTGGATACGCCACATTAAATTCGGCCTTGTGCCAAATGTGACCGCGTGAGGCAGTTGTTAAATATGCAGCAGCTGGAGATTTGTCTCCGGCTGTGCTTGTTAAATACTCTTCCTTCGGGCAGAGATGATCTCCAAACGAGGCTATGTCGAAGGGCAAAGTCTTGTTTCGGAAAACAGTTACCCGACCCTGGCGTCTACTGGAAATTTTTGGCCAAGTCTGCAGGCTCGGATAACCCACATTAAATTCGACCTTGTTCCACATCTAACTGCGTGGGGTGGTTGGTAGATATCCTGCAGTTGTAGATTCGTCTTCAGCCTTGCTGGTCAAACTCTGTGTCTCTGGGCAGAGTGGATCTCCAGACGAAGGGGAAAATCTCGTTAGTCAGTCTCGTCTCGGGAAACAGCTACACGACCCCCGTTTTATACGGGGTCTACAGGGAATTATTGGCCGAGCCTACATGCTCGGATACCCCACATTAAATTCGGCTTTGTGCCACAGCTGACCGCGTGGGGAAGTTGGTAGATATCCTGCAGTTGGAGATCCATTGTGGAATTCACTTGATTCACTTCTAGCAGTTGACTGCTACGCGCCACTGGTTAATCTTATGTGTGTTGTTCGAGTCCTAAGTATTATTGTTCATTACCAACCTTCGTGTGATTATTCTATTCCGTAACCTTTTCTGGGTTACAACAAAAATACAATGAAATATTGAACAGTCAAATCTTGTTTGGTTCTTTTTATTCAAACTTGTTTGGATAATTATCTGTTGGCTAAATATACCTGATATACATATATATATATATATATATATATATATATATATATACAAATGAGAGAATGTACAGATTGAGTAAAAATCCACTGTTCGTAGCATTTACTTTAAAAGAAATTGCTCAATATAAAGTATTGCGCAATCGTCTATGTCCCGGTTTATCATGACATGAAAAAATAATTCACCCACCTCCACCCACTTACCTTACTTTTCTATTTAACGTAGATCTGTAATATGGAATTTAACTTTAACTTTCAGAG
>OZ010601.1:77497814-77512814 GCA_963932145.1 Acanthosepion lycidas
CATTACTTTTTGACGTCAACTTATTTGAATCTTGTTAATTTTCAAATATGTCATTTTTTGACATAAAATAAGGTTGTCATAGACGTGGTTGATAGTGGGGGGCAAGCCCCCCACTATCTAAAAATAGCTTCTTTAGCATGCGTCTCAAATAACCTCTGATAACTAAGTCCAGCTCCAAGCCAAACATATGCGACGGTTGGCAAATGGCGCCTCATAACCAGCTGCTTCGGCTAGATGGAGTTCGACAGTCCAGTGAAAGGAAAATCCTGATTTCAAACTTCCACTGTTTTGCAGTCATATCCAAACCTACATTAAGGCTATGGAAGTAAATACAGGCATAAAACCTGGCGTAGATCCCCGATGGCGGTTGGCTGTCAACACTGACAATTTTCCGGCAACATCTGCAGCCAAACCGTCTCTAAATATAATGCTCTGTATTCCTTTAGATTTTGTCGGTACGGTCGAGAGGAGAGTTATGTAGTCTTGGCGGCGCAGTGTCTTCGTAGGTCATCGCCCAGGCGTGCACCCTGGAGAGGTCACTCCCGTTTCACCACCATAGGAACGAATTTTCACTAAACAGACCGCTACCTTTATCTCGCAAGTTTAACGAAATCCTACTAATGCATTTTTAACGGCTTATCAACGACTTATTGTTTATTTAATGCTGACATTTAATCTTCTTGAAAGCTTCTTGATTAATAAAATATGATAGATGTTATTCTACTTTCATAGTTGAATACATGGTAGATGATACTCAGCTTTCGTGAATAGACATGTTTGTGTGAATATACTTAGTAATTTAATTAAGTTTTAAAAAATTGAAAACTTAACGGTGCTTTTACCTGTTTGTAAATACATGCTGCAAAATAAAATCTTTGCATTTACCGCGATAATCTATGCTGATATCAGAACTTTTTATTCCTCTCTTAATGGGAAGTCAAACTGGCGGCTAATCTCAAAGGTGAACTACAATCTGTTGTAAACGGAAGCAAAGAAATGGCTTGTTAATTTTGACGCATCCAAAACGAAACTCTTCTCTTTCAATTATCTGTGAGATACTTTGTTTCCTTCCATCTGCATCGTGGCCGAAGCTAACCTCCAGGAGAGAAATTCATTGGGGCTTCTCGGGCTAAAGCTAGGATAGTTGTTTCACTCTGCCGTGCTAAACAATTTTTCTTACTAGAATCTGTCTTACACATTTATAAGTCTACCATTCACCAATGCTTTGAATATTGCCATCATATCTGGTCTGGTGGTTCTACTATGTATTTAGAGATTCTTGATAAAATACAAAGAATCTGCAATGTCATTGGTTATGATATGGAATCTCGGTTTCAATCCCTTTCCCACCGCCATAACGTAGATTCCCTCTGCTTTTTCTATAAATATTTTCATGGTAAGTGTTAAAATTAACTTTTCTATCTGGTACCTAGATTTTTTACGAATTTAAGAGCAGTACTAAATTGGATGAAAGGTCTTATCATTTTGCAGTTAAAATCGCTAGATTTAACCGTAAGTTATATGCTAACAGTTTCTTCTATAGCACTTCTCACGTGTGAAAATCTCTTTCAGCTTTTAGCTTCCCAGTTAAGTCTGATCTTCAGATATCTTTCCTCACCCTTTCTCGGACCAATCTTAATTGTTTTATAACTCTTCAAGCAGCAGAAGAACTTTCTCACGGCCAGTCCCAGAAAGACATTATGGTCACTGATACTCGAAAAAATAGAACCTTGAGAAAACAAAGAAAATTAAAGCATTTTAATAATATGTGGAAATCTCCACTCTTTGGCTGATGACGGTCGCTAGACCCGAAACACCTGTTGCAAAATTATGGAAAATAAAGCATAATATATATTTTTAAAAATCCACATTACAACCAAAAAATATTTTTAAAATATACACTTTTCTCTCGTTGTAATAACTATAACCTCTTCCTTATATATATATATATATATATATATATATATATATATATATATATATATATATATATATATATATTGCTTTGGTTTGTTTACTATCCTTTTCAGTCCTACTGTCAATAAATTTCCCGCGTCTCTTTGCTGTTTGTTCTTTTCCATTTATTTTTTATTTTGGCTTATTAAATGCCGTAGTATTGTCGTCTTCCTATTCCCATGAAGCATAACATTTGTTGTACATCCCAGAACAAGCTCAACGTAATTCGCACTTATTCAATAGACTTGACTGCCAAACATCCACTTGGCGCATTCTTCTCTCTCAACACGCACATGCCTCCCCGCCTGCGACCTACCCTCTCTTTCACCTGCGCCACCCACAACAACGGCGTGACAAATTCCTCACACCGAGCAATCTACCGAGTCCCTTTAAATGGGCCCGATGCTTTAATATCTGCGACAATAGAAATGAACAATAAAATGTAGCCTTACTCTCCTTTTTCTTTCTAATACTTACTCTTTTTCTTTCTACGTTGATGACTTGCTCTCCTCTTCCTTATCACTTTACCGCTTTACTCTTCTCTTCCCTTTCATTTTGTCACTTTACTCTTTTTTTCTTTCCCTCTTTAACGCTTTACCCTCAGTTTTATTTCCTTTTTAACGCTTCATTGTTTTTATTACTTTCCATTGGAACCCTTACTTCCTTTCCTTTTCCGTATTGACATCTTTCCTTTTTCTTTGCAGCTTTACTCTCCTTTTGCTTCTTACTCTGATTTCTTTTATTAACCAGATTTTTGGTCCCCTTTTATTTTAATTTTTTTCGAGTCAGTCATTCCCAGCATTATTTAAAAAAGTATACCATAATTCCATTACAAACCTTTACTATTTTATGGACCTACCTACACAAGTATGTATCTCTTTTACCTACTTGTCTATTTATTATAGTTTGACAATGTAATAGTGATATATCAGTAAGTCCGTAAACTAATGATTAAAAATGTCTTTCATTCCAGGGAAAGCAAATAAGCTACTAAGAAGCAAGAGATTATGGAATGTGAAAGACTGTAAAAAAAGAATAATATTATTAATGAGAGGACAATAAAAGAACAACAATTAAGAAGAGAGACGATAACAATTAACATTACATTTAAACTTTTGAAAATGTAATGTCAATCGACATCTCCAGTTGCCTTGATCTATCCACTATCCTTCTCTTCACCCTCTCCTCTATCATTACTATCTCCTCGCGCTCCAAATCCTCTGTAACCCCTTGTGTACTAGTGGTTTCCCGCCTTGCTAGGAGTGAAATACTTAAAAAAAAATCAAACTTGACTGGAAAGCAAGATATCGGAAAAGAAAAGAATCTGATCGTTTTTTACAATAAAGATGCAAAATTCTGCCAATTTTTACCAGGAAAATGGACTGTTACGTTTTAAATCACTTAAATAACAGGAAAATAATACAAGAAAATTTTAAATAAGTTCTATCGAAAAAAATACGCGAGTCGAGGGAGTTCCACCAAATAATTTGTACATACGTTCTTCAGAAAAACACGCGAATATTCGGGGTTTCTGTGAATAACATGTACATATGTTTTAAAGAAAAACCAGCGAATATGCGAAGCCTGAAACTGTACGTCATATTTAGTAGATACACGTGTTTAAGTAGACGTCTCTCTTTTAAACAGTTTAATTGACGGTCTGGGTTTTTCGTGAGTCTTTAAGACAGGAAATGTACCCTTTGGTAAGGTTCGAACCTACGCTAACCTTATGTGGAGTAAACCACCTTATAGTCCGATGTGCCTTTAAACCGCTCAAGCCAGTTACTGTCTGGACGGTCTAAGAAATTCTCCTCAAACTCGTGTAAACGCTAAATATAATGTAGTAATAATAATTATTATTATTGATATATTAAGTTGTTTGATATTTGACATTTTCGATTTAATGACGAATTCTTAACTGGGTACCTAATGAGGATCACCGGCGTGGCGGGAAGAAGAATATTATTAAGAAGAAATAACTACATTTAGATTTTTGAAGATCAAACTTGACTGGCAAGTAAGGAACACGAAGAGAAAAGAATCTGTTAACATAAAACTTACGGTTACATATAGCCATTTCAACTGTAACATGATGAGACCTTGCCGCCAATCTAGTACTGCGATTAAATTCACAAAGTCTTCATATCATAGAGCAAAGTTCATCAGAACAATTACCATGAAAGCGTTTTATAGACAAGACACAGATATCTTACATAATAGTTTTTTTTTCTTTTCTTGATTGTGGAATGAGTTTGTTTCGCACTGTGTATCCCATAAAATTTAATGTGTCTTTTGGTTTAGTCTATCCCAATTAAAGTTATAGCAATAACACAACATACGTCTTTGCCTGGAAACGTGTATGCAAGTCTTAAATTACTACTAACCTACAATTATTGAGAGAAAAAATTTAAAAAGCGAATTGTTAGTTATAGTCAGTATAAGTATTTATACCTAATACTAGGAATAGATTATATCTTATTGATAAACATATACGGTTTTCGGAATCTTACATAAAGAGGGAAATTTTTGGAAGGAAAAATTTTGTGGTGGTTTAAGAATTCATTGGACACCACAATTCCGTCAGTGATATTTTGTTTTCATTATATTTAATACTGTCAAATTAGACTTTCAGTAAGTCTTTAATAAATTCATTTTGGAAAGAAACAGTTGTTTCCAAAATGAATTATTTTAAAATGAAAAGAGAGCAAGGTAACTATAGAATTTAAGATACGTATTGGTGTATTATAGGTGGATGTATGTGGTCACATATACACAAATGAAGAAGAAACAACGACACTTCAATTTCTCGGACATTCAGGTCGGTAAATGTTATTTAATACTGTTTATTATAAACAGAGCATTTACTTAAATACTTGTATCTATAAAAAGAACGTTAAACATAAAAATGTCTTTAATAAATAAATTGTCGGACTTTGTCCATTTCATAATGTATGACCTCATTTGTTTACATTTGATACGCCATGAGCAGTTATGAATGTACGAGATTCATGGAAGATTGAAGTTTATAAGCAGTAAATTCGACCTTGCTCCTTTGTGGCCGAGTCGGTTAAGGCACGTCAGCGTAAATGACGGTTTCGTATAGGATGCAGGTTCGAATCCTGTCAAAGGACGAATATTTTCTATGAAAATTTCTCGGACATTCAAGCCGGTAAATGTTATTTAATACTGTTTATTATAAACAGAGCATTTACTTAAATACTTATAAAAAGAACGTTAAACATAAAAATGTCTTTAATAAATAAATTGTCGGACTTTTCCATTTCTTAATGCATAAATATATATAAAGAGAGAGAGAGAGACTGTAGGGAAACAGTTTTCGATATGTTTTGTGCATGTCCGTTTTTATTTTCTAGTGCAGTTAAGTAATGATAAAATGATTATATCATTTTTGACGTTAAAAATACGTCAAAAAACGACATTATTACGTCATTATTTTGCACCAGCCTTCATCGGTGAAGGTTCTGCAAAACACGTCCAAACGCTGTGCATTGAAAAGCGCGGTTTTGTCCTTTCCGGAAGTGAGGTCATAAAAATTGCGCTGATGTCCAAAACCCTTTCTCGTTTCTTTATTACTTGCATGATGGGAAAATGTATTTTTTTCATTCATTATTATTATTTTATTTATTTATTTTATTTCTTTGCTCCACATAACTAAGAACTTAGTAATGAAAGTTTTGAAATTGTACTAAAGTTTTAGCTAATAATCTCAATAAATTTTAAGAATAAAAACGCGGCCTTGTACGTGATGAATTATTTTCTACCCAAAAAATCCTTTTGCAATGTCGAAATGTCGCACTCCTATTCAATCGTTATTTTCAAGAAAAATATACTTGCTACATTCTTTATTTCTACCAGTTCAGACCTTTACACTTAAGACTTGCTATGCGATGTACACAGATATGAACCATTCCCTTCATATTCCATTGATAAAAACGAAATTCCATTCAGACAGATTCTTCTCAAAATGATTCGTAACGACTCTCACGAAGAAGCTTGCCCGACAGGAATACAAATGGCGATTGTCTCCCTAACCTGTCTAGGATGGATCGTTATCTTCCACACATATCCACATAGGCTGTGCCTCTTACACTGTAGTTGTCTATCACAAAAGGTTCTCAGGCTTTGTACAAAGTGAACATTATTGCAAAAAAAAAAATCCAACTGATGACATAGGTTTCGATTAATATTTTACTAAAAATTAATTTACATCCATCGGGGAACAGCCATTAAAAATTCAACAACAGCTCTGTCGTCTGAACATACGAGAATATTTTTTTATAGAGGATTGTGAATATGTAGAAAATTCCCACTCTTTTAGCAAGCAATGCCAAGACTTTAAACGTCTTCAAAAAAGAGATTAAAATACACTGGGAATATATTGTAGACGGTGTGCCTCTTCCCTAGTCTTAAACACTTTTCTAATTCATTGATTCGATTATTCCAGTTCTTTGTATATTACAGGTGCTACTTTTTTACCCCACGTTTAACAGGACATTCGGAGATAATGGCTGCTGGATTAATAACAATGAATAAAATATTTAAAGATTCATAGATAGCTTAAGTAATTCTAGCATAGATAGGCGAGGGAATTAAACTGTACAGTTTATTTGAACGATAACTATAGACGAAGAAAAGAAAGAAGGAATAAATGGGGATATAAGTGTACCGACATTAAAAAGTAAAGACGTTCGTTAGCAGAAGGTAATACAGGTAGATAACGCTATAGATACAAGATTTACTAATTTCACTGCCTATGATCAAGGTTGAGAACTGGTTTAAAAGTGTTTGAGTTTATCATAAGCCTATAATCTTATTGATGTTTCTATGGACATGCAAGATAGATCGTAACGCCGTTAAACATATGCTACATCATCAGCAGGCCCTAGGATATGACAGCAACATCCAAAAGCTGTAGAGTAACCCGTCCCAAGCAAAAAGCCTCCCTACCTAGACTCAAATATACACGACGAACGACCAATATATACCTATACCCAAAACAGGTAAATACCTATATAGTAAGATATAACGACTAATATTAACCTATATTGACTCAATTAAATACATATATAGTCAGTCTGAAGTTATGACGCAAACATAAATAATGTAGGGATACAAACAGCGATTGTCTCACTTTCGTTGAAATAGTTACAAGGGTCACATGACGGCCGGTGAATGACGTCAGGGGATTGAGTGACGAAGGGCAGTTGTGATGTAGAGCCCGGGGAAGAAGGATGTCCCAAGCGTACGACGGCAAGTCTTACAGGAAAAAAAACACATGGCCTCATGATGTTTATAGAGAAACCTCTGTAACTCCAGTTTTCCAGTCGGGGAATATTACAAGTAAGATTTTTCTTTTTCACACCTTTTGTTGTTGCATATATGGTATAATTTCTCTGCGAGGGACACATGTATACATAGTTTTGTGTATGCCGTAGTAGTAGTATAAAACTCTCTCTGAGAACAAAGCATGTTTATCATTCCTTTTCCTTTCAGCCATGCCGTGAAGTACGGTGTTACATCGCGGATATAATAATGCCCATAACGAGGAAAAGGTAATCGGAAAAATAAATAAGTCTCTCCGGTTATAACCTTGATAACTCGAATTTATCTTTGAAAAATTTTTATTAAATTTTAAACGATTAATTTAGATCTCAAAACAAAATTTCAGTAAAATTTTTTATGTAGTTTCAACATGTTTTATTAAATCATTGGATTCTTTATATATAAAGAAAACTGCAGCCCGAAGTTATTTTGTAAAAAACCAGATAATCACTTTTCACTTCAATAGCAAAGTAACAAAATTCTTATCAATTGAGCAACACTTATAATAGAACAAATAACAAACATATATGATGAGTCTTTGAAGCATTTATATTTTAATATAGTGACCTTTCTTCGAAATAATACCCTGCAATGCATTGATTTTATTATTGTTGCTATTTAAAGCGGATTCAGATCGGGACTTGACGGTGACCAATTTATTATCTTCTATCCTATATACTTTGTATGCTCAAAACATTCACGGTGAACCTTAAATAGATGAAAAAGAGTATTATCGAACATAAATATTTCATTTGAAAACTGCGTGGCTGGAACTTGTATCACTCAATGAACGTTTTGTCCATGAAACCAAAATCGTTAATACCATTCAGTTTAACTTGGGTATCGAAAATTCAGTGGAAGTACATAAGGTTTAAAATGAATTTTTAAAATGAAAAAGCATTCTTGATTATTTCATTTTACCTTTAATTGAAAGCTAAATGATTAAATTTACGATTTCCAGTAAGTAAAATATTCTGGTGTATTTCAAATAGAAATGATGTAGATCGGAATCTCAGCTTTTGGGCCAATTTTAGAAAAAAATTTTAAAAGTGGCTATTTTCCTAATTTTAATTTTAATCCCAGCCTTAATAATTGAACTTCTCGAAATTTCATGAAGTTAAGTGGGTGGTAACACAAAAATTATCAAGTGTTTTTTAAAAAAAAATTCAAAAATAATTTCATTCATTTCTGAATATGTCCTAAAAGTTTCATTAAAATCCAACAATTATTTGATTTTTGAAAGAATTTCCAAGCGCAAGAAAAAAGCTAATCATTATTATTACATCGACCGCTGACGCAAACAAAATAAATTTAACCAAAATTTCGAACGTGCTAGAAAGGATTAAAAAATTTCAAAAGAATAATAAAAAAATATTATGGTCTTTCCTCTTAATAATAGCATCAACATTTTGATGACAAAACTGTTTTGAGTTTGGGGCTTTTTTCATCATGCGATGCAGTTTTTTTTCCGCGGAAAAGTTGAGGTACCTAGTTTAACGCCTTCATCGATTTTTAATGGTTCATTAATGGTTTTGGTCGACAATTCCAACCCATATCATCACACTGTCATCTCCACGCTGCCTCCTTTTAGCCATAGGTACTTCTGCATCGGATAAAATCCATCCTTTGGCCCATCTTTCATGTTCATTGAGTGTCACTCTAGATTCTTTTGTGAAATTTCTGGGTCCAAATTTGAATCTTTAAAATATATGTGATTTACCGAGAGGGGTTTGCCTAGGAAATTTCTTGACAGATCCAAATTTGTAAAATATTCTGTACACTTGTCCTTCTTCATTCCCTCAATTTCCACCTGTCTAAAAAACTGAGTACTTGTTAAAAGTGGTTGTTTCGCTATAACTCGACTTCGTCAACGTTCCCCTCTAAGAGACAACTTCTAAAAGCCTTTTGCCTTTGATACTAGTTCTCAGCTTAGTTATATTTTCAACAGACATCTTCATCGTTTGATGATCTCCGCGAAGTTCATTTGATATTTCCAACGTGGACCCTTTCCTCAATCAATAACTTTGTTAGTTTTTGTTTTTCAGCACTTATTAAATCGTTTGCATTAACCATGTATCAACATGAATTATGGAAAAAAGAAAAAAATAGCGTTTTTTTTTTATTAGATTTTAGATTCCTTGAACTGATATTACTTTAATCTGCATGATAACTTCAATTTGGTTTGGTTTGTTTTGCGGCATATCAATCTCAATGGATTATTTAATGACGACAAGATTCTTATTGCTGTTAATATATATTATTAATAATTTATAGTTGGTATTAAAACATATTTTTACACTTTCATAGTTTTTTGTTAACTATTTGCCCATAGATGGGACCCTAACAGGTACTACCACCCCGGATTAGGGTTGACCTGGGAACACCAGCAAGAGGTGGCCCCACGCTCTTCAAAACCTCCTGATCAGAGGCCTTGTTGTTGGATGTAGTTTATCGTCTTAGCCACGATGCGGATGTAGTTTATCGTCTTACCCAAGACGGAATAACTTCAGACTGCAGTATTTATAATAAATCAATAACTTTAATATAACATGTTGAAGCTAGCTAAAGATGCAGCTCAAGGTATTGAAGTTTGTGTGGTTTGCATAACTTCAGATGGGCTGTAGAGTCAGGTAAATATTGTTTCTTCAGGTTATTGGGCCATGAGTTATCAAGGGCACCTGGCCTAGTGGATAAAGACGTTGGTTAGATCCAGTGACTAGACCCAAAGAGTTGTGAGTTCAATACCAGACCACAAGAGTGGTGAATCAAAACTCGTAGAACTGAGTTAAAGGGAAATAACTGAGACATCCAAAAGAGACATGGAACGTGGAACTAGAACAATCTATCCCGGTGGATGAAATAAAGGGTTCGGTTCGAAATTCCAATCATTGAAGAAAGCCGGAGCATACAACGGCCAAAACGTTGTGACTATGGCAATGAATATGAGGATAACAGTCCGAATAATGTAAATAGTGCAAGTAAATGATTATCGACTCGAATGTAAACGGCCAATATTTAACTAACCCAGAACTTAATCAATATTTACCTATCCAAGAAACAATTAAAAATAAATACACTCAAATATAAAAAAAAAAACAATAATTAAAATGAAAGCAATAACCACTTATAGACACAAAGATAAACAATTAATATATATCTTATTCACACCATTGGACTGTTGATCTCATCTTTGTTGTTTTATTACAACGTTTCGGCCGTCGTTCCCTACGGCCTTCCTCAGGTGTATATCGATCTGGGTAATCTACAAGTAATCCTGAAGTGAAACCCTTATTTAATCTAAGGGGTTAGATTGTTCTCGTTCTATTGCTTATGTCTAGGAATATCGTCTACTTCTTATTTTATTTACTACTGTTCAGTTATTGCCCGCCCGTTTCCACTGAGTACAAGTACATACAGCCCGACCCAGGGATTGAACTGACAACCACTACCTCATCAAATTCACAAACCAACACTTTTACCAATTGTAGGACAATTTACTTTAAACCTAAGCTTACTTCTGATTAGGCTACTGCTGCTGTTATTTTAACTGCTGCTGCTATTTTAACTGCTGCTGCTTTTACCCATATTTTGATTGCTACTGCTGCTATGGTTAATGACTTATTGCGGTTGAATAAAAAATAATATATAACTATCCCAGAACCACGTAAAATTTTATAGATATAATTAGAATTAAAAAAAAAAAATGACTGATTCTGACATTAAATAACCCAACAAGGGTTGACATTTAAAATCAACCAACCCAACTTCACCCTAAAACATACGATTAATTGCCTGGTCCTTATCAAAGCTGACAATGGGACAAACAGCTTGTGATGATTCTAGCTGGAGAGTTAATGCATGTATGGCAGTGACTCTTGCTCACTTTATTTTGTGACTCACCCACGCTCTTTTCCAGTAACTGGAAAGGCCAGGTAGTATTGGATTTGTGTAATTCTCTTGAAGATTTGTATCGGCCAAGCCAGGGATATATCCTTGGTGCTGGTACCATGTAAACCAATACACTTTTCGCGTGTTACTTGAGGAGCAGATGGGTGCCACCCAGAAAACCTTTTTCCCCTGGGAGCTCTCCTGAAAAAAGAATTCGTCAGAATGACAGCTTTAATGGAGTAGGGGAGACTTTATATCCTAACCCATCTTGCTCTCCCCTACAAGAGCTATATCAGTCCGTAAATGTCATATATAGCCAGGAACTATCCAGTCTTCACTTACCAGTTTCGATAAGTCCAAAAGTATCCTTGTGGGTGACGAAATATTTTCCGCCTTAGAATTCTTTCTCACAGAAAGAAATGTCGTAGGCCTCTCGCTGTTCTATCGCTATTTCCATGAAAAGTGCTTAGATCATCTACGTCCCTTAGTTCTACCAGTTTTAACCTTTACGGCTAAGACCCACCATACTACGTACATTGTAGCGAATCAACTTCATTTCCTTCGTATTCCATTGGTGCGATGTAAGTTCCACTCGGGCAGCTTCTTTCCACGAACCACTGATTTGTGGCACGGATTCTGAGTATGCTTCTTCGATTAGTACAGTCTTAACCAGTTCAAGTCTAGGGTTAATGTTTTCTTCCACACCTATCCGCATAAACTATGCCTCTTACTTTGTAACTCTCTATCCTGAGTGGCGCTCAGGCCTTGTATAGTGTAATCATTATTACTAAAAAAGAGAGAGATCTTGAGCAGAATATAAACAACTGGTGGTGAAATTCGAAAATTTGTTCGCCGATCAGTATCTGTCTATATATCCTCAAGAACACATGGCACAGTGGATAAAGGCGTTAGTTAGATTCAGTGACAGAACCCAAAGAGTGTGAGTTCAATACCCGGTTAAGGCAGTGGAGATCTTGGAGAGGAGAATTAACAGGAGATAACTTATAACTGACATCCATTAAACATGGCACGTGTAATGAAAACAGTCTACCCCAGTGAGGGAAATAACGGTTTCAGTTCGACATTCCAACCAACTGAAGAAGGCCGGAGCGTACAACAACCGAAATGTTGTAATAGATATGGCGACAAAGATGAGGACAGTAGTCCGAATAATGTAAATATTGTTCGCCGATGCTGTTTTTTTTGTTTTGTTTTTTACTGCAACTGTCCATTTTATCTGCAATTTAATAAGATAAATGGATATGCATTGAGAAAAGCACGTGCAGATATCGATATTTAACTAAAACTCGTACGCATTGAAGATTTTATGAGAATATGAATCTAGTTTATAGTCTTTGGTAATTGGGTTTCACAAATATGACAGGGTATGAAGTTCGGCTTCACTGCTTTGTAACGCGAACAAATAACTTGACTTTTATTCGAATTTTCTTACCGACAACTTGAAACAAGAAAGAAAAATGAACTCGATACAAAGACTTCCAGCCGTGTTTATTTAAAATAAATAAATTCAATTTCGCATACCCTAAAAATAACAGTTGGCCAGGGTATTTCTGGAAGATAACTTTTTTAAGGCAAACAGTCTTTGTAATTAGAGCAGCGACAGTCAGTCGTTCACTTTCTGTCCGGCTGATCGGTTGGACTCTCCCCTTTCGGGCGGGAGGAACCCGAAGGAGGCTAGGCCGAAGGGCGGAGTCTCCTTCGGGGAGGTAGACCGGCCCAGAACCCGTTTATACGGGTTCAATGGGCATATTTTTGGCCGAGCCCACGGGCTCGGAATGCCCACGTTAAAAAGGCCTTGTGCCACATGACGCCCTCGTGGGGGGGGGCTGAATATCGTAATTAGAGCGCTTGATATCAAGAGATAGAACATATTAAATGTTCACTTTTCTCTACTCTGAGTTTTACAGTGATTAATAAAAGTATATCAATATAAATTAAAAACAAATTTACTGCATATATACAAATCATATGGTGCATATATATATTCACGTCGAATCCATTACATTCACTTACGTGCTAATACCCTTGGTAAAAGTATTATTCCTATTTTTCTCCCTCCAGCTATGGGTAAATAGTAGGATAGACTGGGTTCTACAGCCTTGGATGGCAACTGTTCTAGAAGAAGGACACCTCTGATTTCAAAACTTGCGAATGGTCGTTTGGGGACCTTGTGGCCATAGTGCACCAGGTCTCTATATTCAGCCTTTCAAAACGTGTGTTTGGTTCTGCACAAAGTCTTCACCATCATAATCAAATCATATATGCTTGTGTCTAGGCTGTCGGTTCCTAGGAATTGAGCTGCTTGACCCTCATACGTCGAATACAACGGGAGAGTCCACCATATACTGAAAGAGTTCAGTTTGAATTCCAGTCAGATAGTTTCACTACTGCCCAAATGCACTTGGAAAAAGTGTGAATCCATCACTTTCCACGCAGCTATGGTTTAAATATTAGGTTGATGCAAAAATAATGTCGTTTTTTGACGATTTTTTTTTATTATCGTTCACCCATTTATCCAACTTTTTTGACTTCGCTATTTGCTTTAAATGGCGAACAACTGTTGAGTGGTCGACCTCGAGTTCAACAGCAACTTCTCGTGTGGTTTTGCGAGGATCGGCTTCAATTAAGGCTTTCAAATGTTCGTTATCAACCGCAGTCGGCCGGCCGCGACCGTCTTCATCTTCGAGGCTCTCGTCACCATTGCGAAATTTCTTGAACCACCGTTGTGCCACACGTTCGTTAGTGGTTCCTGGGCCAAACGCATCATTGATATCACAAGCTGTCTCGGCAGCTTTTCGGCCTAGTTTGAACTGGAACAAGAAAATCGTGCGGATTTGAATTTTGTCCATGCTGTCGAAAAGCCTGCAAAAAATGAATGAAGAGATTGAGAACGGTAACGAATAACACAATTCGATAGAGCGAAAAACGCGCTTCAAAATGATATATAACATGGCTATATATATCAATGAATTAATTCAGAAATCATATATAAAAGTAACATATGTGAGAAAATGACATTATTTTTGCACCAACCTAATAGCATACTAGACACGCCTCTTTAGGCTTGGTTGGTAACCAGTTAATTGGAAAAGGGCAACTCTGAATTCAAAACCCGAGGAGGGCTGCTTAGGGACCTCATAGTACACGATGTACACCAGTATTCTGTATTTAGTTCTTCCAAAAATTGGCACTGATTCTGCAGAGAAGTTCACCACTAAAATCATATGTGCGGAGTAGTCTGATTATTCAGTGCTAGCAGCTCATTGTTGAGCTCTCATACATTGTAATCGAAGGTAGAGTCCGTCGTATATAAAATTAAGATTGTGTTTCACGAAAAAAGAAGAAAAATAGACCAGTTTATTTCTGGATGATAACGCTTTTAGAGTACTTGATATCACGAGATAAAGTATTAATAGCAATAAATAAAAAATTAAATATTTACTTATCTTGTCTCTTTTTCAAATTTTGTTTATATATTTTTAATATTTTTTAGATACAAGATAACTGAACGATTTAATTTATTACCACACACAACCCACATACATATATATATATATATATATATATATATATATATATATATATATATATGTATACACACACACACATACACACACACATACACACACATACACATATATGTGTGTGTGTATGTAAAATATGTATACAGTGTAATTTCTAAGGAATTCGTGGATTTTATTTTTAATCCAAATGGTTACTCAGACAAAGGTGGGATGCAATTTTGAACCCTGCTGGCGGTTTTGTTTCTATTTTATTAAGTTTCCCGAATGC
>OZ010601.1:77517814-77545314 GCA_963932145.1 Acanthosepion lycidas
ACTTTGTAGTCCATTTTGGAATATCCTTAGCTGGAGACCGTTTCAGCAAGTCTGGTTACCCAACCTGAAATATTCCTAAGTGAACCCCACTGACAAGTTTATGCGCTTATCTTACCAAAATCTCAATAATATTCCTATCCATAAGTTATCGAGTAGTACAGGATTAAAATAAGCAAAGAGACATTTAAACAAGAAAACCTCTTACTTGCTACCGCGTGCATAATCCCAAGGCTGATCATCTATATACATCCAGATCCGAAGGAGGCAGAGGATTAGTTCAACTAGAATTGTCTTACACAACTACAACAATCGGTCTTCAAAAATACCTGGAAACTACGGAAGACTGGATGATCTGCGTCAAAGAACAGGAAATAAGCAAGATATTTATTCAGAAATAAAGGAACATTAATAGAAGGTTGGGATAAAAATCAAGAATAATAAGATGGAATAAAACCATAATAAAATAATAATAGGGGGTTGGGATAAAAAGGAAGGATAATAAGATGGAATAAAACTAGCAATGAAATAATAATAAAGGGTTGGGATGAAAAGCAAGAATAATAAGATGGAATAAAACTAGTAATAAAATAATAATAGAGGGTTGGAATGAAAAGCAAGAATAATAAGATGGAATAAAACTAGTAATAAAATAATAATAAACGGTTGGGATAAAAAGCAAGAATAATAAGATGGAATAAAACTCGTAATAAAAAAATAATAGAGGGTTAGGATAAAAAGCAAGAATAAGATGGTATAAATCTCGTAATAAAATAATTATAAAGTGTTGGGATAAAAAGCAGGTATAATAAGATGGAATAAAACTAGTAATAAAATAATAATAGAGAGTTGGTATAAAAGGCAAGAATTATACGATGGAATAAAACTCGTAATAAAATAATAATAGAGGGTTGGGATAAAAAGCAAGAATAATAAGATGGAATAAAACTAGTAATAAAATAATAATAGAGGGTTGGGATAAAAAGCAAAAATAAGACGGAATAAAACTAGTAATAAAATAATAATAGAGGGTTGGGATAAAAAGCAAGAATAATAAAATGGAATAAAACACGTAATAAAATAATAATAGAGGGTTGGGATAAAAAGCAAAAATAAAAAGATGGAATAAAACTAGTAATAAAATAATAATAGAGGGTTTGGATAAAAAGCAAGAATAATAGGATGGAATAAAATTCGTAATAAAATATTAATAGAGGGTTGGGATAAAAAGCAGGAATAATAAGATGGAATTAAACGAGTAATAAAATAATAATAGAGGGTTGGGATGAAAAGCATGAATAATAAGATGGTATAAATCTCGTAATAAAATAATTATAAAGTGTTGGGATAAAAAGCAGGTATAATAAGATGGAATAAAACTAGTAATAAAATAATAATAGAGAGTTGGTATAAAAGGCAAGAATTATACGATGGAATAAAACTCGTAATAAAATAATAATAGAGGGTTGGGATAAAAAGCAAGAATAATAAGATGGAATAAAACTAGTAATAAAATAATAATAGAGGGTTGTGATAAAAAACAAGAATAATAAGATGGAATATAACTAGTAATAAAATAATAATGGAGAGTTGGGATAAAAAGCAAGAATAATAAGATGGAATAAAACTAGTAATAAAATAATAATAGAGGGTTGGGATAAAATGCAAGAAGAATAAGATGGAATAAAACTAGTAATAAAATAATAATAGAGGGTTGGGATGAAAAGCAAGAATAATAAGATGGAATAAAACTATTAATAAAATAATAATAGAGGGTTGGGTTAAAAAGCAAGAATAATAAGATGGAATAAAACTAGTAATAAAATAATAATAGAGGGTTGGGATATAATGCAAGAAGAATAAGATGGAATAAAACTAGTAATAAAATAATAATAGAGGGTTGGGATGAAAAGCAAGAATAATAAGATGGAATAAAACTAGTAATAAAATAATAATAGAGGGTTGGGATAAAAAGCAAGAATAATAAGATGGAATAAAACTAGTAATAAAATAATAATAGAGGGTTGGGATAAAAAGCAAGAATAATAAGATGGAATAAAACTAGTAATAAAATAATAATAGAGGGTTGGGATGAAAAGCAAGAATAATAAGATGGAATAAAACTAGTAATAAAATAATAATAGAGGGTTGGGATGAAAAGCAAGAATAATAAGATGGAATAAAACTAGTAATAAAATAATAATAGAGGGTTGGGATGAAAAGCAAGAATAATAAGATGGAATAAAACTAGTAATAAAATAATAATAGAGGGTGGGAATGAAAAGCAAGAATTATAAGATGGAATAAAACTAGTAATAAAATAATAATAGAGGGTTGGGATATAAAGCAAGAATAATAAGATGGAATAAAACTAGTAATAAAATAATAATAGAGGGTTCAGATAAAAAGCAAGAATAATAAGATGGAATAAAACTAGTAATAAAATAATAATAGAGTGTTGGGATAAAAAGCAAGAATAATAAGATGGAATAAAACTCGTGATAAAATAATAATAGAGGTTTGGGATAAAAAGCAAGAATAATAAGATGGAATAAAACTATTAATAAAATAATAATAGAGGGTTGGGTTAAAAAGCAAGAATAATAGGATGGAATAAAACTAGTAATAAAATAATAATAGAGGGTTGGGATAAAATCCAAGAAGAATTACATGGAATAAAACTAGTAATAAAATAATAATAGAGGGTTGGGATGAAAAGCAAGAATAATAAGATGGAATAAAACTAGTAATAAAATAATAATAGAGGGTTGGGATAAAAAGCAAGAATAATAAGATGGAATAAAACTAGTAATAAAATAATAATAGAAGGTTGGGATAAAATGCAAGAAGAATAAGATGGAATAAAACTAGTAATAAAATAATAATAGAGGGTTGGGATGAAAAGCAAGAATAATAAGATGGAATAAAACTAGTAATAATATAATAATAGAGGGTTGGGATAAAAAGCAAGAATAATAAGATGGAATAAAACTAGTAATAAAATAATAATAGAGGGTTGGGATAAAAAGCAAGAATAATAAGATGGAATAAAACTAGTAATAAAATAATAATAGAGGGTTGGGATGAAAAGCAAGAATAATAGGATGGAATAAAACTAGTAATAAAATAATAATAGAGGGTTGGGATGAAAAGCAAGAATAATAAGATGGAATAAAACTAGTAATAAAATAATAATAGAGGGTTGGGATAAAAAGCAAGAATAATAAGATGGAATAAAACTAGTAATAAAATAATAATAGAGGGTTGGGATGAAAAGCAAGAATAATAAGATGGAATAAAACTAGTAATAAAATAATAATAGAGGGTTGGGATGAAAAGCAAGAATAATAAGATGGAATAAAACTAGTAATAAAATAATAATAGAGGGTTGGGATGAAAAGCAAGAATAATAAGATGGAATAAAACTAGTAATAAAATAATAATAGAGGGTGGGAATGAAAAGCAAGAATTATAAGATGGAATAAAACTAGTAATAAAATAATAATAGAGGGTTGGGATATAAAGCAAGAATAATAAGATGGAATAAAACTAGTAATAAAATAATAATAGAGGGTTCAGATAAAAAGCAAGAATAATAAGATGGAATAAAACTAGTAATAAAATAATAATAGAGTGTTGGGATAAAAAGCAAGAATAATAAGATGGAATAAAACTCGTGATAAAATAATAATAGAGGTTTGGGATAAAAAGCAAGAATAATAAGATGGAATAAAACTATTAATAAAATAATAATAGAGGGTTGGGTTAAAAAGCAAGAATAATAGGATGGAATAAAACTAGTAATAAAATAATAATAGAGGGTTGGGATAAAATCCAAGAAGAATTACATGGAATAAAACTAGTAATAAAATAATAATAGAGGGTTGGGATGAAAAGCAAGAATAATAAGATGGAATAAAACTAGTAATAAAATAATAATAGAGGGTTGGGATAAAAAGCAAGAATAATAAGATGGAATAAAACTAGTAATAAAATAATAATAGAAGGTTGGGATAAAATGCAAGAAGAATAAGATGGAATAAAACTAGTAATAAAATAATAATAGAGGGTTGGGATGAAAAGCAAGAATAATAAGATGGAATAAAACTAGTAATAATATAATAATAGAGGGTTGGGATAAAAAGCAAGAATAATAAGATGGAATAAAACTAGTAATAAAATAATAATAGAGGGTTGGGATAAAAAGCAAGAATAATAAGATGGAATAAAACTAGTAATAAAATAATAATAGAGGGTTGGGATGAAAAGCAAGAATAATAGGATGGAATAAAACTAGTAATAAAATAATAATAGAGGGTTGGGATAAAAAGCAAGAATAATAAGATGGAATAAAACTAGTAATAAAATAATAATAGAGGGTTGGGATATAATGCAAGAAGAATAAGATGGAATAAAACTAGTAATAAAATAATAATAGAGGGTTGGGTTAAAAAGCAAGAATATTAGGATGGAATAAAACTAGTAATAAAATAATAATAGAGGGTTGGGATAAAATCCAAGAAGAATTACATGGAATAAAACTAGTAATAAAATAATAATAGAGGGTTGGGATGAAAAGCAAGAATAATAAGATGGAATAAAACTAGTAATAAAATAATAATAGAGGGTTGGGATAAAAAGCAAGAATAATAAGATGGAATAAAACTAGTAATAAAATAATAATAGAGGGTTGGGATGAAAAGCAAGAATAATAGGATGGAATAAAACTAGTAATAAAATAATAATAGAGGGTTGGGATAAAAAGCAAGAATAATAAGATGGAATAAAACTAGTAATAAAATAATAATAGTCGATCATGATAAAAAGCAAAAATATTAATATGGTATAAAAATAGAAGTAAAATAACAACAGAGGAATATTAATATGGACTAAAACTAGTAACGAAATAATAATACTGTAGTAAATGGAAAACCAACTAGTCTGGCTGGCCATTACTCTGAATTACCAATTGGTTATTTCCTGTGTGCTCAATATTTGTAAAATTGCGCCAAAATTAAAAATTTGAAAATACTTCAGCATTTTGACAAATTGTGATGGTTAATGACGTAACTACTTGACCATCACTGCGTAGTAATGTTGGTATTTGCCATTAATATTTGACCCCTTGAATCCAAACTCAGCTTAACTTTGTACTGATAGTTCATTTACTTTTACTTTATATTCTCAAAATTGATCACGGTTTTTCCCCTTCAGACACTTATTCCCTGTTTTACATCTAATGCTAAATTCTAACGAGCTTTTAGAACGCTAATATTTTCTCCTGAATTCTTACTCAGTTTTTTGATTCTATACTTCTAATGTCTCCGTCTAAACTCTGAATTTTTTACTATTATTGTGTTTCCGTCTAAAGTCTTTTTTTTCTCTCTCTCTTTCACTTCCAGGCGACCACTTGCGTCTCAGTGGCCTTATCGCCGTGCTTGGGGTGAATTGATTAAAAACAAAACAAAAAAAATAACATGTTTATCCGTGTTGGCATAAAAAAAATATTTTATTCAGATGAAAGTGGACGTTGACCTAATTAGCTTAAAAACAACTGGTCAACGTTAATGAATGTCGACTTAGCCACCGCCATTTTCTCGGTTCGAACAAAATAAAATTAATAAAAACAAACATGAATTCGGTCAAAGTTGACGACGCCAAGAAACAATTTCAAAACGAGAGAAACCAACGAAATATGATGTTTGCTGGAATAAATATAAAATCAATAATGACAGTTTGGATAATGAAGGCGTTTGCATTTGTCAATTGCAGACGATAATCTTAGTCCAGCCGACCCAGTTGATTATCGTTATTACTACGGCTTCAACAACAGCTCATAACAGTTATCTTAATGGTAATGATAAATATTATGATGATAATAAATATTATGATAATAAAAAATATTTTGATAATAAATATTATGATAATAATAAATATGATAATAATAAATATTATGATAATGATAAATATTATGATTATAATAAATATTATGATAATGATAACTATTATGATAATAATAAATATTATGATAATGGTAATGGTAAAATTAACCGTTTCCATTCAGGAAATATTCTGTATTCATTGAAAGAACAGTTTCTGTTACAGTCGGTTGAAATTTATAACACCTTTTTATTAAAACATTGTTTCGGAAACTTAATATTCTCAAGTTGACTAAATAATAACTCTTACGAATACTGATTAGGGTTTTCTTCCAATCTTTTTGTTATCGGTACTATGGAAAGATAACAGTCTTAAATTTTCCTAGGTCTGCTGCTAGTAAAGTTGTTTCCCTCTGTCGTGCTAGACAGTTTTTCGCACCAGAATCTATCATAAACATTTATTCGTCCGTCCATTGAATATTGCTGTTACATTTGATCCGATGCTACTGCTATGTATTTAGAGATTCTTGATGAAATCCAAAGAAGAATCTGCAATGTTATCGGTCCTGAGCTGGCATTTCGTCTTCAATTTTTTTTCCCACCACCGAAACGTAGCTTCTCTGCGCCTTTTCTATAGATACTTTCACGGAAATTGTTTTGATGAGCTCTTTGATACGCTCTTCAGGATTAGATTTTAAATTGCTGTTTTATCCCCCTTCTACAGACAATGAATTGTAAATATGGGGACTAGTTACGACTTTCATAGAGACTTTGAGGTATTATGGTGGATGTAATAAGAAAGGTAAGTAAGAATCTGTTGTTTTGGTGGAAGGAATATTGTGGTATATTTGGGTCAGTGTTTGTGGCTAGCCAAGTTTAATGTTAAGACAGAAGATGACCGACCTTTTCCCCATTTTGCCCTTGTGGCACATTTTGTAATTTTACAAATAACTTCGCTTGTTGTTATATACCCCTCCAACACAAGCAATGATTGTATATATGGGGAATAGTTAGGATTTTCATAGAGACAATGAGGTATTATGGTGGATGTAGTAAGAAAGGCAAGTAAGAATGCATTGTTTTGGTGTTATACATATTGTGTTATATTAGGATCAGTGTTTGTGGCTAGCTAAGTTTAAATTTAAGACAGAAAAAGACCGTCCTTTTCTCTCCATTCCCCATTTTGATCTTGTGACACATTTCTGTAAATAAGCGCTCTTTGGTACGTGTGATTCGATTTGGTTTGATTGTTTTAAGTTGGCAGAATATCAATTTCTGTGGGCTATTTAATGCCGTACTGTCAATATTTTCTACGCAATTTTATTGTTTCAACTACACATATTTTGAGTATAATCTCATATTTCCAGGGTAAACGTATGTTTTACAGATATATATATATATATATATATATATATATATATATATATATAGTTTGTAGATGATCTATTATATATGTTATGTATTATGGTCTTGTTTGATCAAATATGGCTAAACATACCGGCAATAAAACGTAGTGTCAAAAGGGCAGTTTTTCACACAAGACAGCCTTTTTAATTGTCTTCACTTTTTGTTAATGTTTATTGTTTTAAAAAGCGATGATTAGAATTGGATTAAAACCTAAACATACACCCTTGTGCAAATTAATTGAAACAACCGCTTTAGTTTACTTCCTTTCACTATACGTTCAGTTTTAGACAGACTGGAGTGACAGAGTGTAATCGATTTCTATTTTTTCCTCAGTTTAGATCATTTGCATTGGTGTGCAGTAATATGAATCTATTTTGGGGTGTATGATGAACTTTGTTTGGCTTTGAAAAATATTCCGTCATCCGTGATTACATCAGATTTTTATCACGCGCAGACGCTATTGTCTCGACTGCCGATTAGTTGTCCTACGGTTATTGTCTGCGATGAACGTTACTCCAAGGAAGCGTACGAAAATTGTAATGCTGCACGAACACAATGGCAAGCCTTACCAGTGAGAAAATTAAGGTTCTAACGACTGGCCTGGAAACACTCATGATTTAAATCCAATCAAGGATCTGTGGTCAACCTACAAGGAACGACTTCGTGGAATGGACATACGAAGTATTAACATATGCACTGGGTCATCTTTTATTGGAAAAATACGAAAAAGTAAATAACGGAATTATTTGTTTTGTTGTGTGTATGATGAAATTTAATTTATACGTTTTTTTTTTTGTTCTCGAGAATTTGCAACATAAATATTAAACAAAATTTGTTTATTAGATTGTTTATTTAAAAGAATAATGTTATATTTACAACATTCTAAAATCTAATACCATTAGAACTAATGCAATGTAATATTTATCATTTATTCATTTATAATGGAATGAATGTGAAAACAATATTTTATTGATAAACATCTAGATTCTTAGAATAAGTGAACCAACTATTAGGAAATCCTTGTTATTTAACATTTTATAAAGTTTGGATCAAATAGCAATTAGCCGATGTTTTCCCAACCAATCCAAATAAATAATATGATAAATAAATAGTGTAAATAAACAATATAATAGTGTTTATTATTTTTGTGGTAAATTCTATAAGAAAACGTATAGATTCACTTTCACATGTTTAGGTTTTATTACCATGGGAAAAATCGCCCATTTGGCAGTCTAGCTTATTGTGGGCACGTCTGTCCATACAGGAAGATTAAGTAAGTTGTTCACTGACCAAGGTTTGAACTCTCTGGTGTAAACGAAAATGTACAAGATACATGAGAAATATAGGTACAAATAACTCACTGATCAGTCAAGTGTTGGTCAGAGACGACGCTAGCAAAGATTATTGGAAGGTTAACAATATAAGACAGTATATATATATTAGTATATATATATATATATATATATATATATATATATATATATATATACACGTGGCCTGACGATTGCATATAGCATGAAACAGACTGTCGCCTCTAAGTGTTGACTTCTATGTTCACTTTTATATATATATATATATATATATATATATATATATATATATATATATATATATGCATGTATGTATGTATGGAGAGGGAATATACGTATGCGAACGCATGCTGACAAAAACACAAAAAAATGGAAACAGCTATGGGTAAATAGCAGGACAGACTGGGTTCTATAGCCTTGGATGGCAACTGGTCTAGGAGAAGGACAACTCTGAATTCAAAACCTGCGGAGAGTCGATTGGAGACCTTGTGGCACATAGTGCACCAGGTCTCTGTATTCGGCCCTTCAAAAAGTGTGGATGGTCCTGCACGAAACCTTCACCACTATAATCAAATCTCATGGGCTGATCTAATTGACTCTCATACGTTGAATTCAACGGGAGAGTCGAGTATATATATATATATATATAGAAAGAGAGAGAGAGAGAGAGAGAGAGAGAGATTCTTGACAAAATCCAACGAGCCGCCTGTAATGTAATAAATATTAACCTGACATCTCGACTTCAATTACTTTCTCTCTCTCGTGATATGGCTTCCATCTGTTTTTTCTACAAATATTTTCATGGCAATTGTTCTGATGAGCTGTTCTACTTAGTGCCTCAGTGCATGGATTCTGGCGTGCTACTGGATTGGCAATTAGGTCTCACCGTTTTACTATTGAACTAGCTAGATGCAAACGCCGGTTCTATTCTTATAGTTTCTTTTCTCGCACTTCCAGCCTGTGGAACTCCCTTCCGATTGCTTGCTTCCCTGACACAAGCAATCTTCATAAATTTAAATGCAAAGCCATTTTCTGTCTTCCTGAAACCTGTTCTTTTATTGTCCTTTCTCCTCACTAAATTCTTTTCATTCTCTTTCACTCCATTTACCATTCTCTGCGTACTAATGGCATTATCGGTTTGCTTAGGGTGAAAATATTTTCAAAAAAATGAAATCTGCAAGAACAACTTTTAAATTTTGGTACTAAATCATTGAATTTCATTTTTAAGCGCAAATTTCCCTATGATTACATTTTCTTCCGTTCTTTTTCCTATTCCAGTGAATGGTATTTATAGATTTATTTGATTGGATAATATCTCGAGCATAAATTAATTGGAAGCGTGCACAGAACTTCGATGAGACGAGACAATTTTTACAGTTTAAAAAATAATTTAGAAAGCAAATTTAATATTTGAAATCCTTAATATTAGCTTCTTAATATGTGTACAAACGCTAAATGTTTTGGGAATATTTTCGCATCAGTAAATCCCTGTATAATAATGATAATTCCTCATCTTAAATATTCTCTGTGTATGCTTTTAGTATCATCAGAGGGACTTAAAAAATGATTCATATACAATAGATCACCTGCATCTCGTGATACCACAGCATAGAACTATATATATATATATATATATATATATATATATATATATATATATAGTTAAGTTATAAGGAACTTGGTAAACCGAATTGATAAATCCAAAGAGGGTGAAATCCTGAGAGCTCAATGTGAGGACAGAGCTAATATGTAATGAAAAACAAACCACTTTAAGGTACCATTACGATAATTTATTTCACCTAAATCCTTTTTTAAGGATTCAGGATCATCAGGTAAAACTTCCAACAACGAATTAAAAAAGGATTTAGGTGAAATAAATTATCCTAATGGTACCTTAAAGTGGTTTGTTTTTCATTACATATTTATATATATATATATATATATATATATATATATATATATATATATATATATATATATATGTGTGTGTTTTTTCTTTTCTTAGACATTTCGTTACTGATTGATTATTTTCGACCTCCACGGACGGTTTTAGTCTTTTCTTTTTTTTTTTTTAACTAAATTTTTTCCCTGATATCAGTTTGTTCAAATATATTTTTATTTACAAATTGTACTAGCTGTTTTTTTTCACACCGACCGAGTGTGTATGTATATATATATATATATATATATATATATATATATATATATATATATATATATGCATACATGCATATATGCATGTTTCATTAAAAACGATAGACAAAGTACTACGATTAAGTTTTTTATTTAATTTTTGTTGTGTTCTGACAAGAGCTTTCTTTTCTGGACAAAGGGTTTGTAAGAACATTTTTTAATGAAATATGCATAAAGGAAGGATTGCTGCCTAAATATACAACTATATATATATATATATATATATATATATATATATATATATATATATATATAACAAAATATAACAAAAGAACTTATTTCAAAACGTTGATACGAAAAATTACTTAAAAATCGAAAACTAAAAATGAATATCTTGTAAAGATTTAATATGATAAATGCAAATATATGCACTATATACAACGCAGATAATGTCCCATACTTTACACTCTGCGAATAATTTAAACTAAATAAATAAGATAACTAACATTGAGGAAAAATATAATAAACAAATTAACAAACTACGAATGCCCACATAACCACAGACAAATTTAATAATAATAATCGACAACAAATAATTAAGAAATCAATATTAAATCACTAGTAAAATATTAACAACTCTATAAAACAAGCTAGAAATAAACGCATTCAGGTCCACAATTAGTAGCCTATAGAATAATTAGAAGCATAACTGAATATATATATATATATATATATATATATATATATATATATATATATATATATATTAGGTTGGTGCAAAACTAGTGACGTAATAATGTCGTTTTTGACGTATTTTTTAACGTCAAAAAACGACATTATTACGTCATTATTTTTGCACCAACCTAATATATATATGAATTTAAGCTTACTACCAGATTGGCGACTTGGTTTCACTGTTGACCTCGCTAGATGCAACCGTATGTTCTATTCTAATAATTTCTTTCCTCGCACTTCTCGCCACTTTCTGGAATTCTCTTCCAGTTTCTTGCTTTCCTGCCACCTAATATCTTCAGAAGTTAAAATACAACTCCAGTGACCATCTTCTGACTTCCTAAATCCAGTTCCCTTATTGTTTTTTCTCCATACTAAAGTCTTCTTGTTTTCTTTCATTCCCGGTAACTCTCTGCGTCTTAGTGACATTATCGCCTTGCTTGGGGCGAAATGATTAAAGACAATCTATGTATCAGGTACGTCTAGCGTCTATTTTCAGTCAGTCAGTTACGTACCATACTTGATGCACGTTTGGGCGATCGTTTCTCTTTCGATTCATAACACAATAGGCAGAAGATTTTCCCACTGAAGGTGGCCATTTTTTTCTGCATTAGACTGGTTGCCAACCAAAGCTTTGGGACCAGTCTGTCCTTCTATTCAACCTGGAGTGGAAGACACAGATTTCCCAACCTATTTGCGCGTAAGTGAATATAACGAACGCGAGTGGAAATAGAACTCGGCTCTTCGATTTCTCATTCTGAATCTTTACCACTGCTTTTTTGCTTGTTTTTTTTTTTACACCACAGGGCACATCTATCTTAGCATTTTCATATCACTATTTATCTCTATCTTCGAACTTATTATGTCAATATATATATATATATATATATATAACCAATGCTCGACAGTAATAGGAGTTAATATCGAAGTATATAATTGGTGTATACGGAATGAATTCCAATAACCAAAAATTACTATTCTTAAAAGAGTGCTCAATACAAAGTAGAGCAGATATAATTACTTTTTTTTAAATTTATAACATAAATATGTCATAAAATCGCTACAAAAATAGCCTTTTGAAACAAAATGGCTATTTTTGTAGTGATTTTATAACATATTTATGTTATAATTTTTTTTAAAATAATTATATATATATATATATATATATATATATATGATTTTTCATATATTTTTATCCTGCTCATATTTGTCATTACCTCTGTTTATATATTAATCATATGGCTATATGCATATTGGACTGTTTTAGAGTTTCATATTTATTTAGAACTGTTTTTTAGCTTTTCTTTAAAAAATTTCTACCGACATTTTTTTCATCGACATTTTTTTTTTCTCACTAAACAATAAGAAAATAAAATTATCCCCCTTTCCCACCAGGGAACGTTCCTTGTCTTTTTCTCCTTTGTTTATAAGTGAATTTTGATTTCCGCCATCTTTTGTTTGTCCTAACGATAACTCTACCATTCTTTTTTTTATTTGGTTTAAACCATTTCTATCCTTATTTATTCTTTTGTTGTGGTAGTTGTCAGGGACTTTCTTGTCATCAAAGGGCTTGGCCTCACCCTGACGAATTTATTGTTGAGCAAATTAATACACTCAACTCAACATCAAAATACAATTTTGTCGGGGGCAAAGCACACGGGAATTACGGTAGCGTTGAAGGAGATGTAGAAGTAGCGGGAAACTAAACAGAAATTAAAATGGCCGACACAAAAGAAAGTTTGTTGGTGTGGATGTTGTTTCATCCTTTCTCCTCTTTCTTATCATAAGAAATTACTTTTCTTTTTCCCCCCCTCACTTTCTCTCTCTCTGTCTCTTTCTCTCTATCTCCCTTCTCTTTTATCCCACCTCTTAAAACATCCAACACCCTCTCGCTTATCCCTGTATCTTTCTTTCTTTCTATATTTTTTATCCCATTGTTCAATTTCATTTAGATTTTTACGTGGTAACACGGGAAAAGATACTGGGAGTAGCAGAGATGCGAAAAAGATGATATTAATAAAATTAATAAAAATCAACACAGCTTTCTTACAAGCAAGAGAACGGTAAAAAAAAAACAAAAAAATAATAATAATAATGAATAAAGAAGAGGTTGTTGATCCTATTATTATGGCAGTTACCTCCCCTTTTCACAGAGATTTCTTTATTTTAATTTACCACTGCTTGTAGAAGGAATTATAACAATAATAAGAAGAAGAAGAGGAAGAGAATATGAAGAGGTACAAGATGAAGAAAAGAAGTTAGGAAGAAGAACAAGAACAAGAAGGAAAAGAAAAGAAGAAGAAAAAAAAAGTAGAAGAGGAGGAGGGAAAAGGAAAAGAAAAAGCAGAGGAGGCGGGGAGGAGGAGAGAAGAAGAAAAGAAAAAGCAGAGGAGGAGGGGAGGAGGAGGGAAGAAGAAAAGAAAAGGAGGAGGAGGGGATGAGGAAGAAAAAGAAAAGAAAAAGCAGAAGAGGAGGAGGAGGAAGAAGAAGAAAAGAAAAGTAGAAGAGGTGGAGGAGAGGAAGAAGAAGAAAAGGTACAAGAAGAAAAGAACAAGAAGAATAATACAAGTATAGCGTATAATTCAAGTCGGTGAAATAAAGGTTTCAGTTCGAAATTCCCTGAAGGTTGCCTGGATCGACGGATACCTGAAGAAGGCCGGAGAGCATAACGACCAAAACGTTTTATAATAACAACAAAGATGAGAACATTAGTCTGAATGTAAATAATATAAATAATGGTAAATCCCAGAAATTCAGACATCAAAAAAGATGATTTATAACGAATTACAATGGATAATTTTGAAGAAGGGATTTGAATAAAAGTAAAATTAAAATTAGTCATAGCAGTATTAGTATAATAATAATAATAATAATAATAATAATAATAATAATAATAATAATAATAATAATAATAATAATCTCCTGGCGCAACACCAGGAATGGCTCTCATAGTTTTTGATTTTAACTGAATAAAGTGGATAACAAGCTTTGTTAATCAACAATGCAATGCTTTGTCTTAGTGAATTAAGATAGGTTCAATAACAAAGATTGCTTGCCAGTTCGGAAAGTTTGAAGGGTGAGGTAACCAAGGCGACTTGGGAGCCACAGCTAAATACTTTGGAAAATTTCCAATCTGTGAATGTCTGAGTGGACTAGGTTACCCAAACCAAGGCCATTTATAACTGGATCCCATCCTTAAATCCTCTCGCCATATCGTACACATTTGGCTGTGATGCATGTGCCCTGTGTACCTTTGTTAAACTGTCATGATTGGTATATGAGGAATCGTATGTTTGTATTAGAGTGTCTCTTTGTTGAAGTCCTGCTCTCTAACTCACTAATAATAAGAATGGTAATGATTGAGACCTTAGGGGCAAAAGTCGTACTACACAAAGAAAATACAAAACATAATAATAATAATAATAATAATAATAATAATAATAATAATAATAATAATAATAATAATTAGCTGAACTCTTAGAATATCTACGATATAAGGAATGTAAGCTTTTTGAGTGTGTATCTCACTTTCAGAGAGAAAGCAAACGCTGAGATGGGCTCTTGTTTAATTTTTAAATTTCGAAATTATTTTTGGTTCATTTTCATTACAGGTAATTCAGCTGCGTTTTTTTTTTGTTTTTTTTCATCCAAAAACAATAAAAGGTTTCCGTCCAAATTTCCAGCAACGTATTTGGAGTGTACCTGTAGGTTTTTTTAAGGGCTTGGGGGGGGGTACTGGATTTGATTTTCGAAGTCAAAGAACAGCCGCTACAGGAATTCTATGTTGCCCCAGCCCAGATGTAAAACAACGTAGTAGAAATTTGGCAACCAACAGACGAGAATTGAAAGCAACGTCAAGGTCACTTCCATGTCTATTTGCTTTGAAAACTGTACCAAGCTATTTCTTCGAAAACTATTCAGAAAATTTTTTCTCTTTTTCTTCATTTTTATCGAGTTTTCTTTTCTGGGGGACCTTTCTTATGTAACATTATATATTTTATTATAAAAAGTCAGATTTCATTTTCATTGATAATTTACATACATGATGTTGGACATCATTTGGCACACAAAGCACTTAATTTTGTGTAAATTTATTTTTGTGTGTTAACAATAAAATGTCTTTTTAGTATGTTTTTAAAACTCGGCTCGTGTCGTCTGTCTTTGTTGTGCGCCTATATAGTTTATTGTTACTTCAAACATTTGTTTGAACTATATTTTTTTTTTTCGGGGGCTGGTTTTTACCAATAAAATTCTAGGTTGACGCTTTATGGGTGACTGATTAGGAATAACCAGGTGCTGTAAGGTTGGATGTGCGGTTGGTGCAATAGATAACAACTCATAGTGAGAAATTTGAGAGCAGAGTTCCAATTCCAGTCGGGTTCGTTATATTCGCTAACGTTCAAATAGCCTTGGAAAAGGTCTGAATCCACCTCTTCTCCTCCCAGCTATGGGTTAATTTGTAAGATTTTTCTCCGAAAAAATTCTTACAATCTAAAAAAATATTTTCTGGCTTTAAATAGCCTATAAAGGGTTGATAAGTCGTAAAAACAGATCACTCAATGATCTACCCTCGTATTGACGTAATCTATTTAACCTTATTAGAAAACGTATGATGAAAGTGACAGGATAAAACGTTCAAATTCTCAAGCCCGCTGAATACTTCGTGTAAACATTTTACATATACTTTCTCCATATATATGTGTGTCTGTTTGCATGTATGAATGTTAAACTACATCGAGGAATAAAAGGAGCTAAAATATCCTGCATCGAGTGAAAATAGATAATGAACATACTGAGATAGATAGATAGATAGATAGATAGATAGATAGATAGATAGATAGATAGATAGATAGGTAAGTAGGTAGCTAGGCAGGTAAGACGTATATGGCCCACATACATATTTATTAGATGAATAGATAATGAATATACTGAAATAGATAGTGAATATACTATTTATCTGTTTCAGTATATTCATTATCTATCTCAGTATATTCACTATCTAAGTATGTTCACTATCTATCTATCTCAGTATGTTCACTATCTATCTATCTATCTCAGTATATTCACTATCTATCTATCTATCTATCTATCTATCTATCCTATCTCAGTATATTCACTATCTATCTCAGTATGTTCACTATCTATCTATCTATCTATCTATCTATCTCAGTATATTCACTATCTATCTCAGTATATTCAATATCTCTCTCAGTATATTCACTATCTATCTATCTCAGTATATTCACTATCTATCTATCCTATCTCAGTATATTCACTATCTATCTATCTCAGTATATTCACTATCTATCTCAGTATATTCACTATCTATCTCAGTATATTTACTATCTATCTCAGTATGTTCACTATCTCAGTATATTCAATATCTATCTCAGTATATTCACTATCTATATATCTATCTGTCTATATTCCCTATCTATCTATCTATCTATATTCACCATCTATCTCAGAGTATTCATTATCTATTTATCTATCTTAGTAAATTCATTATGTGTCTATCTCAATATATTCACTATCTATCTATCTCAGTATATTCACTATCTATGTATCTCAGTATATTCACTATCTATCTATCCTATCACAGTATATTCACTATCTATCTATCTCAGTATATTCACTATCTATCTATCTCAGTATATTCAATATCTATCTCAGTATATTCACTATCTATCTATCTCAGTATATTCACTATCTATCTATATCAGTATATTCACTATCTATCTCAGTATATTCAATATTTATCTCAGTATATTCAGTATCTATCTCAGTATATTCACTATCTATCTATCTATATTCACCATCTATCTATCTGTCTATCTATCTATATTCACCATCTATCTCAGTATATTCATTATGTATCTAAGTACATTCACCATCTATCTCAGTATATTCATTATCTATGTATCTATCTCAGTATATTCATTATCTATATATCTATCTCAGTATATTCACTATCTATCTATCTAAGTATATTCATTATCTATATGAAATAGATAATAAATATATTTTGATTGATAGATTGCAGTATAGCACATACCGAAAGTGCTCCTGGCTCGTATACTCGGTCACAGTTGTCAATCGAGTGGGATGTTGTAAATATATGCAAACTCAAAAAAGGCAACGAATGGTTGTATTAGTTTCTATCTCATGGTTGATTACTGGCGGGACATAATCTTAGCAATATAAGATATGTGGATCACACTTCGTTGAGAGCAGACCTAGGAAAGGGAAATAAATATTAGACCAAAGTAGTAAAAGAAAGAAGGTCGCCTTAGCCACGGATGGAGGAGGACCAACATTTAAATGATCAAATGGATTGAGACATTTGAACGAAGATATAAAGATACAGAGAGATTATTGCCGTCATATTTTATTCAAGCCATCATTTTCGCGAATATTTCCATTTTACAGATGGAAATACACATTATAAGATTCTTAGCGATATTTAACAAAGGCTTTTTTGATTTGAAGTTTAAAAAAGATGCTGTTCAAATTTTAATTTAACGCAGAAATGTTTTTCTTCGTGGATAAGGAATTTTTTTTTTCTTTTTTTCCATTTTGGAACATATTTCTTCTTTTGAATTTGTATACTTCTACGTCTGTTTTTCCTTTCTGCTTTTTTTTTTTTTTTTCTTCATGCATATTCATTGTCTTATTCTTCGCATTGTTCTTCGCTTATGTTATTTCTTCTTCCCCTTTACAGTCTCCATCTCTTTCGTAAAATGTTTCTCGCTTTTCTTCTTCTTCTCCTTCTCCTTCTTCTTCTTCTTCTTCTTCTTCTTCTTCTTCTTCTCGGATACTTTTTTTTATCTCTTTTTAGTTTATTCACTTCTTTTTCTTTCTCTCTTTTGTCTTTCTGATTTTGTTTATCTCTCTTTAATGTGTTCGTCCTCACCATCTTCTTTTTCTCCTTCTTAATCTTTTTTTTTTCTTTCTGATTTCGTTTATACCTATTTAATTTATTCTCTGTAATTTCTTCTTTTTCTTCTTCTTCTTTGTCTTTTTCTTTCTGCCTTCTTATTTACTAATTTTCTTATTCGTCGCATTATTCATATTATCTCTTCTTCCCCTCCACTCGCTCCTTCTCTTTCGTAAAATGTTCCTCCTTTTCCTTTTCCATCTCCTCCTTCTTCTTCTTCTTCTTCTTCTTCTTCTTCTTCTTCTTCTTCTTCTTCTTCTTCTTCTCCTCTTCTTCTTCTTCTTCTTCTTCTTCTTCTTCTTTTCTGCCTCTTCTTCTTCTTCTTCTTCTTCTATAATGAACAAATCGGGAAAAATGCCATGACATTTAAATTTATATAATCAAACTGTTCTTTCAAAAAGAAATTACTCTTTTTTTATTATTTTATTTTTTTATCAAATATATTTTTGTGGGAGTGTCAGTTATAAATTTAGTCAAAGATTTTTAAACTCCATATTTTTTTTCTTTTTCTATTTTTAAAATAAAGTCATTTTACCCATGATTACGTTTTCGGATAAATGAGTGAATATTTATTCGTCTGTCTTCCTCATTCTTTTTCCACTATTTTTTTTTTTTTTCATCTATGTTTTTTCAATCTCATTCACTGTTTTCCTCAATTATTTTTTCATTCCCTCTTTCCACTGATCTTTAATTATCTTGTTTTCATTCTTTCTCAATGTGTGTCGTTCCTTCTTTCTTTCCTTCAGTATTTCGGGGTTTGTTTTTTTTCTCTCTTCCACAATCACCTTTTTTCTCTCTTTCTTGTTTCTTTTCTTTCATTTTCATTCTTTCCAAATTAATTTTATTCCCTTTATTTTTATTTATCCTTCTTCTGACTTACTCTGTTTTTCTTGTATAATCTTCAGTGTTATTTTTTCTCTTCCATGTCCCTTTTCATTCCTTATTTTCTCTTTTTCTTTTTACCTCATTCTTATGTTACTTTCTGTCGTTCTCTTGCTTTTTTTTTTCAATATCAGAAGTTTTATTATTATTTATCTTACTTTTTCTCTTTCTTTTTTTCCTTTAACTTTTTTTTTGGGGGGTTCTTCATTCTATATCGCCTGTTTCGTTTATTCGTTCACTCTTTTCTCTCTCTTTTTTTCTTCCTTATCCGTTTACTTTTTAAATTTCGTTTTCTTTCTTTCTTTTTTTTCATTCATTCTTTCCTTTGTTCTATTATTCTCTTTTCTCTCTTATTCATTATTTCTTTGCTGTTATTTATTTTTTTCATTCCCTTTCCGGACTTTCTCGTTCTTTTTTTCTTTCATTTCTTCTTTTTCCTTTCATTATCTTTTTCCGATTTTTCACGTTCTTTTTTCTTGATTTCTTTTTTTTTTTCCATTGTTATTTCATTCTTTCTTCCTCTCTGCTTCATTATTCATCTTTTCTTCTCTTTCCTCTATTCGTTCGTTTATTTTTCTTCCTTCCTGGTTTTGATTTTTTCTTGTTTTTCCTTCCCTTCCACTTTTCTTTGTCTTTCCATTCAATTGTCTATTTTTCTTCCATCCCATCTTTGTTTATTTTTTTTTCCTTGTTTTTTGTTTCCAAATTCTTTTTCTTTGTCATTATTTTTTTTTTTATTGTCATCTTTTGTTCTTCTTTATTTCTTTGCGTTCCTTCTCTATTTCTTTTGTTCTTCATTTATTTTCGAAAATTAACTCTGAAGGGCTTGCTAATTTGAGCGAATTATCTCGTTTGAAATAAACAAAACAATTCATCGTCATCATCATCATGATCTTCATGGTAGTCGACGTTGTCACCATCATAATCCTCATCATCATGTAAGGGTAGAATGTCTTCGAAACTGGCTTCTTGAAAATTTCCCTTGATATATCCCTGTTTGTGTGTCAATGTGTGAGTCTCCATGAATGATCTCCATGTCCACTCACTGAAGTTGTCAGCCAATTTTTTTTCAGTCTCTCTCTTCTTCCTTTGTCTAAAGTGAAACTTTCTAGAATGGCAAAGGAAAGACTATTGACTCGTATAAGGCATCGATACCATATCAACTTTCTTTTCTTCGCGCGGATTATGAATATATATATATATATATATATATATATATATATATATATATATATATATATATATATATATATATAGCATAATGAGTTATTTCTGAAGAAAGATCGAAGTCGATCTGAAATATCAAAACTACATATCTATTTATCTATCTATCTATCTATCTATCTATCTATCTATCAATCTATCTATCTACCTATATATATATATATATATATATATATGTAAATAAATACTTTCATTAAAACCATTATTATTTTTTAATTTGCAACTTTTTAGTTGTTATATATATATATATATATATATATATATATATATATATATATATATACACATTCCTACTCAATAGCCTCTAGAATAATTTGAAACATAATCGTTACCGCCTACACATTCCCAATTAGTATAATAGAAATACCTTACTACCAATAATGCACAATTGTCCGGTATATATATATATATATATATATATATATATATATATATATATATATATATATATATATATATATATATATATATATATATATATTCAACCCAAAACACAACACACATGGCCTGAAGATTGCGTTCAAGAAACAGACTGTCGCCGCTTGGTATTGACCTTATTGTCCACTTTTATATTTATGCTTACATAAGCTCTATGCCTGATATCGAACATTTTCCAACATTTTCAATTCTTCAAACGTTATTATATATATATATATATATATATATATATATATATATATATATATATATATATATATATATATATATATGTACAGACACACAATAATACTACCTTCCCAGTGGGGAAAACTGACTGGTTACATTCCATCACCGCCGATCAGACCCCGAACTACCGCCAATCGCGATAAACGGATTTCCCCTCGAGGAAACCCCGTGCTTTGAGAGGATATTGGGCCTCAAACTAACTCCCGACCCCAAGTGGAATTCCTATATACGATCGTTAAAGATGCAGGTAAAATGATGGACTCCCTAAATCGCTCCAATAGATACCTGATACCGCATGCTATCCTCTATCTTTATAAGGGTCACATCAGGCCGAAAATGGAGTACTACTGTCATATTTCGGCAGAAGCTGCCCTGTCCTCAATTTCCAGTTCAAAAGCGTCTCAGAGTCCTTGTTGGAGAAGCATTATTTTCCACCTTCCAACCTCTCTCTCACAGGCTCTACCGTTACTACCATGGAAAGTTCTCGGACGAACTGCACCTCCTGGTTGCACCAGGGTTGACTTTCACGGCTAGGACTCTCCATGCCACTTATATAGTAGCAAACCACCCACATTCCCTTTGTATCCCATTGGCGAGAAGTTACACTCAGACAGCTTGTTCCTGCGCTGGGGAACAGACTCCCTAGAAGATGTATACCCGAGCACTTAACCTGTTCAAGATTTGGGTTAACTTTTTTATTTCTCTCTTAGCCATATAAACTACCGCTTATCGTAAGCCTCTACCTTGTACAGTAAAAAATATATAAATTCAAAGTCAATCGTTATCTACTGTCTTCCTGATTACGCTTCTATTCGTTACTGTCTGGAAAGTAAAGAGCTATTAGGGAGTTCCATAAACGAAAAAATAAACTGTTGGCATAGAACTCACGATTACACTTTCCTAATTGAACTTGAAAGCCATGGGACATTGTCGCTAATCTAGTAATGCGCTTAATGTCGACGAACCAAAACATAGAGCAATATATATATATATATATATATATATATATATATATATATATATATATATATATATATATATATTAGGTTGGTGCAAAAATAATTTCGTTTTCTAACATATGTTACTATGTGAGAAAACGAAATTATTTTTGCACCAACCTAATATATATAATTATTTATTTAAAAATATGATTCCAACACGCTACATAAGAGTTCTCATGTTTCAAAACAAGCGCCGAAAACTTCAATATAATTATTTGAATTAAATTGAATTAAAGTAAGCTCTGTTCCATCTTCAAGCGAAATTTTTTTTTTGAAATAACTTATTTCAGAAATTTACGTGTTTTAATAGCAGAATATGTACTACTTTTGTATCGAGCACTATTTTTTAAAAATAATAACAAAAATACTAAAGAACTTTGGATTATTTACCTAACCAGTTCTTTCCATTTTTCTCTTCTTCTATGGGTAAATAGCAGGACAGACTGGGTTCTATAGCCTTGGATGGCAACTGGTCTAGGAGAAGAACAACTCTGAATTCAAAACCTGGGCACCTTGTGGCACGTAGTAGACCAGGTCTCTGTATTCGGCCCTTCAAAAAGTGTGGATGGTCCTGCACGAAACATTCACCAATATAATCAAATCTTGTCAGTGGAAAATGCTATGATGCCAGTTCTAAACTTAGGTCTCTGGGCGGGACTCGGAAAGAAATGTGTACACACCAGAAATCAAAGATAATAATAATAATAATAATAATAGTAATAATAATAATAATAATAATAATAATAATAATAATAATAATAATTGTATTGGTTCTAACGCAGCGTCTCAGCCTTAGTCACTTTCCTAAGGCCGTAAAGTTGCTTTCCTGTGCCTATTCTATAAATTATTATTATTATTATTATCATTTTATTTGCTTTGGTTTCTGTTGTGTACACATTTCTTTCCGAGTCCCGCCCAGAGACCTAGGGTTAGAACTGGCATCATCGTATTTTCCACTGACAAATTAAAAAATAACAAACACACACACATATTTTACATAGATAAAGTCCTTCATACGGTGTGAACAATTTATCATTATCATTATTATTATTATTATCATTATCATTATTATTATTATCATTATTATCATTATTATCATTATTATTATTATCATTATTATCATTATTATCATTATTATTATTATTATCATTATCATTATTATCATTATTATTATTATTATCATTATCATTATTATCATTATTATTATTATTATCATTATCATTATTATCATTATTAAGCTAAATGTTTGTCGTAACTTTTCCAATATTTTTCAAGCACTTAGAGAATTGCTCGATTTAAGAAAAAGCAAAGACACTGTTGACAATGTTCAACAATATTTCAACACTATGTCTGTCTTCTGAGACTCTTAAAACGAGTGAGGATAGTTACGTATGAAAACTACTTCTGCCTCAGGGGGAATAAACAGAGCAATAGGAGAGTTCTATAGAATTTATACTAAACTGTTTATCAATTGCACATAGTAATTAATCAACTAAAATAAAATTCCAAGATGAGCACGATCACCATCATATTACGTACGATTCAGATACATGTCAATCGTTACTGGTTGCGTTTCATTCGTTTTGACGCATTGATTACCATTACAACCGTTTTTCTTAAGACAAACGACTTTTGTACAAAGACTTACCATTGTTTTAATAGAATTTTTTGGTATTATATACTTATATCCAATTGTTAAACAATAACTTGAAGAAAACAGACATATTCTCGAAATATCTTTGAACATTGTCAAGCACTGTGTCTTTCATTTTCCTTTTCTTAAATCGCGCTCTTCTCTAAGTATTCTTATTCTTATTCTTATTCTTATTTTTATTATTATTTGTGTATAAACGTACAGATTTTTGTAAATATGAACATCCATACACAACATTATCAAAAAATAAGAGTAAGAATTCATTATCATCATCAACATCATCAACTCCTTGACTTTTGTAATCGTAGGTGGGGGGGTCCGAATGAAGAAGCTATACTGAATTTCCTCCATAGCAGTCTATCAACGACAGCCATCAGTATTTCTGGTATAGAATGATAACTATAGTAAATTTAAAGCCAAAATACCTAAAATTTAATAAAACATTAGATTACGGAGAATATTTTCCTAATTTTTTAACATAACTGAGTAGTTAAAAATTACATAAAAACGGCGCTCACGTTATATTCCTCAAGTAAATTTTGCAGGTATGTTCCCTGTAGAAAAGAAAATTGATAATCTTCTGGTTGTCAGTCAAGCTGCCAACACTTTAAATAAACACCTACCTCTGTGTTAAATCTGTGTTATTTTAAACTAAAAGTAAATAATAATTCTTCTTATTATTATTATTCAGACGTTGCATGTACTTCTGCCAGTAAAATGCGGTAGCTTACATTGAAGAAGTCTTAGAATTACTCCAGAAGTCTTAGAATTCTCGCTACTATCATTGATATTATCTTCATCCTAGTTGTTTTTCGTTTTCAACCGGAGATCTTGCATTATGGGCGCACCCCCCCCACCACCACCGCCCACTATCAAGTCGGACGATATCAGATAGATAATCTATTTCGCAGAATATTTGCAGACACAAATAACGCAGATATCTTAATCGATGGAATACAAAGTTCCATTCCGATTTTCTCGATGATGTGTAGACTTTAACGTCCCAAATGATAACTGCTACAATAGTTGTACATCCAGATAACGTCAGTGAGGAGCCTGGTGTATTGCTTGGGCTTGTCAATTTCTTTGTCATTTATTATTATTATTATTATTATTATTATTATTATTATTATTATTATTGTGTGAGAGAGGAGCACCCCTTAAAAGATATACTAGGGTAAAATATACGATACATAATATACGCATAATAACATCCAGTTTCACAGGAGTATATCGCGTACATGCATCACAGCCAAATTATTAGTAGTAGTAGTACAGCTAGTAGTAGTGGTAGTAACTTTATTATTATTAATAGTAATATATTTTTTTTATTTTTCTTCTCGTTTTAATTTTATTTGCAAAATCGCTAATTCTTTTCACAAATCTTATGTAAAACTATCGTTAAGGAAGAAGATAAAAATTTTATGTCTGACTTGGAAGAAAGAAAATAAATTTTGAAAATGAGAATTCTGGAAAAATCAAAATTATGAAAAATAAAGAAAATTAAAAAGAAAAAACAAAAAAAAAACGCTCACGATGTAAAAACTAAGACAAAAATTTAAATGAAGGGAAAACTTATGAAAGGAGGCAAAAAATTGTTTCTACGCTCGGTTACATATCGAATCCACCTGAGATTGAGATTTGAAATGAATGAAAAATAATTCGCTCGACTTCATTCATTTTCTTGTTTCTGTTTTTCGCCTTCATAAAAAAGTAAATAATGAGAATAATAAAGAAAAAGAAAAGAAGAACTTTGGAAGAAAGAAAGAAAGAAAGAAAGAACAAAAAATGGATATAAAAGAAAGAAAGAAAGAAAGAAAGAAAGAAAGAAAGAAAGAAAAAAGAAAGAAAGAAAGAATGAAAACGATATAAATATAAAAGAAAGATAGAAAGAAAAAACTGACAGAAAATAATGGAAATGAAAGAAAGAATGAATGAGACTGAATGGAAAAAAACGAGGTTCGCGAGAGAGAAATATATATATATATATATATATATATATATATATATATATATATATATATATATATATATATAAAGACATTTTTATCTTATACATTCTTTTTATAGATACAAATATTTAAGTAAATGCTCTGTTTATAGATTAAACAACATTTACCTACCGGACTGAATGTCCGAGAAATTTTCACAGAAAATTTTCAGGCCGGTAAATGTTTAATACTGTTTATTATAAACAGAGCATTTACTTAAATATTTGTATCTATAAAAAGAATGTATAAACATAAAAATGTCTTAAAATAATTGTCGAACTTTGTCCATTTCATATTGTGTGATATATATATATATATATATATATATATAGTAATGCACAATGGGTGTTGGAACAAAAGGTGATGAAAAAATGTATTATTAGTACACACACACAATATATATATATATATATATATATATATATATATATATATATATATATATATATATATAGTATTTAGGCAGCAATCCCTCTTTTGTTCATGTTTCGTTAAAGAGACAAGGTAATGTATTAAGCTTTTTATTTAATTTTTCTTGTATTTGTACAAGTGTTTTCTTTCCTGTATACAAAGTTGTGTAAAATCTGTTCAAAACTTCGGTATCTCCAAGCGCTTTCGGCTATACTTTTAACCATTATCAAGGATGATTTTACTTTTAACTTAATGTATGGATTGTGTTATGCATATATTTTGGGTTATAGGTGTGTTTTATTTTCCAAATACGGTCAGTACATTGTGGCCGTATTCATAATTAATGTTATTAAATGTTTGTCTTTTTTGTTAGGTCTTTCATTATTTTTAATCTTTTTTTTCACATGCAGATGTGGTTATTATAATTGTATTTTGTACTAGTATGTTTCGGATGGAGACTTGTACGTTTTACGTGGAAAATTAAACCCAAAAAATTAAAAATAGCTAACCTTATAAAAAATAACATCACAACTCCAAAATTAAAACTACAATATTATTTACGAGTTCAAATGCTTCTTAAGGAACTGTGTTCTTGATCAAACCAAAACTCATAAATTACATTAGTCACGCTACTACATGCCTATCCAAACGACTTACGCTACACCTATCCAACCACAGCTCCATTAGAACTCATTTAAACACACAGAGAAACCTACCAGACTCCATCTGAAACATGCCAGTCAAGAAGTAAAACTCATTTAAACCTTAGTAGTGTTGTTTGGTGACTGCATGGCAAACTGTGTACCATTTCTCTGTTATCACTCCTTTCGAAAATAGCAGATTCTAAAGAAGACTTCGACACTATAATGGAATCATACGTTTGGGTTAGGGTTCAGGTCTTCGACTGAAATGTTAGACGTCGAAATTGTCGGGAGTATCACCTACATAAAAATGAGAAAAAGTAACAAAAATATGATTCGATGAAAAATAAGGAGTCATCTAAATAAATATAGATAGATAGAAATGCATTTATTTATGTGTGTTCGTGTGGGTGTGCGAACCCGTCCGTGTCTTTGTGTGTGTTTGCGTATGTGTGAATAGATTATATGGCTGGATAAAACAAAACTATAAAATAGATAGATAGACAGACAGACTGAGATAGACAGACTGAAATAGATAGATAGACAGACAGACAGGCTGAGATAGTCTGCCTGCCTGCCTGCCTGCCTATCTATCTGCCTATCTATCTATCTATCTATCTATCTATCTATCTATC
>OZ010601.1:77550314-77552814 GCA_963932145.1 Acanthosepion lycidas
CTTTTCTTATTTCATTTCTCTTTTCTTTTCTTATTTCATTTCTCTTTTCTTTTCTCATTTCATTTCTCTTTTCTTATTTCATTTCTCTTTTCTTATTTCATTTCTCTTTTCTTTTCTTATTTCATTTCTCTTTTCTTTTCTCATTTCATTTCTCTTTTCTTTTCTTATTTCATTTCTCTTTTCTTTTCTCATTTCATTTCTCTTTTCTTTTCTTATTTCATTTCTCTTTTCTTTTCTCATTTCATTTCTCTTTTCTTATTTCATTTCTCTTTTCTTATTTCATTTCTCTTTTCTTTTCTTATTTCATTTCTCTTTTCTTTTCTCATTTCATTTCTCTTTTCTTTTCTTATTTCATTTCTCTTTTCTTTTCTCATTTCATTTCTCTTTTCTTATTTCATTTCTCTGTTCTTTTCTTATTTCATTTCTCTGTTATTTTCTTATTTCATTTCTCCTTTCTTTTCTTATTTCATTTCTCTTTTCTTTTCTTATTTCATTTCTCTTTTCTTTTCTCATTTCATTTCTCTTTTCTTATTTCATTTCTCTGTTCTTTTCTTATTTCATTTCTCTTTTCTTTTCTTATTTCATTTCTCTTTTCTTTTCTTTTCTTATTTCATTTCACTTTTCTTTTCTTATTTCATTTTTCTTTTCTTTTCTTAATCATTTCTCTTTTCTTATTTCATTTCTCCTTTCTTTTTTTATTTCATTTCTCTGTTCTTTTCTTATTTCATTTCTCTTTTCTTATTTCATTTCTCTTTTCTTTTCTTATTTCATTTCTCTTTTCTTTTCTCATTTCATTTCTCTTTTCTTATTTCATTTCTCCTTTCTTTTCTTATTTCATTTCTCTTTTCTTTTCTTATTTCATTTCTCTTTTCTTTTCTTATTTCATTTCTCTTTTCTTTTCTCATTTCATTTCTCTTTTCTTATTTCATTTCTCGGTTCTTTTCTTATTTCATTTCTCTTTTCTTTTCTTATTCCATTTCTCTTTTCTTTTCTCATTTCATTTCTCTTTTCTTATTTCATTTCTCTTTTCTTATTTCATTTCTCTTTTCTTTTCTTATTTCATTTCTCGGTTCTTTTCTTATTTCATTTCTCTTTTCTTTTCTTATTTCATTTCCTTTTCCTTCTCTTCTAATTTCATTTCACTTTTCTCTTTTTATTTATTCCGCCTTTTCCTCTTTTTTAACCTCTATATAATTAATATTTCCCCCAATTCATATCGGAATATACTTAACCTTTTCTTTTAGTACAACGCCAATGATTATCCTTAACTTAGCGTGACCAAACGCATCCCCACGACCCAAGCAGTCGGGGTCTTATGACCAGTTTATAATTTGGAAAGCTAGGGTATTAAGGGCCACTATCAGCAAGAATAAAATCTCTACAAAACCGGGAAACATTTTTTGTTTGTCATTGGTAAACAGACCACGAAGTTGCTTGAGTCATGACTGTCCAGCAATGACGTCACGCTGGTTATCGTTGTTCAGTTCTCTTTTGCTCCCCAGGTTTTCTGGATTGCAATAGGGTGTGGACGACTCGATTGAAGGACGGGTCGGTAGTCACTTTTGTAATTTGGATAATAATGACATAGAGACTGACATTCGTGTCCGGTCTGAGTGGACACTATTTGTAACATGGCCGGTTACATGATCGTTTTGTTGTTATTACTCTTGTTGTTGTTGTTCTTCTTCTTCTGCTTATTATTATTATTTTTAATATTATGTACTCCTGTTGAGTGTTCACACCAGTAACGACTTTCATTGAAGGTCAAGTGACAGCAAAACTTAATCAATATTTCAGCGCTACTTTCAATATTTGCTCTTCGGTGTTGGGTAATGAATAACAAGTCTAGTCTCTTTGACCATTATTACTGCGTAGTGAGTATGATCCCCACTGTGTGGCCCCTTACAATTCGGTATTAAATAAGCCAACCATTCAACCAATATTTTCAGTATTCTGACTGGTTTTAATAATCCTGTCATCTAAAACGCAAGGGGCTACTGGGAGTGAAAGAGAATGAGAAGATTTTAGTGAGGAGAAAGGACAATAAAAGAACAGGTTTCAGGAAGACAGAAGATGGCAATAATGCCACTAAGATACAAGGGGGTTACTGGGAGTGAAAGAGAATAAGAAGACTTAAGTGAGGAGAAAGGACAATAAAAGAACAGAATTCAAGAAGACAGAAGATGGCGATAATACCACTAAGATGCAAGTGGTTACTGGGAGTGAAAGAGAATGAGAAAACTTTAGTGGGGAGAAAGGAAAAATAAAATAACAGGTTTCAGGAAGACAAAGATGGCGATTGACGTTGCGTTTCATTTTGTAAAGATTGTAGATGTCCAGGAAGCAAGAAACAAGAAGAGTGTTCCACATCCGAGAAGTGCGAGAACAGAAATTGTTAGACTAGAACATGCGGTTTCATCTAGCATTTTAAGCATTAAAACGGTGAGACCTAATTGCCAATCTAGTAGTTCGCTTAAATTTACACGATCAAATTGCCCAG
>OZ010601.1:77557814-77650314 GCA_963932145.1 Acanthosepion lycidas
TTCCTTATGTTAAGTAAAAGCCTCCTCCTTGTTTGCATCCTCTCCAAGACCTAATCGTTGCTCACACGCTTGCTCCATGATATCCGTAACATCCTTCTGTAGAACCACATTTCCGCTGCCTCGAGTCTCTTCTTCATCTTTGAGGAGACCGTCCAACATTGCTGCCGTATAAAGTCTAGGTACCATAGAGAAAACTAATATTTACTTGTAAAAATTACAAAATGTGGCACAAGGTCAAAATGAGGAATGGGGTAAAGGGCGTTCTTCTGTCTTAAATTTAAACTTAGTTAGCCACAAAGACTGACCAAAACATTGCACATTATTCCTTACACCAAAGCAACAGATTACCTTTCTTACTTCATCCACCATAATACCTCATTGTCTCTAGGAAAGTCCTAACTAGTCAACATATGTAAAATTCTTGGCGAATTTTCTTGTAAAAATTACAAAATGTGGCACATGGCTAAAATGGGGGGAAAAGACGGTCTTCCGTCTTAAATTTAAACTTAGTTGGCAACTAACTATGACCCAAACATACCACAATATTCCTAACACCAAAACAACGTATTCATACTTACTGTACTTACTTCATCCACCATATCTCATTGTCTCTATGAAAGTCCTAACTAGTCCCCATATATACAGTTCATTGTTTGTGTGTGGGGGAAGGTGAATAAAACAACCAAAGCAAAGAGCTCATCCGAACAATTAACATGGAAGTATTTATAGAAAAAACACAGGGAAGCTACATTATGACAGAAAAATGACTGGGCGCGATACGAGGTCAGGTCAAATAACATTCCAAATTCTTTGGATTTTATGAAGAATCTCTAAATATAAAGCAGGGGTCCATACCAGATGTGGCAGCAGTATTCAAATCAAATAAGAATGGTACACTTATAAATATGTAAAATAGATTGTGGGGGGAGAAATTGTCTATCACAATGCAGTGAACCAATTTTCCTAGCAGCAAACCTATCATTTTTTTCAATATAATCGGGAAAAGAAATTGTTAGAATAGACCTTACGCTTACATCTGGCCATTTCAACTGGAAAATGATGAGACCTTGCCGCCAATTGAGTACTGCGATTAAATTCATAAAGTCTAGATACCATACAGGAAAGTTCATCAGAATGTAATTATTTTTTCTCCTCTTTGTCGTATTTGAATTCCTCTTTCTTTTTATTTTCTCTAATATTTATCTGTTTTTTTCTTTCTCCCCTCTCACTCTTCTCTCTCTCTCTCTCTCTCTCTCTCTCTCTCTCTCTCTCTCTCTCTCTCTCTCTCTCTCTCTCTCCTTGTCTCTTCTCTCTCTGTCTGAACATTTCTCCCATGTCAAATCCACAGCTCGTATTTGACCGGCCTACTCAGTGCTCCATCCAGCCGGTGCCCAGCAGGAGCGCCACAGATAGGGCCAGTTTGCGATCGCCATCATGTCATAATCACGTTGTCCAGAAAGGGAACACCTTTTGACCTGGTTTTATTCAGGTTCTTTTCCTCCGATGGCCACTAACGTCTTGTTCCAGCAAATTTCGTCTCGCTCCATCGCACGCCGTCCGCATGATGCCACATAACGCTTATTCTCATTCATACAATAGCACCAAACACACTGATTCTTTCTTTCTTTCTTTTTCTGCAATGGCGGGAAAGGCTTTTGAGGTCGGAATGAGTAAAAATGGAACTATTGGGGTGGAGAAAAACATGCTGTTCGAGTAGAGAAAATTAAATTCAATGTCCCTGGGCTATCGATTTCAAATTGTTTAGTGTTTTCGTTTTGCCTTTATTTGTTCTTGTTGTTACTCTTCTTCTTCTTCTTCTTCATCTTCTTCTTCTTTTTCTTCTTCTTCTTCTTCTTTACTGTTCTTCGTTCTCTTCTTCATCTATTTCTTTTTTCTTCTCCCTTCCTCCGTTATATCAGTTTTCATATTTCTTCTTATTTTTTCATTTTCATTACAGCTTCTTTTTTTTTTTTTTATATATATATATATTTTTTTTTCTTTCTATTCTTTTTCATTCTGGTTTCCTTTTATCCAACTTTAATTTATTATATTTAATTTCTTCTTCTTCTTCTTCTTCTTCTTCTTTCCGCTTTCTTTTATCCTTTTAAGTTTATTCACTTCTTCATCTTTTTATTTTTATCCCTTTTTCTTTCTGATTATGTTTATCTCCCTTTAATTTCTTCTTCTTCGCCACCTTCTTTTACTCCTTCTTCTTAGTCTTTTTCTTTCTGATTTCTTTTTTTCCTCTTTAATTTATTCTCTGTAATTTCTTCTTCGTCTTCTTCGTTTTAGTCTTTTTCTTTCGGGTTTCTTTTTTTCCCCTCTGTAATTTATTCTCTGTAATTTTTCTTCTTTTTCTTCTTCTTCTTCTTGTTTTTCTTTTTGTTTTCTTTTTTCCATCTGTAATTTATTGTCTGTAATTTCTTCTTCTTCGTTTTAGTCTTTTTCTTTCGGGTTTCTTTTTTTTTTCCTCTGTAATTTTTTCTCTGTAATTTTTCTTCTTCTTTTTCTTCTTCTTCTTCTTGTTTTTCTTTCTGGTTTCTTTTTATCCATCTTTAATTCATTATGTTCCTTTATTTGTTCTTCTACTTCACCTTCTTCTTCTTCTTTTTCTTCTTCTTCTTCTTTTTCTTCTTCTTCTTCTTTTTCTTCTTCTTCTTTTTCTTCTTCTTCAGTATGCAATTTTATTAAGTTGGTGCAAAAATAATATCGTTTTCTGACGTTAAAAATACGTAAAAAAAAAAAAACGATATTATTTTTGCACCAATCTAATAAAATCTCTTGTAAGCAGTTTCGACCAACTATCTCGTTAACGTTGTTTCTACCCTTCTTCATCGTAGCCAGGGATACAATTTTTATTGTCATAAAAGTAGTTTTCAAATGCGAATTTTTCAATTTCAATTTTCAATGTGATATTTACATATTTTATTATATTCTTTAACACACACACACACACACACATATATATAGTAACGCACAGTGCGTGTTGGAACAAGAGGTGATGAAAAAAATGTTTGTTTATTATTAGTACACACATACAAACATCGAGACACAGACACACATAACGTTTATACTAAAATGAACATTAATCCTTTAACAAATTATTGTTAACGCGTCGGGTACAAAATTGAAACTAACAGACATAGCTTCAAAGAAGGGGCACCTCCACGTGGTGTAATGGTTAACAAGTTTGTCGAGCGAGAATAGTGAATCCGATCCTCACTGGGTGTCCAATACTTTCGACGTTGTACCGCATGTAATGTACAGGTCACTTCGACGTGATGCAATGGTTAGCAAGCTATTCTCGCTAGATAAATTGCGACTGAATAATGAATTCGATCCTCACTCGGTACTACATACTTTCGGCCTTGCGCTACATCTGATTAACAGGGCACTTGGATGTGATGTAATGGTTAACAAGTTCGTCTCATGTATTGTTGGTAATTTTACTATAAATATGTATGGCTGGTATTTTTTATATAAAAATGTATTTTTATATTTATATTTTTTTTTATGGGGTGGAGTTCGTATTTGTCCATAGCTGGGACCCTAACAGGGGCAACTATACCGGGTCAGGGTGAACCTGGGAATAACAGTAATTAAGTGGCGGTTTCATTCCTCAAAACCTTCAATCTTAAGATTATATGCCTTGCAGCTGCTTACAGTTTATCGTCATACCGAGGACTATTCTAATTCTCTTCCCCACACAGTTATCACTTGCGTCTTAGTGGCATTTCGTTTTCCAGTAATTTATCTGAGTTTCACATCAAAGCTCTCATCGAAACTTGAAAATTAGAATTATCTTTCATTCGTCACAAACAATTAAAATTATAAATTTTTATTGATTTAGTTAATATATTAGCTTTACAAAAACATGTAATTTTCACATATTTTTCTGCTGTAATTTTATCGTTATATATATATATATATATATATATATATATATATATATATATATATAGTTTTAGACATAGAGCGTATGTAAATATAAATTGAAGTGAAGATTGAAGTCAACACACAGAGGTGACAGGCTGTTTCATGAAACAGCCGGTCGCCTCTGAGTTTTGGCTTCAGCGTTCAATTATATATATATATATATATATATATATATATATATATATATATATATATGCAATATATATATATATATATATATATATATATATATATATATGCAATTTTATATATATATATATGCAATTTATATATATATATGTGTGTGTGTGTGTGTGTGTGTGTGTAAACATAGAGCGAAAGGAAATATTCCTGATAATGTTGTTTTATTTCAAGCCCTTATCTCTTTCTGTTTTTCTCTCTCTTTCTTTCTCTCTCACACTCTCTTTCTCTCTCTTTCTCTTTTTTCTCTCTCTTCCTGTTTTTCTCTCTCTTTCTTTTTCTCTCACACTCTCTTTCTCTCTCTTTTTCTCTCTTTCTGTTTTTCTCTCTTTTTCTTTCTCTCTCACACGCTCTTTCTCACTCTTTCTTTTTCTCTCACTCTTTTCTCTCTCTTTCTGTCTTTCTCTTTCTTTCTCTCCCACACTCTCTTTCACTCTCTCTTTCTCTCTCTCTCTTTCTGTTTTTTCTCTCTCTCTCTTTCTGTTTTCTCTCTCTCTCTCTCACACACACACACACACACACACGTGCGCATACACACGCACGCTCACATACTGCTATTGCATGTATTTTCGTGTTGAAACAAGTGAATATTAGCAGCATTTTGGTAATGTCAGTTACCTGTCCAAAACAATGTATTAGGGATAACAACTTCGCAAGAACTCCGGCCATGCGAAGGAGATTCCAGACAATGAACAGCACTGGGGCCACAGGAACGGGGGCGGGGATTCGGGTTTCGAATTCTGAGCACATATTTCTCATTTGGCAAATTGTGAAAAGCTGGCCACGATTTTATTGTCGGCGTCTTTGCAAACGGTTAAGCGGTAAGCGCAGCTGGCTTCATCTGGCAAGAAAATACGCATGAACGATAGTGAGGCTGATTGTTGTTGCTGTTTGCTTGTTTGTTGTTGGTGGTGGTGATGGTGGTTTGTGTCTCTTTCTTTCTCTGTGTGTGTGTGTGTGTGTGTGTGTGTATGCGCGCGCGTGAATAAATGAATGAAAAGAGAAAGAGAGCAAAAGACTAAGGGGAGAGATGTGAGAAGAAGGAAATTTCACAGAACAACCAAAAAAATGTAAGATTAAAATGAAAAAGTCTATGAAAATAGACAAAAAAGAAACAAAGAAAGAAAAAAAAACGAAAGAAACAAAGAAAGAAAAAAATGAAAGAAACAAAGAAAGAAAAAACTGAAAGAAAGAATGAAAGAAACAAAGAAAGAAAGAATGAAGGAAAAAATGAAAGAAAGAAAGAATGAAAGAAACAAAGAAAGAAAAAAATGAAAGAAACAAAGAAAGAAAGAATGAAAGAAACAAAGAAAGAAAAAACTGAAAGAAACAAAGAAAGAATGAAAGAAACAAAGAAAGAAAAAATGAAAGAAATAACGAAAAGTAAAGGGAAAAGAAGAGAACCCCATGAAACAGAAGCGAATTGAACGAAAATACAAATTGAGAAATGTTTCAGAAAATGGAGGAAAATTGGAAAGCCAACATAAACAAGAAAAAGGAAATATATAATCCGATTCTTAAAAAAAAAAAGAAAAAAGGAAATCCAATATCCTGAAAGAAAGAAAAAAGCCAATTATAATAATGATGTTTAAAACAAAAAAATGTAAAAATAATAATCACTACTTTTTGAAATGAAATCAATAATAAACAGTTGATAGAAAAATGCGAGAAACTTGAAGAATTTGGTCTGAATTGATTTTAGAAAAAATAAAGTAGAGAAAAAAAAGGTATGAAAAAAGAGAAAATTAGGGTTAAGAAGACAAAATCAGGATAGTTGTGATAGAGTTGATGGATAGAATAACATCAATTTACACTATTTACATCGTTCTGACTTGTCCTCTTCTTTATTGCCACATTCCCGACGTTTCGGCCGTTGTACACAGCGACCTTCGTCAAGTGATATATGATGGAAATTCAAACCGAACTGTTTATTTAGTAAAGTCTGGGCGTACAACGACTGAAACGTCGTGAATAAGACTACAAAGATGAAGACAACAGTCCAAACAATATAAATAGTTACAATACCACATGTCAGAAATATGAACAGATCCTGAAGAAGACCGGCGCGTACAACGGCCGAAACGTCGTGAAAAAGACAACAAAGACGAGGACAGCAGTCCGAACAACGTAAATAGTGTAAATAGTTACAAAACCTTAATTAATAAAAATATAGACAGATAGAGAATAATACCAAAATACATATTTCTACCCACCAACTCTATCACAACCACAATTGAAAAGATTGATTGATTTGTTTTTACGGTTATCAACCCTTTGCAGGTTATTTAAAGCCAGATTTTTTTTTTCACATTATAAGAATTTTTGTTTTTGGAGATAATAATAATTTAGTGATATTTTTTTTTTTTTTTTACAAATTATCCCATAGCTAGTGGCAGAAGAAATGAATTTATATCTTTCCCAAGGATATTTGCGCGTAAATGAATATGAGCCCCACGCCCAACTAGAATTGGAACTCGACTCTCCGATTAACAATTTCGAGCCATTTTGTATGAATGTAAATTATAAAAGTGGACAATGATCTCAACACCGAGCAGCGACAGTCTGTTCAATGACCTGAGTATTGCGTTCAGGAATGAAACTGACTGTCAACGCTCGGTGTTAACCTCAGACATATATCTATATATATATACATACATATATATATATATATATATATATATATATATATATATATATATATATATATATATATATATATGTGTGTGTGTGTAATTATCATTATTATTATTATTAGTAGTAGTAGTAGTAGTAGTAGTAGTAATCTTATAAGTATGCAAAATAACTAAATAAAGTGCTCAATACAATAAGTAGAGCAGACCTAGTTAAACCTAGAGAACCAGATAACCACCATGGTTTCACCTAAGCGGATCGTCACGGAAGGCTGGCTTAAAGGTAAAAAAGAACGGAATAAAATCTCTCTCTTATATATATATATATATATATATATATATATATATATATATATATATATATATATATATATAGATAGATAGATATATAGATATATATGAGAGAGAGAGAGATTTTTATTTCTTTTTTTTTTTATCCATTAATAACTTTGTTTCATTGTATTAGAGCTTTTAACGTCTATCGGATCCGTTCTTTTTATCCTAAAGTTTACCCAATAAAAAGCCCCACTCACAAGACAATATAAATGATTTTAAACTCTATCAAGACTGGAAATTGAAAAGTCAGCAAATCCTGCTCGTATTGCCGTAATACTCCATATATGAAATATATGGTGTACCTAATTCCTTCTGACACGCAAGACTGCTTCTATAACAGAAGGATTCAGGTACTTTCTGAAGTGATAGAATAGGCGAAAAGTTTTCTCAGCATCTTTAGTATTGGTTCATATATATGTGTTCCATTTGAGGTATGTTTTGTTTTTTGTTTGTTTTTGTTGTTTTGAGTTTGTTTGTTTTGTTTTTTACCGTATCTCTAGTTTCACCGTCATCACGTGTTTGCATTGTCGTATCCATATGATTTGCACAGTTCTTAATGTCTGACTTTTCCTCTGCTGTGTCTGTATTCTTCGTCACCGTGTGAGTCGCTGTTATAATACATTACCTCCTTCTCGATCCATTTTCATGCTTTTTTTCCTTCTCTCTCTCTCTCTCTCTCTCTCTCTCTCTCTCTCTCTCTCTCTCTCAAAAGCTGTTTTCCTTCAATCCGCATTTTTTATTTTTGTTGACGAGTTAACTGAAGACTACTCTCACTGCTACCGTGATGTCACTTCTACCATTTCTGTTCATTTAAGAGAATATGGTATATAAATGAGCAGCAGTTCAATGAAATCAGTATTGGATTTCGATTTGGTGCGAGAAAAATCGTAAAGAGTGTCACATAGTGAAAAACAAGAGTTACTATTTAAGAAACCAATATTTTGCTTGTGTTGTTGTTATAGTTTCGGTGGTCAACACCGAGACTGTTTAACTACAATGTTCATCGCATTTACAACTCAAGAATTTGAAAGACTTTAATCATTCGACATTTCTCAGTTTGCCTTCCATTTTCGCCCAATTCTTTTACATTCTCAGTTTGCCGGGGAGCAAAAGCGTATTTACTATTTTCTCTTTCTTCTTCGGCATTCATCTTTTCGTTTCCATGTATTCTTTTATGCTATTTTTCGTTCTTTTCCTTCTTTTTTGTTCTTTTTACATTCTTTCCTACAGATAAGAAGTCTTCATATCTTTAAGACTCTTTCTTCTCTCCTCCTTTCTTCATTTGCTGTCTTTTCTTTCTTTTTTTTTTTTTTTTTTCCTTTTTCGTCGTTGTGTCTTTAATTTATTCACTTATTTTATTTTCCTTCTTTTCGTTCATTTTTCATGTTCTTCTTCATTTTCTATGGTTTTTTTTTTTCAATTTTTATTTACTTTATCCATTTTTTTCTTATTCCTTCATATTGCTCTTTCTTTTTATTTTTCCTTCGTTTCATTCGTTTTTTGTTTTCTCTAATTTTGCCACTTCATTTTTTTTTTACTTTCGCTTTTGTACTTCATTTTCCTCCAATTTTTAATTTTTCTCCATTTGTCTGTTTTTCTACATTTTCATTCTTCCGTTTTCTTAATTTTTCTTCACTTAATACGTTTTTATTCATTCTCTTCCATTTTGTCCGCTTTTTTCACTTTATCTGTTTTTTGTCATTTTCATTATTCTGTTTTCTTTATTTTTCTTCACATTATACGCTTTTCTTCGTTCAGTTTCATTCTGAGCGTTTTTTGTTTTTTCTCCATTTTCATTTTTTCATTTCCTTCAGATTTGCCAATTTATCTTTTTCATTTCATTTTCCTTCATTTCGTCCGTTTTTCTTTCTTTTCTTTAATTTCTCTTATGTTTTTCCTTCATTTTGTTCTTTTTTAATTTTTATTCTATTGTTCTATTCTTCTTCTATTTCTCTCTGTTTTGTTTTTAAACGCTCTTAAGTCTCTCTCTCTCTCTCTCTCTCTCTCTTTCTCTCTCTCTCCCCGTCTTCCGCTGCCTTTCCTCTCCTTTTTTTTCCATATCAAATTCCTTATTCATTTATCTCCCTTGGTGCGTTGGCTTCTTTCCGCCATTTTCTCTCTAAGTGAATCGCTTCACGCGCATCACTCCATTTGTCTTCGTGTGTTGTCATCGTCAGCGTTTCTCTCTTGGACGATGTTTGTAAGGTTATTCAATAGCCTTTAGGGAAACACTTGTCTTTGTAATTATACGGCGAGTTTAAATGTCACTACTGGAGCATTTTTCATCCGTTCTGTGAGCAAAAGACGATAGACAGTGAAATGAAGTAAGATAGGAAAAGGCACCATATTAGATCGCATTTAGAACACAAAGAAGACGGCAATAAAGACAAATTCACAAAAGAAAAGAATAAACAACGGACAGAAGGGAAACAAAAGAAAAATTATGTCACGTGTACCTTCATAACGTATAGATAGCAAGTCTCTCCATCATTTCCTAAGCATAGTTTGTCTGTTTACTATTTCTCCCAGACACTGCTATTTACACAAACTCGCTAGGATAATAGCTCTCCACAACTTCCTATCCTTCGTAGTCAGGTTTATAATTTCATTATCACCGCCTCTTCTGCTACAATCGCATTAGGTAGGTTACTCTCTGTTCTCCTTTGACCCTTTTGCCTTCAATATGCCCTGTGAATGTTAAATTATCCAAACTTATTTTCCTCATTATATATCCCAGAAATTTCAGCTGTCTCTTTCTCATTCAGAGTACAAGCAACAGCGTGTAGAAGTGGGGCAGAGCGTGCAGCGGTCCTGGGCGTCCATACCGGGAGGGTAACCAATCAAAGAGTGAAATAAAAATTTAGTTTTTGAAATTTGAAATTGTCTCTGTTAACTTCGTTGTTCAAGCGCCCTACAATCCCACAAGCTAGTGTGAATGTGGATCCGTGTTTCGATAAGCGATACCAGAGTAGGCCACCCCCTACTTGAATCGTAGGGGAACACAATCAAAGAGTTATCCCCGGGCATCACCTAACCTCTGCACGTCACTCAGTACGAGTGTATATTTTATTCTAATTTTCTTTAAAACTTCCTCGTTGATGACATGTCCCGCCTAAGGTATCTTCAGAATCCTTCTGTGGAAATATATCTCTGTTGTCTCAAGTTTCCTCTTCATCTGTGAGGAAATTGCCAAGTATTTACTACTATATTGATAGATTGATATTGCATAGTAGCCCAGCACTCTTTTTTTAAAAGAATTTGCCCCTAACGAAATGTCTCTGTTCTGAATACTTAATTTAGTCTTTGGACTGCATCATTTGCTTTTGCAATGCGTCTTCCGTTAAAAAACAAAAAACGTTTTCCTTACGATCACCGAAGTTAAACAACGTCGAGCCTGATCATTACCTAGATGGGTGACCGCTTGTAAATAACCGGTGCCGTATACTTGGATGTGCGGATGGTGAAATGTATAATTTTTATCGGAAATGTTAATTAGAAATACGAGTTCGAATTCATGTTGGGTTCGTTATATTCAGTTAAATACCCTTGTGAAAGGTATGAATTCATTTACCCCCCCCCCCCGTAGCTACGGGATGATTTGAAAGAATTGTATCTCTCAATTTTATTATATCCAAAAACAAAAATTCTTACAATATAAAAAAACTATTTTCTGGTTTAACATAATCTGAAAAGGGTTGATAAGCCGTAAAAAAATCAATCTTTTTAGCTGTAAGAGTTGGTTGGTAGGAAAATGCATTTTGATATTATTCTAGCCCATAACTCTATCGCAACTATCGTCTTTTTTTCTTCTTAACCTGATTTTTCTCCTTTTTTTTTCAAATTTTTTCTTTTTTTGTTTTTATCAGGTCATCCCATAAGTTCTGTCCGAATTTTGAATAAAGAAAACAAGTGACCAAATGTTACATTTAATTACAGATTCAATCAACAATCTATTTCCCTGATTATCTATGACTTCTTTCCGTCTATTAACAAGCTTACTAATTCCATTACTGTAAAATTATTTTGGCTTTGATTCGAAGAACTCACAAATGTCAGTTTTAACCTCTTCCTGTGTTACAGAAGCTGTTTCTTCCAAATGATTCTGTAAGCTATGAAACAAATGGTAGTCTGAAGGAGCAAGATTGGGAGAATAAGGTGGATGAGGAATTTTCTCCCAACCAAGTTCTTCGATCTTTTGTGACGTGATTCTTGCTGTGTGGGGTCGCGCATTGTCCTGATGAAACATCACCTCTTTTCAATTCACTAAAGCTTGTCTTTTTTCCTCGAAGCTTGGTTCAAACGCTCTAATTGCTGACAGTATATTTAAGCATTAATTGTTGAATTAGGTGGTAAGAATTCAAAGTGGATTATTCCTTGGCGATCCCACCAGATTGAAAGAAGAACCTTTTGCCCATGAAGTTCCCTTCTCGGCTGTGGCTAGAGTCTTTCCCCTTTACCAAGCCACTGTCACGACGCTTAACATTTCGATGAAACATCCATTTTTCATCACCAGTCACAAGTCTATCCAAAAAAGGTGAAACAAGTTGGCGAGAATGGAGAGAAGAGCAGATGACAACTCGGGATTTGAGGTTGTTTTCAGACAATTCATGAGGCACCCATTTTCCAAGTTTAGGAACTTTTCCAAGTTGTTGAAGATGACGGTGAAAGTTGTGTGGTTTGAACTGAGAACCACTGCCAATTCCTCAACTGATAAAGCAGGATTTTCTTCAAGGGCTGCTTCAAGAAGCTTTTCATCAAATTCAACTGGACGTCTGGTTCAATCTTCATCTTCAAGGGTGAAATCTCCACCTCTGAATTTTGCAAACCATCTTCTGCAAGTTCTTTCATTCACACATTCCTCTCCATTAACTGAGTGAATGTTTCTAGCCGCTTCGGCTGCTGAGTTTCCTTTCTTGAACTCATAAAGCAGTATGTGCCTCAAATGATTCTTGGGTACTTCCATGTTAACAGGGTTTTAATCAAACAAAATTTAATTTTATTGTTCTCTGAAATAAAATTTGATCAGTTTAAATGCATCTAAACATAAAAATAATGTTCAGCTCCATTAGACATTATAAAATACTCTTTAAATTTCGTTCATTTTAACAAAAAGTTAAAATTCGGACAGAACTTATGGGATGACCTGATAATATCAATTCACCCCTTCTCCTCCCAGCTATGGGTTAATTAGTATCACTAAATCAATATTATCGCCAAAAATAAAATAAAAAACCTTGCAATCTAAATATATTTGACTGGCTTTAAATAACCTGCAAAAGTATGATAAAACATAAAAAACGAATGAGTCGATCCAATTTGTTTTCGGATTTCCATGTCACATTCTCCAGTTCGTAGTTGCCATCTTGAGTTATCCCTCTTTTTTAGTTTAATAATCTTAGACCGTTTCTTTGAATAAATCCAGTAAGAAGATTCATTCTTCTACGTCCCTTTGTATTTTGGAACTTTCTCACTTTATTTCTCTCCTGTGTTGCCTGTTTGTTCCCAGTAAACAATCTGGCGTATTCTAATATTTTTCCCTAAGAAAGCAAGCAGTTCAAATAAAGATTTGCGTCATACTTTATCCAATGCCTTTATACAATTTATGAAATGTGGGCATTTATCTTTCTGTGTATACATCAAAAGTAAAATTTATCAGCATTTTTTTTTAAATGCTACATTCTAAAATTTAAATTGTGTGTATTTAGGCAGCGACCCTTGAACCAATATTTATACAACAAGAACAACCATTTATAAATACGTACTGAGTATGACGATAAACTACATCTGCGTCCTGGGTATGGCGATAAACTACATCTGCGTCTTGGGTAAGACGATAAACTACATCTGCATCCTAGGTATGTCGATAAACTACATCTGCATCCTGGGTAAGACGATAAACTACATCTGCGTCCTGGCAAAGACGATAACCTACGTCTAACAGCAACGCTTCTGATCAGGAGGAGCGTTGAACCACCTCTTAATTGCTGGTGTTTCCAAGTCTACGCTGACCTGGGATGGTACCATCTGTTAGGATCCCAGCTATGGGCGAATAGTTAAACCCCAAACTAGTGTAAAAACGTGTAAAAATAGGTTTTAATACTACAATACATTTTTGTGAAAAATTACTACCAGCAAAATATTTTCGAAGAAAATATTATTAACATCAATACATTATTAGCAATACTTTTTTGGATAAAGAAATATTACCAACAGTACATTTTTTAAAAAAAACTTTTCGGCATTAAATAACACATAGAGGTTGATATACCGTAAAACAAAACAAACGAAACCAATATATATAGAAGGATCATTCGTAATTTTAAAAAAAAATAAAAGAAAAAAAACAATGATGTCAATCCATCCAAATACTTGTACTGACTAAACATCATGTTTGTATTTATAAGAAATAATGTCGGATTAGATATAAAATAATAAACACCTTCATGTCAGACGCCATTTTGACAGATTGTTGTTTGTATCAAAGCAAAATGTTATGAGTTATTAGTAGGAAAGTTTGTTTTTTACTTCTATACTGTCAGCACCATCCACTTTTTATGCCGTGTGTCAGTATAACAATGCAACACTTTCAGAGTAACCCTCATAATAATACTTTACGTCAGATTTTATTATGCAAGTCGAAGTAATGTAAGTGGTTTAAAATTCATATAAATATATCGGAAAAATATAAACGTTGGGTTTAAACGCTTATATGATATCCTAAAAATTGTCTGGGAATATTTCGTGTGATGTTTTAGCATATATCTATCATAATGGCACTTCAACGTAGTGTAATGGTTAACAAGCTTGTCTCGCTACATCAATTACGACTGAGTAGTAAGTTCGATCTTCATTGGGTGGCAAATATCTTTCTGAGGCATTCTTAAATACGAATTAACATATCATTTGAAGACATTCAATAACAGAAACTGTGTATGTGTGTATGCACACGCGTGTATGTTTAAGTAGTAAGAATTCATTTAAATATGATTTGTTTATTTTGTTTTATGGCGTATCAACCTCAATGGGTTACTCAAAAATCTATTTCTGGTAATATTTTTCCTTCAAAAATGTATTGCTGGTAATAATTTTTTTTTTTTTTTCAAAAAGTATTGCTGGTAATATTTTTTTTTTTTAAAGTATTGCTGGTAATATTTTTTTCAAAAATGTATTACTAGTAATAGATTTTTCTTCAAAAATTTGTTGCTGGTAATATTTATTTTTACAAAGTATTTCTGGTATTAAAACCTATTTTTATACTTTCATAGTGTTTTTACCCCAGTTTCGTGGTAAACTATTTGCCCATAGCTGGGACTCTAACAGGTGCTACCACCCCGAGTCAAGGCAAACCTGAAAACATCAGCAATTAAGAGGTGATTCCACGCTCCTCAAAACCTCATAATCAGAGGTCTTGCTGCTGGACGTAGTTTATCGTCTTACCCAGGACAAGCATGTAGTTTATCGTCATACACAGGACGGAAATATGTTTTATTAAATTTATTTTCGAATAGGTTGCTGCACATCGGGATCAAAGTCGTGGATAAACCGTTCAAAGTTTTCTTTCCTTCTCACTGTTAATATTTTCGACTGTTTCTATCCTTATCAGAAATTAAATGCCGTCACTATTGTAGACAACAGTTTGTTAGCTACATCCTTGCATTTTGGAGGTTATAAATTTAAATACTGAATGTATTGAATATGTGACGCCATGTTTTTAACGGTTTCACGGCGCTTGACAACACCAGACAACGAATACATCAAACATTTTGAAACATATCATAAATCTTTCAATTAGCATCTTAGATATTTTTTGATCAATTTACAATGAATTTAATTACCCTTTATTATAGTTTTATAAAATTTAATTAAAAACAATATGCGTTATATGGAGAGCTTAATCTATAGTAAAAAAATTTTAAAGCAATTCACGCCAAGCAAGGCGGGATGCCACTAGCACGCAAGGGGTTACAAAGAGTGAGAGTAAAGAGGCGTGATGGAGGAAAGGATGAAGAGAAGGACAGGGAATAGATCAGGGCATCAGGAGATATCGATTGACATTACATTTGAATATTTGCTGATTATAGCTATAAAGGGAAACAAGTAATAGAAAGGGAATCCCACAGAAAGGAGGTGCGAGACATGAAGCTATTGGAGTAGAAGAGACGGCTACATTTAACAGTTTCGATAATGAAACCGTGGGACCGAGATGCCAGCGTAGTTGCACGTTTAAATTCATGAAGTCTGGGAACTAAAGAAAGTAGCCCGTCGGAGCAGTTACCGTGGAAGTATTTTTAGAAAAGTCAGAGGGAGGCGACGGTATATCTGTGAGAATGTGACTGTAGACGAGATGCCAAATCAGGGTCAATTACATTGCATATCCGTCTCTGGATTTTGTCGAGGACCTTTTTAAAATGCCGTTTCCTTTACGGTGATGCTCGGGCTGAAAGAGATACTGTTTTTAAGTTAATATATAAATGAAAAGAAACGACGTAAAAGGGAGAAAAACGAAGAAAAGCCTAAATAAGAGAAAGGAGAGATAAAAAAAAAGGAGAAGGGAAGACGGAAAAGCGTAGACAACAAAATAAGAGAGAGAAAGAGAGAGAGAGAGACAAAGAAAAATGTTAAAGGAATCAGAGAGACTTTGAAATGGGATTGTGTTATAATCGGTGATTTAAAAATGAAAAATATCTTCCCTCCGTAACACGAACGAAATAATGAAGGAATCAGACGACATAGGTTGTTCTAACACTGTAATTATCTCCATCCAACTTTCACAATGACAGACGGGCACACAGCCGAGCCCTACCCCTATGTAACCCTCTGCTGTACCATTCAGTCCAGACACCATCAGCATCATGGTATTCTATTCAATCTCAAAGACCTCCGGATTCTTGCAGGATCTATGATGGAACCAAGCCGGGACAATCACAGTTGGTGACTTTTCAAGCAAGCACGCCAATGAGAGAGATAAAGAGAGAGAGTGGGACAATTAAAAAGCAGTGGATGTAAAAGCAAAAATAACGCGGGGAATCCCGTGGAGGTGTCTTGAAGAATAAAAGAGTGATGGTGGAAAAATCGCGGGAAATGGGTTAGAAAGGGCGGGAAATGGGTTAGAAAGGGCGGGAAAATGCAGGACTCGGAGCAAAGAAAAGGCTGAAAAATGCTGCGGTGATTAAACAACACAAAGTCAGGAATCTCGGTTGTGGAGTAGCAGACGGGTTCGATGCGAGAAAATGCCAGATAGCATAAAAGAAATAAAAAGCGAAAATAAATACGATCGAACCCAGTGGGGAGTAGTATATTTTTTTATCAGTTTGTTTAGGACTTCTTTCTATTTCTTATTTATCTTCTATTTTACTTTTTTTTTTAAAGAAATTATACACTAGTTTTAAGCCACAATATATCTCTGATTCGAATCCCCTCCCCAGCGCCAAATCTGTATCATCTCCAACGCATTTCTCCGGCTACTGTTTATAAGAAATAAATAAAAAGACAAAAAGAACCCGTGTACTTGACAGGATCTTCGTAATGGTGATCCTTGGCGTGGTTGTCTTGTGAAATTGCTGACCCTCACAGGACCCTGGGCAACCCTAGGCCTGCGAACCATAACCTTTTGTGCAAATGGCAGCCAGCCGTACGAGGCTGACAGTATTTATTTAACACTCGCAGATGCACACTAAAAGAGAGAAAAAAAGAAAAAGATGCTCGTCGGAAAAGAAACAGCGTGACAAAGATAAAAAGGGAAACAGAAACATAGGGCATCTTTAAATACGATTAATTTTTGCTGTGTCAATATGCCACACGCGGCGACGGGGTCTGTTTAAGGACCAATGAGCGACATTTGTATCTGGACGGATTTATTGCTTTTTTTTTTCTTTTATTTCATTATGAGGTCTGATACAGCTCGAGTCGTGTCAAACTAATCAAGCGATCATGCGCTTTTTCTTGGCTGGAATATCATAGATCCTTGCAAAGATGCTAATTCATAGACAAAAGAAAAAAAACAAGACAGAATAAGACGGGTTCATGCCTTGTGAAGAGTAGTAAAAAGATGAATATATTTCCGAAAATGTTTCCTATTATATTCATAAGTGTCTTTGTCCCGAACTCAATTGCAACTGAGTAGTGAGTTCGATCCTCACTCGGCGCTCCACATTTTCGGCTTTTACACTTAGACAATCATTTTGGAGCAACTGTAATGGTGTAATGGTTAGGAAGTTTGTCTCGCTAGAGCAATTGCGACTGAGTAGTGAGATCGATCCTCACTCGGTGCTCCACATTTTCAGCCTTTTTCAACATCTAAGCTACCCTTAGAAAAATGACCATATCCCTTCCACGATCCTCACTGGATGCGCCATACTTTCAGCCTAGTGCCACATGGAAGCTACGATTAGAAAATCACCATAAGAGTTTCCAAGTTCCTTTTATTATTTAGATATTGACACCAGCATAGTTATCTCCACCTGGTTACGACAGGATGTTCTCCTCCCACCCCCACAAAATGACCTCATTTAAAATAAGCTTCATGTTAAACAGCAAAAGATTTATTTATCACAATTCGAACAAGATATTCAAAGGGATGGAGATTTTATATCCGATTTCACAACGTTTCAAAAATAATCAATATGCGTACCACCAGTGACACGACACATGTCAACTCGGTAGTCCAGCTCCTGCTAAACATGTTGTAGCATGTCTTGCGTAACATTCTCCAGCGCCTCAGTATCTCTCCGACAAAACCCACTGACAGTTGCGTAGATGTTTCCCCTGATTACTACACGGTATCCCCACATAAACCGACATCATTTAAAATGTGAATATCTGACTAACCACATGTCCCAGGCAAATGAAATCAAATAGGTTTCAAGCTGAACACTAAAAGATTTATTTAACAAAATTCGAACAAGATATTTAAAGAGATGTAGATATTATAATCGATTTCACAAAGCTTCACAAATGTTCAATATACGCATCAACTGTAATACGACACACGTCAAATTGGTAGACCAGCTCCTACCAAACATTTTGTAGTATGTCTTGTGTAACATTCTGCAGCGCGTCAGCGATTCTCTCTTTAAATTTCTCTACACTTGTAGGTAGAGGTGGGATATAGACCTGTCCATAGCTCCATAGAAAAAATACGTTTCAAGTCCGGTGAACGTCGTGGCCGTTTCATCAGCTCTTTGAAATTATCACTAGCATGTCCGATCCATCTTTATGGGGAAATGGGATACGTCTACATAGTGATGCTAGTTTTTACAGATCGAGATCATTTGAGCGAGAATTGGTTTTGTTATTAGACTACAAGTTTGTGTCCAATTTTTTTATCAGCCTGTGCAATCTTAACATCTTCAAGTCCGCAATTTCCTATCCTACGTTTTCTCATAATATGCACATACCCCTCTTACGTCCAAACAACAATCTCCTTCGGTCACCTTCTAACTTGAGTAGCTATTGTGTCTTGTGTCAACAGTGGGCTAAAAATATTATGTCTATTTCAGCTTTTATCTATATTATTTTTATATTTCTATTTTATAATTTATATTTTTTTTCATTTTTTCCATAATAAATAATTGATGGCAACTTGTTTCAGGAGTAAGTTATTATAATGGAGGCACGGTGGAGTCATGATGGAGGTAAGGTGAAGTAATGATGGAGGCACGGTGGAGACATGATGGAGGTAAGGTGAAGTAATGATGGGGGCACGGTGGAGTCATGATGGAGGCACGGTGGAGTCATGATGGAAGTACGGTGGAGTAATGGATAGCAGCTCGGATTGAGGGATCATAAAGAGTTCAAGTTCGAATACCAGACGAGTTCATTCTATTCACTTACGTGCTTGGAAAAGGTATGGATCCGTCTCTTCCCCACCCACAAGCTATGGTAAAAATAGCAGCACAGAAAAATAAGCATCGGAGAGCGCATAATATTATTCAATAAGATTTCTCGGATATTTAGGCCGGTAGACGAAAATAAATAAATGTACTGCTTAATAAATAAATAAACTGAACGTCTATTCAATTATGGGTATCCATTAAAAATAACGTTTAAATAGATAAAATCTGTTTAAAGATAAAATATTCGAGAAATCTTGTCGGAAAAATAGGCCGGTAGATGTAGTTGGATAAAAAATGCTGTTTAAAGAAAACAAAGCGTCTACTTGAATATGGGTATCGATCAAAAATAACGCTTAAACAAAATAAATTTAATATAACACGCACACACACATATATATATATATATATATATGTGTGTGTGTGTGTGTGTGTGCTGGACTCTCCCGACGTATTCGACGTATGAGGGTTAAGCAGCTCAGTTCCTAGGAACTGAGACAGCCAGACACAAGCACTTATGCTTTGATTATAGTGGCGAAGGCATTGTGCAGAACTAACCACTAACTGGTGCAATACGTGCCACAAAGTCCCCAAAAGACCCTCCGCAGGAAAGAGTGTGTGATCTAGCGTGATCAACAATCTGATCAAACCTTCGGTCACGAAAACTGATAACTTCGTGCTGGCACACCTATCGACGGCCCACAAGACTACCCAATTTTACTCACAAGGCTTGGGCTATCCAAAGGTGCCGTACGCCGGGAAGGCCCCCTCCCGAGACTGATGACATCAAGAAATCTTCCTGCCAAATCGACCATGCTGAGATTCAAAAACGAACGTTCTACCCACTCGGCTACGTGTACGTGTGCATGTACGCGTTCAAATACGCACTGAATTAACAAATGAAGTCTTCCAAAAACGAAGTATTAAGAAACAAGAAAATTTCGCGAAAAAAAAGAAAAGAATAATGAACTGTTATGTATCATCGAACATCCTATATGACATTGAATTCTGGGTAATTTTATCATAGATGCAGAAGAGACTTTAAGCACCAAATATGTGGTTCTACAGAAAGATACTGAGGATACCATAGACTGAACTTGTGAGAGAATTGGAAACAGAAATGACTTGTAGATGTGAACAGACGGGGATAGATACGTACATATGGATAGACGGATATATATATATATGGTGGACTCTCCTGTATTCGACGTATGAGGGTCAAGCAGCTCACTCCCTAAGAATCGACAACCCAGACACCAGCACATATGATTTCATTATAGTGGTGAAGGCTTTGTGCAGAACCAACCACACTTTTTGAAGGGCTGAATACAGAGACCCTGGTGCACTACGTTGAAATTTTTAGAGCACATAATCAGGAAAGAGCGCTTGGGCAATTTTATAATCACAGGACATAATGAAAGCAACAGGGTCAGAGGAAAACAACAAATAACCTAACTACTGACTCTGTCTAAATGATTTGCAGAACAGGGATTATTAGAGAAACCTCAATAAGAGCTACAAAGGACGGGAAATTGCGGAGAGCCATGATTGCCTACACGCTCTGAAGAGAGACACTCATAGAAGTTAAAGTATATTGTCTGTTTTTTTGGGGTTTTTTCTATTATTTTTCTCACTTAATCTTTTCTTTGTCTTCAGTCTTAGTCTCATTTTGTCTTAAAATTCTTTCTATACGCAGTCTTTCCTTCTCCATCTTATCTTTTCTTGCTGTATTCATTTTATTTGTTTAATCTTTCTTCTTTCCCCTCCCGCTTCTTAATTTTGGCTCACGATATCTTCCAACCATCTTTCATTTGCATCAATATCGGCACAGATCTTTACACTCCTGTTAATAGGCACTTTAACGAAGGCCAGGATTAACACAATCCCCCCGTTCGCCAGATAGTCGGCGTCTTTGTCGGAACCGGCTCAAGCCAACTGCCCCATTACAGGTCGTTTGGACATCGTCCATAGACTGCAAATAGGCTATTTTCCTACACCAACCTCGGGGATAATCACCAAGGTGGATTATCTCCCGAACTGGGCGAGCAAAATCTCGTCTTGTCTGAAAGCAAAGTCGTTCCGACTGGGACGGGGAAATCATTGTTTGTTTTTATGGTGCGTCAATCGGTCCAGATATATACATATTTACGATTTGACATTTTAACACCATAATGATATGTAAGCCGCTTCTTTCTTTATTTCAACTTCCACTTTTCCAGACAATTTTCGTGTCTCCGGCGTTTAGAATAAATCAATATTCTTTTTTCTTTCCTTCAACTTCTTTTATGCGCCGTGACCCTTCAAGACGTGGACGCTCATGGTTCTCCATAACTTTCTGTCCTTTGTATCCCTAAGCAATGTTTGTCCCCGTTTTTCCGTCTGTCATATTCCGTCATCCAAGCTATTTAGGTCTACTACTCGCTGTTTAACTCTGACCCTCTCGTCTTCAATATGTCATGTGAGTGTTATATTCTCCAAACCGTCTTTCTTCAGTATGGTTCCAGAAATTTCAAATTTCGCTTTCTGAACCTAAATAAAAGTGTATTTTCTTTCCTATTTTCCTTGAAATTTCATCGTAGCTCAGATGTTATACCCGTTGTATTCTCAGCAATCTCCTGTAAAATCACATTTCTGTCGCCTTAAGTCTCCTCGTCACCCGTGAGGAAATTGTTCAGGATTCACTGCCTTATAAGTTCAGCGCTGTTTTCTTTGCTTCTAACGAGATTTTCCTGTTTCTTATTATTTTGCTTAGCTTCTGGAAGGCAACTTTCGCTATTCTAAAGCGTCTTCAGATTTCAGTGTCACATTTTCCATCGTCTATAATGACATTTTTCCGAGAGTTAAATTTCTGCAATTGTTTTGTTTTGACGTCCCCAATTTGTAGCTCACAACTTATGCTGTCCCTTTTTCTAACGATCATACATTCTTTAAACTTTTTTCTTCTTACATCTCTAAATTATATCTTCTTTCTCTTTTTTTTAAATTTTTTTTAACTATTTCTTCTTGCCTTTAAGATTTTGTGATTGATTTTTTTACGGTTTATCAATCCTTTGCAGAAGTCATACTAATTAAGCCATAGTTGGCAAGAGAAGATGTGGATTCATGCCTTTCTCAAAGGTATTTGCACATAAGTGAATATAACCAACCCAACTGGAATTAGAACAATTCCTAGCCATTATCTTTTAGACCACCCTCAAATCCAAACATCCAAGCAGCTGGTGTTCCCAAGCGGTCACCCATCTAGGTACTGACCAGGCTCGACGTTGCTTAATTTCGCTGATCGTACGAGAGCCGGTGTTTCAACTTTATATGACCGTAAGCTTATAAATTTTAAGAAATCACCTTGTATGAGCATATTTTATTTTGGCTTCCATAGGGGGGGATCAATTTACGATGAATTTATATACCCTTTATTATAGTTTTATAAAATTTAATTCAAAACAATATCCGTTATCTGGAGTGCTTAATCTAAAGTAATTTTTTAAAAGCATATCACCCCAAGCAAGGCGGGAGTGACACTAGCACTCCAGGGGGTTACAGAGAATAGGAACAAGAGTAAAGAGGGGAAAGGATAAAGAGAAGGTTGGGGATCAAGTCAAGGCACCAGAAGATGTCGATTGACATTACAGTTGAATATTTGAAGATTATAGCTATCAGGGAAGCAAATAAGAGGAAGTGAGTTCCACTGTCGGTAAGTGCGAGATAAGAAGCTGTTGGAGTAGAAGAGACGGCAACATTTAACCGTTTTGACAGTGAAAGGGTGGGACCGAGATACCAACCTAGTAGCACGCTTAAATCCATACAGCTTGGGAACCAGTGAAAGCAGCTCGTCAGAGTAATTGCCATGAAAATATATGTAGAAAAGACAGATGGAAGCCACAGCACGTCTGTGAGAAAGTGATCTATCCCATTGCATATCCGTCTCTGGATTTTGTCGAAAATTTGAACAGCAGGAGCACCAGACCATGTATGACAGCAGTATTCAATGCAAGGACGAATGGTTGATTTGTAGATTTGAAGGATGAACAGAAAATCCTTCTAGCGCCACACATAGACCAACTTTCCTTGCGGTAGAGGAAGCTATTGATTTCATTGTTTTCCAAGCCCCTGAATAGAACTTCCTTCTTAGCTATGGAATACGAAGGGAGTGTGGATGGCTTGCCTCTGTGTACAGCTGCCAAGTCTAGACGGACAGCTCTGAATTCAAAATCTTGTAGAGAGCCTTCATGGCTAAGACCTACCATGCCACACTCATTGTAGGGCACCACCCTCGTTCCCTCCGTATTCTATTGGGGAGACCTAAGTTCCACTCGAGCATGTTCTTCCCACGAACCGCTGCTTTATGGGACCAACTCCCCGAGCACCATAATCTTAACCTGTTCAATTCTAGCGTCATCCATTATCTTCCCCGAATAATCCCATAAACTGTACCTCTATTTCTGTAAACCTATACCTCGAGTGGCTTTTGGGTCTTGTCTAGAGTGGACATCATTGCAAAACAGAATAAAAAAAATCTACAGAAACTTCACAACTATCTTTTTCATGAAGAATTCACAAATAATAAAAAAAGGAAGCTGGAGAGACCCATGTCCGCTTAAACTGCATATATAAAAATAAGATCGGTACTAGGTGATTTATTCCCATGTTTTGGAAAGCGTAGAAAATATCTTCGCATGGTGTTTTATCGACAACGGAATCTTCTGCAAAATACACCTGTTCCGGACGAGACTGTTCGGAGGAAATATCTACGCAGACCTCCTCCCATAGAGCTATATTTCACAAGTTTGTCTCGCACATCATTGGGAAATTAGCTAGAAGGAGATTTTCAGTTTTTTTTCTTTCTTTGTTGTTGGTATTTTTTTTTTAAAAAATATAATTGCTTTATCGATCGTCCATCTTTATCTCATCGGTTTTATTTTATTTTTCAATATCTTTTTTTTTTTTTTTGTATGCTCTGTCGTTGTCGAAGGAACTAATGAGAAATAACCCAGATGTGATATTCGCTAGAGTAGCCGGTTGTAATAGGAAAGGCTGTTATTTTGCGTCGTGAATGATACAAGACCCTGGCACAGATAAAGAAAAGCTCCACCCTGACCCAGACCGCACATCAGACCTGGCTACTGACGGCTGACAATGGGACTGTTTGCCCGAATCACACAAAAACATTGGCGAGGTGACATGCTCAACTGTCATGGCTGACAAACGCACTCGCCTTACTCCTCTTATTCTCGGCGTTCACACTTCTTGGACGCCTTCTAAATTTATTTTCTCTATCAATGTCAGTTTCTATGCTAATTTACTATATTCAATCTTCCTTCTTTCTCTCTTTCTCTCAATATATATATATATATATATATATATATATATATATATATATATATATATATATATATATATATATATATATATATATATAGAGAGAGAGAGAGAGAGAGAGTGTGTGTGGGTTCTCTTTCCTGATTCTGTATCTCTCTATGTGGCGAGCTCATTCTGTTTATATCGGTCTCTTTATATGTTCGCATCTATATATCATTCTTTCTATCTCGCACTGATCAATAGATCTATGCCAGATTATATTTATCTTTCTTTGTAACAATTCTCTTCGTATCTCGTGTCTGTGTCTGACTGTCTCTCTATCTCTCTCTCTCTATATATATATATATAATATATATATAGAGATAATATAATATAATATATATATATATATATATATATATATATATATATATATATATATATACACACACACATACATGCATACATACATACCTATCTACGTCTATCTATAACTACCTATCATAGTCTGTTCACATTTATTTATCTAACAAAATGTCTGTTCATATATATATATATATATATATATATATATATATATATATATATATATATATATATGTAAAAATATATAGAAAATAGGAAAGAACAAGTTAGGTAAATAATCCAAAGTTCTTTAGTATTTTTGTATTCCCCAAAAAATTCTCTTGAAGATGGAACAGAGCTTGGTACTTTCATTCAATTTAATTCAAATAATTATATTGAAGTTTTCGGCTCTTATTTTGAAATATGAGAACTCTTATGTAGCGTTGGAATCATCTTTTTAAATAAATAATTATATATATATATATATATATATATATATATATATATATATATATATATATATATATATATATATATATTCGAATTCCAGTCGAATCCATTACATTCACTTGCAAATATTAATCCTCTTCTTCTCCCTCCAGGTATGGATTCTATAGCCTTGGATGGCAATTGGTCTGGGAGGACAACTCTTAATTCAAAACCTGCAGTAGCTCGTGGTGCACCAGGTCTCTGTATTCGGCCCTTCAAAAAAAATGTGGTTGATTCTGTACGAAGCCTTCACCACTATAATTATATTATATGCGCTGGTGTCTGGGCTGTCGGTTCCTAGGAACTGAGATGTTTGACCCTCATAAGTCGAATACGACGAGAGAGTCCGCTACATATATATATATCCGTCTAACCATATGTATGCATCTATTTCCGTCTGTTCACATCGAAATATCTATATCAAGCTGTTTATATATATATATATATATATATATATATATATATATATATATATATATATATATATATATATATATATATTAGGTTGGTGCAAAAATAATTTCGTTTTCTAACATATGTTACTATGTGACAAAACGAAATTATTTTTGCACCAACCTAATATATATATATATATATATCATCTCAGTCTGTTTATATCTATCTCAGTTTGTTTATGTCTATCTATCTATCTCAGTTTATTCATTGTCTATCTACCTCTCTATCTATTTATCTATCTATCTCAGTTTATTCATTATCTATCTCAGTTTATTCATTATCTATCTATCTCAGTTTATTCATTATCTATCTATCTATCTATCTCAGTTTATTCATTATCTATCTATCTCAGTTTATTCATTATCTATCTATCTATCTATCTCAGTTTATTAATTATCTATCTATCTATCTATCTATCTATCTATCTCAGTTTATTCATTATCTATCTATCAATCTATCTATCTATCTATCTATCTATCCCAGTCTGTTAATGTTTATCTATCTATTCATTTATCTATCTATCTTCGTCTCTTCATACATAGTATCTCTTTCTCTCTGTTCATATCCACCAATCTATCTAAAAAAAGCCAATATACTCTATCATGTATTACAAGAAAAGAATCAAGATTTTCTAAAAAACAGAATCTATGATGTGGAAGAGGAATGAAACCAGTGCTGACATCTACACTGAATTTTTCATAGAAATTTAAAAATGTGGAATTAGTAAATAATAAACATTTTAAATTGCTCGATATATCGAACAGTTATAAAACAAAATAGTATACGAGATAAGGAAACTGAACATAAAATGAACAGTAGTCGAGGTACTTTCGCACAACACGGTAAACTGCTACAAAACTAAAACCTTAGCCTAAAAACCTGAGTCATGCTTTTAAATAGCTCCGTCAGGTCGAGATAATGTCATGCATGATGCCAAACGAGTACAGAAATATCTAAATTGTCAGTTGTATACAACTGCTTTCTCAGATCAATAAATAAAATGGTTTCTAGCGAATTAAACACGTAGGTCTTACTGAAGGCCACCCTTCTTCAAACTTCGTGGACTGGGACTACAGAATCACAAACAAAGAACTAAGAGAAACTATATTACTTGATGACTTTCAACAGTAGCAACACCTAAAATGGATAACACATGTGACTCAAAGAGAAAACCATGACATAATCAAGATGTTAACGTTCCACACGACTTCAAAAAAGGCTTTGGACAAATGATGAAACTTCGTCTAGCTGGTTCGTCTCCGTGATCAAAATGGTAAAGCGTCTTCCATGACAAACTAGGTCTAAATTACATGGGATTTTATTTCAGATCTTTACGAAAGCTAATTCTTTATTTCGGATCCATGCTGCTACAATAATAATAATAAAAAGATTCAAAACGTATTTCTCCGACAATGATGTAAATAAAAACACCGAAACAATAACGAAGTCAAAAGCGATTTCTTGTTTCATGAACAGATTTTGGTTAGTTGCCGGAATCATTTTTAATTTTTAAACAACTTCATTTTATATCTGAGGCTGCAGAATCACAAAGAACTGTAGCAACTAACGCAAACAACTTCACTTGAGGACTTTCAACAGTAGCAACAACTAAATTAGATTACTTACATTATTTACATTATTCGGACTGTTATCCTCATTTTCATTGCCATATTCACAACATTTCGGCCGCTGTATGCTCCGAACTTCTTCAGGTGAGCTACGAATTAAAGATGTCAGCTTTAAGCAAATACAAAAATTTAACTGTTAAATGTTATAACAGACGACGGTAAATGTTTTATTAATTGGTTGATTTGTTTTTACGGATTATCAACCTGATACATTTTATTTAAAGCCCGAAAATAACTTTAGATTGTAAGACTTTTTTTGAGATAATAATGATGGAGTTATACAAGTCGTACTAATTATCCAAGAAAAGATGTCGATCCGTATTTGTGCAAAACTGAATATAAAGAACACGACTGGGATTGGAAATCAGCTATCCGATTTCCTATTCCGAGTGGTTATCCATTACACCAGCTGAATATCCAAAACCTGATATTATCAAATGGCCACCTATTTAGGTCTTGGCCAGTCTCAACATTGCTTATCTTCGGTAATCTTAAGAGAGCCGGTTTTTCAACGTTATATGGCCGTAAACCACGGTAAATGTGAAAGAAAATTCTGAAGGTGCATTCGAATAGTGGAAAATGCCTCCCAAAAGCTAAGCAAAACAGGAATATTTCGCCAGAAACAAGAGAAACGGTGCTGAGTTCGCTATGTTGCAGCAATCGTCTCATATGGCAATGAATGCAAGAGATGGCTGCAGTGGACGTGGCATTCTGACAGTGATGGATTGCTTTGTCTGGGTTTTGAATATAAGTCCAAAACGGCGCGAATTCAACAGAGGGTCACAAGAATTCTGAAGCACCGATATGCCCCCCACTCCTAGGTTTGCGACAACTAATACCACCCGCAAAAAGTGCGACATGCGTTCCTGTCAAGTCAATCCTCCTACGGCCTCTTAGAACCCAAGTGGGTTCTTAATAATACGAATAACAAAAAAAAAATGGTCCTTTTTCTTGATACCGTTTTTTATTAATAGTGTGGGGACACAAAACACAACAAGAATCAATGCTATGAATAACATGGACAGAGTATGTGTGTCAGTAGGAAGTCTTAATGAAAATGTGAACAAAATAGACTCTTGTACTTAGAACGAAACAGTGGAATGTTCTGGGAACATAATGAGTTAAAAAGGCGCGGAGAATTCGATGCTCACAGGACATGTGGAAGGAATGAGGGGAAGAAGAAAACGTTAAGTAACCTGAGGAGCTTGTTCAAATGAACGGCAGAATAGGGATCGCTTAGTACCACAAATGATTGGAAGATGTAGAGAGCCGTGATCTCCAACGTTTTGAAGGGAGACGGCTCAAAAATAAAAGAATCTTTTCTTCCTTTTTCTTGTTGCATCCCCCATCCCCACGCCCACCGCTTCACCGGCACGGGATGCACTCATTTGCGTATCAATAGCACGCAATAGGAATTAATAAGTAACACCCCGGCATGATTTGAACCCATAGCCTTGGTTTCGGGAGATCGTCTTTCAAAGAAGCTGTTTTCTACTCATTCTAATAGCCATGAAGGTAGTTCATATCATATTTTCATTCATCTCGAGGTTTTTGACAAAATCGAAAAGGATCTGTAATGTAATTGATTCTAACTTGGCATCTCGACTTCAGTCATTTTCTCACAGACGTGTCGTGATTTTCTCTCTTTTCTACAAATATCCCCATGGCAAATGCACTGATGAGCTCCCCAGCCCCTAGTGCTCGACAACATGAATTTAAGCATGCTACTGGATTGGCATCTACGACCCACCCTTTTACTGTTGAAATAGTTAAATGCAACCGCCACTTATACACCAACAGTTTCATTTCTCGTACATCCCTTCCGTTTACTTGCTTCCCTGATAAATATGATCTTCAAAAAGTTAAATGCAACCTCATTCGCCGCTTCCTGTATTCTTAAACCCCGTTCAGCTTTTGTCCTTTCTTCAATCATTCCAATACTCAGTCTTTTCTCTCATTTTCACTCTCTGTAATAGTATCATTCCCGCCTTCCTTGGGGTGAAATGATTAAAGAAATTAAGACCATTAATCAGTCGTAAACGTAAAAATAATAGGGTTTAAATTATAATTCAGTTCAGTCAGTTATGTGCCATGCGTGATACATACTTAGGCGATCATGTATCTTTCGATACATGACTGACGAGGCAGATTTTTCCGTAGTAGGTTACCATTTCTTTCTGTGGTAGACCAGTTACCATCCAAGGATGAAGAACCCGGTCTGTCATGCTATTTACCCATAGCGATACTCTTTCCTAAGGATATTAACATGTAATGGATTCAAGTGGAATTCGAACTCGGCTCTCCGATTCCTCTGTCCGAGCCGCTATCCATTATTCTACCGTCGCTTCTCCAAATTATAGTTAGTATCGGAGAAAATGAATGTAGATTTGTACAACGTATAGACGTAGTCTTCCTTGACCGAAATTGGCTAATGCAATGTACATGAAAATCGAGCTTCAGAGATATAAAATCTATGCGGAAGTCTTATCAGCAGCTTCTATTTTATTCAAGTTCACCCAATACTAGGCATAAATGCCACTCAAGGTAGAGGGTTACTGACTAAGGTATGTGATATGAACGCAAGAGGACTTGATAGGAAGCAAAGATTACAAGGATAAAATAACAGTTGACCATTGACTTGAAGAAGTCGACAGTGTTACTTGTATTATTTGTATTATTCTGACTGTTATCCTCATCTTCATATTAACAACGTTCCGGCCGTTGTACGCTCCGGCCTTCGTCAGGTCATTGGAATTTCGAACCTAACCCTTCATTTCGTCCACCGGGGTAGATTGTTCTAGTTCCACGTGCCATGCCTCAGTTATTTTCCTTTAACTCAACTCTCGAAATTTTTTGGTTCACCACCCTTGGGGTTTAGTCACTGGATCTACCCAATGTCTTTATTCACTGGGCCATGTGTCTTTGAGGACATCTGTGTATGAATTTCTTATACTTATAAACCTAATGTCTCAGCATCACTAGAGCTTATATTGCAAATTTTGTTATTATTCATTGCTTTTCTCTAGCACTCCTTATTACTGGTTCCCATATTGTATTCATTGCTATGCTTGGTCGGCTCAGGAGATTTTTGTGGCCTAGCATATGTACTTATTCCTTAAGTTTTCGTTTTTTCCAGTGATGCAATCTGTTTATTATTTCAACCTGAAAAAGACCGGAGCGTACAACGGCCGAAACGTTGTGAATATGGCAATGGAGATGAGAATAACGGTTCGAATAATGTAAATAATACAAGTAATCATAATACCTCATCTCAGAGATATAGACAGATTGTTGTATTCAGGGGAGCATGTACACAAGAATTACACAGAGTAGCTTGTCTTATGAAGAATCTCTCTGAGTGGGCATTTTTTTAAATTTGAGACATAGAAGAAATGAGGATCAGCGTGGCATCTGACTTTAAAGGACTGAACAGGGGGAACTAAAGAATGGAGTTTAGCTGAACAATTGCCATGGAAATAGCGATAGAGTAGCAGTAGGCTTGTGGCGTTGGATCTATAGGAGAGAAGTCGCAAGGTTACTTAAACGATTCTACATTCTGTCAAGACAGGAAAGTGAGAGTTTAGCAGTTACAGCATACATATGGCGGTAATACTCTATTTTAGGTCTAATCTAAACTCATAAAGATTGTAATGGCGGCATTACTGTTATAAGAATGGAATTGAAAAAGCAATAAAGATCAAACGTAGCTAAGTAAAAGGGGTTTTAGTTCTCGTGATTTACTAAGTTCGCTCGTTCCGGGGTATCGTATATCAGCCTGGGAGACTGAGAGTTCGGTAAGACACAAGGTAGTAGTCGAGATAGACACGTAGAGAAAGTCAAAACGCATGTATAGTCGAATAAGTCAGACCCGGGTGAGAAATATTTCACGAATTTCGGGTTGTTGTAGTCAAAAGTTAGTTTCTGCTGATGTCGCTGGTTTCGTCGCTGGCCGAAGCGTCATATAGTCGCTGCTATTGCATTATTAAGTTTGCCTGCAGTGGGGGTCCGTCGCTAATACCATCCTGGTCCGATCTACATTCATCGATGAAATCGGCGTTTTCTTTATAGTCAGTGGCTCAGAAACGGCTGTTTTGATTAATAAAAATGGGGCTTTTTTCTTATTGGTCAGAAAAGACGTTTTTTACGTATTTCGGAAGTGGGTACGCGTAGCCGGACGAAATTAAGTTCTGTTTTTGTCATATGAGCTGTGGATGTTGAAGTGAGCATTTCCGTTTGAGTTAAAGAATTAGAGTTCTGACAGGCTACGACAAGATAAAAAAAAATGGCAGGAGGAGTCAGAATACTTCCTGAAGCCACTTTTCCAGCATCTTTGGCAATTGATTCGTATGTATCTGGAGTAAACTTGAGTGCCAATAGACATCCAAAGCAGGTATTTTCTTTGAGTGTGGAACTATTCTTCAGGACTTATGTTAACAATCAGAAGATACCCAACACGGTGCTGGAATAAGAAAAGACAAGATAAAAATTCTAAGACTAGGCACGATCCACCTCCCAGTATATGACCAAACATAAGAATTTTTATATAATCCCTTTCCTGGTTGGGCCGAGAATTTTTCAACAAACCCTAAACATTGGTCCAGATTTTCTCCGAGCCCATATGCAAATATTGGTAAGGTTATGGCCCAAGTCAATACCAAAACATTGGTTATGCTTTTGCCCGAATGTATGCACAAATATCGGTCGGATTTGTGCCGAGGCTATACGCAAACATTGGCCAGGTTTGTGCTCGAAGCTATACGCAAACATTGGTCGGGTTTGTGCTCGAAGCTATACGCAAACATTGGCCAGGTTTGTGCCCGAAGCTATACGCAAACATTGGCCAGGTTTGTGCTCGAAGCTATACGCAAACATTGGCCAGGTTTATGTCCGAGTCTATACGTAAACTTTGGTTGTGTTTATGCCCAAATATTTCCGCAAACATAAGCTATGCTAATTTGAACACTTCGACGTAGTGTAAATTGTTAACAAGCTAGTTTTGTTAGATCGTTTATGACTGAATAGATCCTTACTGAGTGATTCGTACTTTCGACCCTGTGCCAGATTACTAAGTCACTAAATGCTAGCAAGCTTTGCTCTGTAACTCAGTTACGACTGAGTACTAAGTTCGATCCTCACTGAGTGCTCTCTATTTCCGGTTTTGTACCACATCTAAGGTATGCTTAGTAAATCACTATATCCGCAAATATTGGTCAGGTTTTTGTCCGTCTCAATACGCAATAGACATGGGCACAAACCTGGCCAATGTTTGCGTATAGATACGGACAAACATTAGACTCTATACGCAAGCATTTGGGTCCGAGTCTATGCACAAAGACTGGTAGGATGTATGTCTATGTCAGTAAGCATCACCCTAGGAGGTGGCCTCATTTGAGGGCAGGTTTTATTCCTCTGTAAGCGATACAATTGGCGTATTCTAGACTCCAGCAATAGAGCAAGACTGACACAGATAATAATATATTTAATTAGCACAACTAGGTGGAATAATGGATAGCCGCTCGGACTAAGGAATCGGAGAGCCGAGTTCGAATTTCAGTCGAATCTATTACATTCACTTACGTGCAAATATCCTTGGGAAAGGTATGAATCCTCTTCTTCTCGCCCAGCTATAGGTAAATATTTTTGGATGGTAACTGGTTTACCGCAGAAAGAAATGGCAAACTACTGCGGGAAAAATTCTGCCGCGTCAGTCATGTATCGAAAGATTGCCTAAGCTGACTGATATGCCATTGAATACTGAACAGTTTCTTCACAGTTGAAGAAAAGGTAAATCGAATGGAATTTGGTTTGACCAACAAATGCTACAAATACCATGGACTGAACATGTGAGGAACAAAGAAGTCTTAAGAAAACTGAAAACAAACACACACACTTTGAATCAGAAAGCGACATAATAAGGAAAAGAAGTTTGGAGAATCTGACACTCATATGGCATATCAAATGTAAAAGAAGCAAGGAAAAATATCAAGTAACATTTGTTTAAATCAGTTCACGCCAAGCAATAAAGCCATTAAGACGTATAGGGATTACTGAGTGTTAGAGAATATAAGGAACAAATACACTATTAACCCTTTGATCCCTACGTTCCTGAACGCTTCTGCCTCAGCTCCTGAGTCAAAATTAGCAAATAATTTGTAATGTTTCACTGTAGATAGAAAAATAGCTACAAGTGTTTACCCACCGTTCAACCGGTGGCTGGGCATTAAGTTATTTTTCTCTGCCACTGTTCAACCGGTGGCTGGGCATTACGTCATTTTTCTCTAGCACCGGTAAAGTAGTGGTCTGGGATCAGAGGCTTAAGGAGAGAGAACAAAAAAAGAACAAGAATTAAAAAGCCAGAAGATAACGATTGACATTTAAATTTTTGTTTATCAAAGTTAACACGCAAACAAGAAGCCAGAAGAGAGTTCTACAAGAGGGAAGTGCGAAAGGAGAAACTATTAGCATAGAACTTGCGGTGACATCTAGCCATTTCACTTGTACAATGATGAGACCTGGCCGCCAATCTAGTACTGCGCTTACATTCATAAAGTCTAGATACTATAGAGGAAAGTTCATCGGAACAATTACCATGAAAATATTTATAGAAAAGGCACAGGAAAGTTACGTTATGGCTGTGGGAAAGTGACTGAAGCCGAGATGCCAGGTCAGGACCAATGACATTGCAGATTCTTCTTTGAATTTTATCTAAAATCTCTAGATGTATAACAGGCGCATCAGACCAGATGTGGCAGGAATATTTTTTTAAGAAATGTAACCCACAATGTCTTAAAATGTTTTAAATGTGTAACCCACAATGTATCGCTCACCAATGACTCGCGTCTCTACTTTGCTAAGAATTGAAGTCCAGGACCAGGCAAGTGATGTAATAGTAACAGTGAGAGTACTCAGCATAATGAGATAGTGAAAGAGCGCTGAGATATGGCAGTAGATAAACATCGAGAGATAGGCACAAACATAAGAAAATTACAGGAAAATAATAACAGCTAGCTTGTCTACGCATGCGCAAGATTAGGTTTCTGTGTATGCTTGTGCACATATATTCGTGTTTATTAATATGCGATCAGGTGTTTATAGAAACAAATGTGACTGCTTTAAATATGTGTGTGTGAGACAGAGAACATTTGATTATAGGAGAACATGCTTTTAGTTTGTATTTACATATAAATATATATATATATGTGTGTGTGTTCATTTGCAATTGTGTGCATTTGCGACTAAGAAATGTTGGTTATCTGTATGAGTGCAGCTAAGTACGCATGTGCGAAATATTCATCGAAAGAAAAATAACCTGAATGATAAAAGAAAAAAAGAAAGAACAACAAAGAAGGAAGAAAAAAAAAACCTTTCATTCTTTCATTCCTACATTTTTCTTTCGTTTTCTTTATTTCTATCTTTCTAAATATCTCCGAGTAGAGGGCAGTTTTTCATAAAAGATAAGAAATCAATGAAAAAAAGAAAGAAACTAATTAAAGAAAGAAAAAGAAGGAAAATGATTAAAAAAAGAAACTAATTAAAAGAAAAAATAACCCAATTAAGATAAAGAAAGCAAATAAACCAAAAGAAAGAAAGAAAGAAGGAGAGACAAAAACCAATAAAAAGAAATTTAATCTAATTGAAAGAAATAAAGAAAGAAACAAAGAAAGTTAAGAAGAAAGAAAAAAGAATGAAATAAAGAAAGAATATAAGAAAAAAAAATTATCGAAAGAAAGAAAACTAATTAAAAGAAAAATTACCTCAATTAACGGAGAGAAAACAAATAAAAGAAAGAAAGAAGGAAAGACAGACAGAAACCAATGAAAAGAAAGAAAGAAAGAAAGACAGACAGAAACCAAACAAAAGAAATAAAGAAAAGCAGACAGAAACCAAATAAAAGAAAGAAAGAAAAAAAAGACAGACAGAAACCAAATAAAAGAAAGAAAGAAGGAAAGACAGACAGAAACCAATGAAAAGAAAGAAAGAAAGACAGACAGAAACCAAATAAAAGAAAGAAAGAAGGAAAGACAGACAGAAACCAAATAAAAGAAAGAAAGAATGAAAGACAGAGAGAAATCAATGAAAAGAAAGAAAGAAGGAAAGACAGACAGAAACCAAATAAAAGAAAGAAAGAAGGAAAGAGAGACAGAAACCAGTGAAAAGAAATAAAGAAAGGAAAGGCAGAGAGAAAGCAATGAAAAAAAGAAAAAAAGAAAGAAAGACAGAAAGCAGTGAAAAGAAAGAAAGAAGGAAAGACAGACAGAAACCAATGAAAAGAAAGAAAGAAAGAAAGAAAGAAAGACAAACAGAAACCAAATAAAAGAAAGAAAGAAACCAAATAAAAGAAAGAAAGAAGGAAAGACAGAGAGAAACCAATGAAAAGAAAGAAAGAAAGACAGAAACCAGATAAAAGAAAGAAAGAAGGAAAGGCAGAAACCAATGAAAAGAAAGAAAGACAGAAACCAATGAAAAGAAAGAAAGAAAGAAGGAAAGACAGAGAGAAACCAATGAAAAGAAAGAAAGAAAGACAGAAACCAGATAAAAGAAAGAAAGAAGGAAAGACAGAAACCAATGAAAAGAAAGAAAGACAGAAACCAATGAAAAGAAAGAAAGAAAGAAGGAAAGACAGAGAGAAACCAATGAAAAGAAAGAAAGAAAGACAGAAACCAGATAAAAGAAAGAAAGAAGGAAAGACAGAAACCAATGAAAAGAAAGAAAGACAGAAACCAATGAAAAGAAAGAAAGAAAGAAACCAAGTGAAGAAATAAATAAAGAAAGAAACCACGTGAAGAAATAAAGAAGGAAAGAAACCAAGTGAAGAAATAAATAAAGAAAGAAACCACGTGAAGAAATAAAGAAGGAAAGAAACCAAGTGAAGAAATAAAGAAAGAAAGAAACCACGTGAAGAAATAAAGAAGGAAAGAAACCAAGTGAAGAAAGAAAGAAAGAAACCAAGTGAAGAAAGAAAGAAAGAAAGAAAGAAACCAAGTGAAGAAAGAAAGAAAGAACGAAACCAAGTGAAGAAATAAAGAAAGACATAAACCAAGTGAAGAAAGAAAGAAAGAAACCAAGTGAAGAAATAAAGAAAGAAAGAAACCAAGTGAAGAAAGAAAGAAACCAAATGAAGAAAGAACGAAAAAGGAAAGAAACCAATTAAAGACAAAAGAATGAAAGAAAGAAAAAATATAAGAAAGAAAACAATCAAAGAAAGAAATTTTCTTTAAAAGTAAACTAATTAAAAGAAAAATAACCCCAAATAAAGGAAGAAACAATATAAATGAAAAGGAAGAAAGAATAGAATAAATAAAGGAAAATATAATAATGAAAAGAAACGTAAATGAAACAAGTAAACAAATATACAAATCAAAGGAGCAAAAAGAATGAAATCAAGACAAAAGAAAAGACAAATACGAACCAAACATAAAGTAATAAATCGAGTGACAGAGAAGGTTGAGAAAAACTTGGGGTTCAGAGAGAGGGAGTGAAAGAGAGATGGGGTTGAGAGCGTGAGAAAGTTTTGATAGAGAGAGTGGGGTGAAACAGGCTCGTAGACGATGAGTAACGAGAACCCTAAATAATCAACGTTCGAGATGAAGAGAAAGAGGAAAGGAAATGGCTAAACTCCATGGAAACAACGAGAAGAATGGTTTGTTGTAATTACACCGATGAAGGATCATATATTTTGAGAAATGGTCTTTTAATTACGGGTCCGTTGTCGTTAGGGAGGAGTTAGAAAAAAGAATTGTAGCTCTCCATTTCACGACAAAACAAATGGCCTTTCATATAGACAAATAGAAAAATAAAAGCAAATCGTATCATTTTTCTTTTATTACGAGATACAATCAGACATAATATTCGTTACAGGGAAGTTTTCTTTTAACACAGAAACTTTCAGCTAATGAATTCTTTGATTCGGTTCAGTTTTTCTCACTGTTTGGTTTTGCATTTTGACACTGAGACGTATGTTGAGAAGAACATTTCCGAAAACCTTTACGTAAGTCGAAATGATATAAATATTAAGTCCGACATTCTTAATCTAGCTCTCTGTTTTCCAAATCAACGGGTTGCCAAAGTTTTCGGTCTTTCTGTCTTTGTTTGTAAACACTTTCTTTTTGTACCATAAATTTCTTTGTTTCTTTCTTTCTAAATGATATCTTTATTTCTACACTTCTGTTCCTTTTTCTTTCATTTTTATTAGCATATTCCTTCAACCTACTCGTTTTCTTTCTTGCATTTTTTCTTTATTTCTTTCTTATTTTAGAGACAAATTCTTTCTTTCTATATCTTTTCTTTGTTGGTCTAACTTTTCTTTTTTCTTTTTTTCTTTCCAGGCAACTTTTTTTCTTACTTTCTACGCTGCTATGTTCTTTCCCTTTTGTTTCTTTATTTCCTTGTTTGTTTGTTTTCTCTTTCTTTCTTTTTTCTTTCTTTCTTTTTTCTTTCTTTCTTTTTTCTTTCTTTCTTTCTTTCTTTCTTTTTTCTTTCTTTCTTTCTTTCTTTCCAAACAACATCCTTCTTAATTTCTACGCTGTTTCTTTCTTTTCCCATTGTTTATTTCTTACTTTTTCCTTCCTTCCTATACTTTTTTTCCACTATTTGTTTGTCATTTTTGATATTTTTAAAGATCTTGTTTTTTACTTTCCACATTGTTTCTTTACTTCTCAACTTTTTTCTTTCTTTCTTTTTCTTCATTTCTATATTTCTAAACATCTTCGTGCAGAACGAAGTTTTCATTATTTTCTTTCAGAAATAATTTCACAATTTTCAAATATCTTATCCTTTCTCTGAATTTCTGCATATGTCTGTTTCTCTCTCTCTCTCTCTCTCTCTCTCTCTCTCTCTCCATATATATATATATATATATATATATATATATATATATATATATATATGTATGTATATATATATATATATATATATATATATATATATATATATATATATATATATATATATATATATATATATATATATATATATATATATATATATATATATAGTTAGACCTAGAGAGCCAGACAGCCTTCCCTGACGATCCGCTAAGGTGAAACCGTGGTAGGTTGTCTGGTTCTCTAGGTTCGGTCCGTGGTGTCGTAGCACATTTTTTTCTTTTCTGTTAAAGCCATCGCACTGTGGACGCGTGTTCGCCTACGACAGTGAAGAATAACAAATCTCTCATGGGAGTTCAGCGTGAGTTTCGTCACCAATTCAAGATTCACCGAAATCAGGCTGTTCCCACTCGTAACACAATCTTACGTTGGTTTCATGCCCTTCGTTCACGGGGTACACTAATGAATCACAGACCGGTGGGGGAATCTATGAATAGTAGGTACCCCAGAAAATGTGGAACGCGTTAGACAAACTTTGCTGAATCGGGGGCAGGCTACTGGGCTTGGCATTGATAATCGTTCAGTAAGGCGTATTTTGCATGAAGAATTGCATTTCCACCCCTAGAAATTGATCACTGGGCAACAGTTGAGACCAGGAGACAATTCACATCAAATGGAAGCAATTTTTGAGGTGAATAACAACCCAATTTTATTAATGAGTGATGAAGCTCATTTTCATATCAATGGAATCAACAGAAGTGTTGTTATTGCATAAGCCCCATACATCGGATGATTTGAAGGAAGCTATTCGCGTTGAAGTCGTTCAAATCGACAGAGCAATGCTGGAAAGAGTGGAGGCCCACTTCCAAGGAAGTATCAATGAAAACGGACACATGAGGGATTTTGTCAAATGCTAATTCAATACGAACACATTGACGTCAATAAAATTTTATGGAAGCTAAAATTAATGATGTTGTAAATTTTTCAAAAAAAAAAAAAAAAAACGACCGTCCTCTCTCCTTCACCCTGTATAAAGTGGTACTGAGAAGTTTTTACGCAACAAAGAAGTGACTACAAAATAAATTCTAGTGTTTGGTCTTTAGTCCAGATTTTGGAAATTGATTTTGACCGAGATTTTCTTCACAACTCCCCATATATATTTTAGACTGTAACAGCTGTTCGTTACAATAGATTGGTGAAACTTACAGAAGTGAAAATCTATTTCTCCTACATAATTTATCCAATACATTAGTTATAAAGAGAATTAATTTCAGCCGCAATTTCGATCTAAAAATGCTGTACATATTACTTATCACTTCTTGCCAAAATAGGAACATACGTCCTGCATATTTCATTTATCTCCTTTCGTAAAAGAAATACTTCTTCCTCAGGCCTAGATACATGACCATAAGACTTTCATAAAATTTAAAAGAAAGATTAAATAGTTCATCAATAAACAAAATAAAATAAAACGACTGAAAAATTAAATCATATATATATATATATATATATATATATATATATATATATATATATATATATATATATATATATATATATATATAATTTGTGTGTCGTTTTGCACATATATAAGTATACTTTTAATATCAAAACATTTTGTCTATATACAAGTTACATAAGTAATATGTATGTAAGTTTTTGTATATATATTCGTAGATATATATTTTACGTCTAAGTAAAATTTTTCCATATATATATATATATATATATATATATATGAATAAAGACAAAACGAAAACTTATCTTGTTTCGTCCTCTGAGAGACTTTATGAATGCAAATTTTAGAGGCCGAGACGAGTTTTCCTTTTGTCATTATTCATATATATATATATATATATATATATATATATATATATATATATATATATATATATATGAGAGAGAGAGATGATGAAGAGGACACAGAAGCTAAAAAAATTAACATCCGAGCAACAACAGGTATCATGCAAATGAAATGAAATAGGCTTCATGTTGAACAATAAAATATTCATTTATCAAAATATCTAAATATCAAAATTCGAACAAGTTATTCAAAGGGATGTAGATTTTATAACCGATTTTACAAATCGATTTCACTATGCGCATCACCTGTAACACGACACATGTCAATTCGGTCGTCCAACTCCTGCCAAACACGCAGTAGCATGTCATCAGTAACATTCTTTAGAATAAGGATGAAATTGGCTGACAACGTCATCCAGCGGATTGGAAGATTATTTAGAGAGAATCAGACATTGGCACGAACAAGGCATATAGACGGAGCAGGTCTGGTACTGAGCTGACGGGAGACTCTACAAGTACGCCCGATTATGTGATTAATAATGACGATGAACAGATTCCCAACTGTTGAAAAAATTAAGAACTATCTGGAAAGACAAGAATATCTGCCTTAAATCAACTGTTTGCATTCGTCGTCTTAATTTATCTCTATGCCTGTGAATCTTGACATTGACAGAATAATTACAGCGAAGAAATCAAGCATTAAAAATTAAATGCTACATAACCATGCTCGGCATCTCCCACGTAGACACTGCATCACAAATAACCAAGTGCGGGACAACATCAAACAAGATGCAGGCGCTTTGGCAGATCTCATATCCGCTGTCAGAAAATAGGAAGTCGAAACTGTATGGCGGCGTCATAAGAGCCATCTGTCATTCCACTGGCATTCTTTAAGATTCAAATTTAGGCAAAAAGAAGTCAAAAAGAAAAAAACATGGGGTGGCAATGTCACTGGGTGAACTCGAGGAAGATCATTCAGATACTCAGATACTCAGACATTGAAAAGCAACCGAAACATACTGAGGGGCCTGATCGGATGGTCATCTGCGCAGCGACCTTTCGACCACACCCGGTCATGGGACTAACTATAATGATGATGATGATGCTTATTAATGGATTTCATGGTAGAAATTAATGTGCTAATTTCCTTATATTTGAAAAAAAATTTCATGATGAACAATGAAAAAGTTTCTGTCTATATTTCTGAGATGTGGTATTATGTACATTAGTTACATTATTCGGACTATTGTCCTCATCTTTGCCATGTTTATTACAACGTTTCGGCTGTTATACGCTCCGGCCTTCTTCAGGTGGTTGGAATGTCATAATAGCCAACCGTCATTCCAATGACATCCTTTAAAATTCCAACTTAAGCAAAAAGAAGTCAAAGGAAAAAATGGGGTGACAATGTCACTGGGTGGACTCGAGGAAGATCATTCAAAGGTATTCAGATATTGACAAGCAACCAAAACATACAACGGGACCCGATCAGGTGGTCAGCTGCGCAGCGACCCTTCGACCACACCCAGTCATGGTAATGATGACGTTTAATAAAAAATTTCATGGTGGAAATTAATGCGTTAATTTCCTTTATATTTACAATATGAACAGGTTGGTATTTTAATCAATTACTATATTGCTTTACTAAATTAAAAGCAATAACTCTAGACCAAACGAGGGACGACTAGGACACTTTTGTTGGGCTGGGTTTACAACTGTTAGGGGAAATCTCACCTTTGTATTCATCCCTATGTAATCTCAGAAAGAACCCTCAGGTACTTTAAACCAAAAATATACTCAAGTACTTGATATATAACTCTTGTATATGCATAAAGCAATTAAAATACACTTTCACCCAAGCTTATAGGTTCGCGAATACCTTCCCCTGCACAGACTAAGGAAAGACGCAAAAACAGGCGCATGCGTACCAGTGCCATAAAACATCCAGCACATTCGTTTCCTACACTGAGTAACGTGACTTTTAAAGGCAAGAGCATCTCATTATAAAACAGTGAAACTGTCCATCAGATTGTTAAACACAGTGTGTTCATTGATCGGTTGTTTGGCTGGTTGAGGAGAGGCAACAAGGATCGTAACCGCTCTTTAGATGAAAATGGCATGCCGAATTATAAAAGATTTCTTTGCAGAAACCCCTACAATCTAAGAACGAATCGAAAAGCAAGAAAAACGAAACACATTTATTTATTGTGGGTTTTTTTTATGGTCATGTTTCTGCCTTCTCCAAGTTTTGTGCTCTGATAACATGAGAATTATAGGAATATAAAACAGCGTCTGTTTTTTTTTATGTCATGAGGTTATCTATCTATCAAGTCTTTCTGTCTCAGTTAAAACCCTACATTCATTCTTTCTTTCTATCTTTCTTTCTATCTGTCTCAGTCAAATCATTCATTCTTTCTTTCTTTATCTCTTTCTTTTGTCCTTTATTTCTTTTTCGCTATCTACCTGTCTCAGCTCAAATCCTACATTCTTCTTTTTTCTTTCTTTCTTTTATTTGTTATCCTAATTGTTCTTTTTAGTTTTATATTCTTATTCCCTCTGTTTTTATTCTGTAGTCTTTCTTTTTTCGTTTTTCTTTTTTTCTTTATTTCAATATTCATTCATTCATTCATCATATCTTTCTTTCATCGTTCTTTTATTTGTTCTTTCTCATTTTTTTCTTCTTACTATAGTCTTTCTTTTTTTTCCGCTCTCTTTTCTTTCTTCCTTTCTTTCAATTAATTCTGGCGCCTGTAGTATACACAGAACACCGCGTAACGGTTTACCAAATTGGCCATCATTGTTGTGTAGTCATCTTGATCCTCACTGGGTTCAAAAAATAACTAAATATCTGAGATAGTATCAGAAATTCCCTTGTCTTGGATCTCCTGGCCTATTTTATAACTAATTCTCATAATGGATTGTTCGGTGATGGTCCGCATCGATAGGTCCTCAAATTATTTCCAGATTGTCTAGTTTTTTTTTTTTTTTTCGTGATCAGCCTTCATACGTACTTACCACATAAAATCCTGCATTCGATCTAAACAGTGTCGCTAAATTCACAACCAGACAGTTCAAGATCAACGGGCGTACATTTGCCGAGCTTCACGCAAAACTGTATGTAGACTGGTTGGTCAACTCTCGCAGCAGCTGTAATGATTACAGAACCGTCTCAACACAACACGAGAAGATTGCACGAAGTATATTTGCAGACTGTCGCATTTTGTTTTACTATTGTGCATATAGCTGGCCCTCGTATTCGAGGACATCCGTCTACTAGAGCGGTTAGCCAATCCCTGATTGCAGACGCTTGCTCAGGCGCATTTGTGTTTATTCGACACCTACAGAGCCCGCCCGTGGTTTATACTGCAACTATGCTGAGCAAGCCTTAGTTACATTTTCTGGGAAAGAGCGTGTTATCTAGCATGATCAACAATTTGAACAAGACCAGCACGCTCAAGCTCTCGGCCACGATGACTTGTGACTTCGTGCTAGCACAGCTATCGACAGATCCCAAGAGTTCCGTCTACCCAATTTCACCCACAAGGTTTGGGTCAACCTGTGGTATGGTTTTCAGGCACTTTCTAAAGGTACCTCACGTTGAGTCCGACCCCTCAAGTCCGATAATATCAGGAAGTCTGCTTCCTGACCACGATGAGATTCGAACCTGGGTCTCATGGTCAAAATGCGAACATTCTAACCACTCGGCCACTATTACTATTAATCACTGAATATAAGGCTCAAGAGCCATTCAAGGTAGTTGCTAAATTTGGTTGCTGTAAGGACGTACAAAGTGAGAAGTAAGTTCCACTCAAGCAGCTTCTATTCTGTGAAACAAACTCTCAAGAGGATATAACTTATATATATCTTAACCTGATAATCACCTACATAGTGGCAAGCCACACACAATCTATCGGCGAGAAGTAACCTGTTGAAGTCTCTAGTCAATCGTTATCAACCTTTATCTTCCCATCCTATCCATATAAACTACCCCCTTAAGGCTCTTCATCGAGTGGCTTCCGGGCCTTGTACAGGGTGAACTCTACTGTAAAAAAATACCCTACGCTCACATATATTTTCAAACACTCACGCACTCCAAAATGCACGAATACATAGTTGCACCCTCGATCACACATTTATATACTCTCATATACATACACTCTTACTGATAATGTCATTTTCATATATATACATATCACACACCGTACCCTTTCACACATGCACACTTACTCATGCCCGCATACACACACATTTACGCCCTAGAGACATATTCATACCCACGTACGATTTTACTATTATGTCTACACGTAACCATGACCACCCTAACTTGACATGGTATCCTTTAACCGAAACCTTATTTTGTCCCCTTTTTTTCCTGCTGTTTTTCTCCTCCTTTCCCGCCACTAGCCGATCTTTTGGGCTCTCGCGCGCCATTTTCTTTTAAGTGGCTCCTAAACACAACACGATCAATGGCGGCGTGCTTGTGTGCATTTGTATTTGTCAAAATGAACGGAAGAGGCGATATTGGGCCGTGTGCCAGGTTCTCATCTGTTTTCTGACGAAAACAACCCCCAAGCCTCAGTGTTGTGATTTAATCATGTAGGTTGCAGCAGTAAGGTGGGCAAGGAATGTAGTTGTCATCTTTTTGTTTTGGCTCGTTCGTTCGTTCGTTCATTTTTTTTTCTCTCTCTCTTTCTAAATAATTGTTTCCTTCTCATCCTGTTGGTGTCAGTGAAAAGCGGCGAGAATAAATTACAATGGCTGATAAAGAAACGTATGTCATCAGGAAGAAGAGAGAAAATGGAAAGAAGCATTTGGTGGAGAAAAAGAAATTAGAAAGACGCGGGAAAAAAAAGAAAGAACAACAAAAAGTCATCAAGTTAGAAAACGAAAAGAAACAATAAAAACGGAAAAGTAAACGAAAGGAAGGAATGAAGGAAATGACAATGAAAGAAAGAAAATTAAGCGAATGTAAATAAAAAGAAAGACTAAAAAGAAAGAAAACACAAGACATTCGTTTAAAAAAACAGAAGAAACAGAATCAAAAACGGAAAAAAAAACAAAGAAAAAAAACAAGAATTTAGAAGAAACAAAATGAGAGAGGGGAAGAAGAAAGAAAGAAAGACAAGAGAAGTTAGTAAAGAAAGTAAAAGAAAGAAAAAACAAAAAGAAAGAAAGTCGTCCAGTTACAAAACGAAAAGGGGCAATAAAAACAGAAAAGTGAAAGAAATAAAGAAAGAGAGAATGAAAGAAAGAAAAATAAGCGAATGTAAAGACTAAAAAGTGAAAGAAAAATAAGCGAAGCTAGTAAAGAAGAAAAAAGTAAAAAGAAAAAAAAAGACATCAACCTAGAAAACAAAAGGAACATAATCAATCAAAATCAAAAATGGAAAAATAAAAGAAAGAACGAGAGAATATAGAAAGAAAAAGAAAGAAAAATAAGCAAGGTAGGAAAGAAATGCTCTAGAAACAAAAGGGGAAATGCGAGAAAGATAATATAAATGAAAGCTGAAAAGAAGTTTGAAAGAAAGAACAAGTAAAACACGACTAAGAGAATAATAAGTAAATAAATAAATGCTGAAATAAATGAAGGAAAAAATAAGATAAATGAAGTTAGAAAAAGGAATGAAAACGCTGCTGGACACTCATACAGAACAAACGACGGGGCGGTTCATTATATATATATATATATATATATATATACTTAGGCATCATATCTTCATTCAAGTTTGTTTCATTGAATAATATAAACATATGTCTATTTATTTTTATAATAATCCTCTGTAGTTCTTTAATTATCTTCTTGATGTTAAGTTGAAATTCATCAAGGAAGTCGATGTTGCTTTGTTAAGCCAAGTACTTTCGATCTCATCCGAGATCATCTTAACGGGTGAATTGTGGAGACAAACTTAATGTCACTGTGATCGTTGTAATGGTGATTTTCATTTTTATTTTAAAAGATCAGTTACATTAAGTCTGTCTTCGAAATTCATCCCTGGCTTGGAGGAGATCGAAACTACTTAGCTTAACAATAACTACAACGCCATCCTTGATGAATTCAACTTAACATCAATAAGATACTTAGAGGACTAGAAGGGAAAATAATAAAAATAGATATAATATATCTATTTTATTCAATGAAATATACCTGAAAAAAAAATATATATATATGTGAATTAGTGAAGAGTGCTCAATATCTGTGACAGAGCTAACATATTCAGTTATTTGGATATTAGTTTGTAACACTGAGTTTTACGCTTTTGCGATAAGAAAGCCAAGGTTACAAACTTATATCCATACAAATGAATATATATATATATATATATATATATATATATATATATATATATATATATATATATATATAATGTAATAAATGTGAATGTCAGTGTGTCACACTTATTTCAACTTTACTCCTAGAGGCCGTAGTTCAACATATTATACCATTTTGGAATTAGTCCGACTCCGTGAGCAAATTAAAAACATTCCGGGCCGGATCCGAACCCGCGATCCGGAAATTTGGGATTCTCAAGGTTTCATTACTGCGATTGTTTTCGGGGATTTTTTTTGTACGATAAAAAATTTTTTATAACTTGGCAAATAAATTTGGAAACCATGGAAATTAATTGCAAAATCCAGCGAAAGTCACCATAAAATAAAAATAATCGTTTGGACGGAAAGTAAAGACCTACGTACATCAAATTGTCTTTAAATTAAGTGGCGACAGAAGAATTGTCGTTGAACTTTTAAAAGGTAAGCTTAAATATGAATGCAGTGCTTAAATGCATCGAATAATTTTGCGTTCTTCTGTAGTTTATTGTTGCTTATCGCATCTACTCCTCCCAATTTATTGCGATCAAGAGCCATCCGCAGAAAGTAACTTTAAGCTAGTATATATATATATATATATATATATATATATATATATATATATATATATATAACTTTTTGTGGGTACGCGTGTTTGAGTTACTGTTCTCATTTTTTATTATTAAACAGTGAAATTAATAAAACTGGTCTATATTCAAAAGTTCTACGAAAGAACAAGGAATAGAACTTGCATCTTGTTTTCCATCAAAGAAAACACTTTCAAATTCCTCTACCAGTTCGCCCACAGAGTCAGTCTGACAGAACAAAGTCCAAATTGCCTATTAACGAAGGAACGTTTATCGTTCGAATTCTTAGTGTGCACGTTGAACTATTTTCCCTAGTTTTAAAGAAACAGAATATTTTAAAGAATTAGATTTTATGAGATTGAAAGATATAAATAGATAGATAAGAAAAGATAAATAGACAGAAAATATAGATAGATAGACAGATAAGAAAAGATAGATAAGAAAATATAGGTAGATAGACAGATAAGAAAAGATAGATAAGAAAATATAGATAGATAAGAAAATATAGATAGACAGATAAGAAAAGATAGATAGATAAGAACAGATTGAGACAGATAATCAACAGACATAGATAGAGGAAGAATTAATGATGTGTGAAAATGGCATCTTCGCTTTCCATTCTTGTATAAGACCCATAACGAAATGCTATTTCTCCAAAACTGTTTTCATCTGCATCGGCAAGCTCGCGATCTGCAAACATAAAGGCAAATACTTGCTACTTTTATCGACCCAGGTTCCTTTTGTACGTAAGAAGTAATATCTTTTTAAGACCGACTCTGCCGAAAACAATATTTCGAATATAGTGATGTGTATGGACGCCATATAGAGCAGTGTATGATGGGATATCGTCAATTTCTCGAAAAAGAAAGTCTGCCATAATTGCGTTCTTGTTTTGTTTTGTTCTTTGTATTTCTCTTCTATTTTGACGTATGAATGGAAATAATTTTAAAATATATTCGTGCTTCAATGAAAACATTAAGAAACAATATTTTAATTAAGTTAATTTTATAGGAATTTTAATTATTTTTTTAATTATTTCACCTATGCAGGAAAGTAAAGCCTTTAAGACATAAAGGATTACTTAGTGTGAAAGAATAAGAAAAAAAGAGAAACCTTATTAAGTAGCGAGAACAATGGAAGAGTAATCAGGAAGACAGTAAATAACGATTGACATTGCATTCAATTTTTGAACATCAAAATTAGCTGCAATGCATGGAGCCGGAAAAGTTTTCCACAAGCGAGAACTGTGAAAGAAGAAACTGTTAACATAGATCTAATGGTTGCATCTAGCCAATTCAAATGTAAATTGATGAGACCTTACCGCCAATCTAGTACTGCGCTTAAATGCTGAAAATCTCGGTACCATAGCGAAGAATTCAACCGAAGAATTACAATAATATTGCTGATTCTTTGGATTTTAACAAGGAACTCTAAATATGCAGTAGGATCACCTGATCATGTTACAGCAATATTCTGAGCAAGGACGAATGGCGGCCATATGTAAGACAGATTATATTTTTCTATACAAACCAACACAGTGTCAGCCACTCTACTCTCCAGCCTTGCTCATTTGCCTGTCTCCGTACTTGGTAACGTTCTTACAGTCTTGAACTCCATCACACTTACCCAAATCAAGGTAGGACTTGAGATCTGTAAAATCAGAAGTACCCCCACACGTCGAGGTCTTTTGTTCGTATGAGTATCGAGATTGTGTCCAATTGCCGGCTTGCTGGGCCTGTCGTGTAGTTTTGTAGTCCGAGGTATTCCTTAGCGATCATCTATCTGGTTACTTAACATCGGTGATCAGACGAAAATGGGTGTTTCAACATTTCCATGGCTTAAAACCGATCCCTTTATTCAATCAACAGCATTGACAGAATTGTTTACACGATCTTTTGAGGAAGACTTATTCACCGTCTTGTAGCTTCTTTCCAATAGACTCAACATTGCAAGCCCATCACTACTCTATCGCTATTTCCATGGCAAATGTTCAGTTAAGCTCCATTCTTCAGTTCCACTAGTTCAGACTTAACAGCTCTGACATTTACACAGTTCAGTGAGGGAAGATTTATTCTCCTATGAGTAGTTTCTTTCTCACAGGCTCAACATTGCGAGGCCATCACTAGTCTATCGCTATGCATTCTTTACTTCCATCAGGTGAGACATTTACAGCTACGATATGCATTGCTACATACACGGAGTCAAATGACCCTCGTTTTCCCGTATTCCCAATGCAAAGAGTAATCTCCACTTTTCCCTAAAAACTGCCACTTTGCGGAACAAACTCCTACCTGTGTACTTCGCTGAACACTAGAATCTTAACATTTTTAAGTCAAGAGGCAATCTTTATCTATCCTCCTTATTTTCCTCATCTTCACTTCCTACTACATACTCATTCACTCATATCACTCACCTTTCATTCATCATTACCATGGGCTCCTATCTTGAGTGCCTCTCCAGCCTTATGCTACGTGTATTTAGTACAAATAATTAAAGTTCAAGCCTTTATTTCGCTATCCATATTGCTTAACGTTTGTAGAATGTTAAAAGAGACGGGCGTTGCAACAAAATAAAAAAAACGATGGAAAAAAGACTTAACTAAAATTAAAAATGGCGGAAATTCTGTTCGATAATGGCACCATTTTTTTTTTTTTTTTTCATTGGCTTCTACCTATCTAAAGAGAAGAAAAATCTTTATTCATTTTCTCTATCGTGAGATCGGAACTCATTGCAAATGCTCCAGTCGATAACTAATAATTTCATCGGCTGGCGTATAAGTCACTTAACGAATACATTTTTTGCTGTTTACTTGATATTTTTAAAACAGTAAAGTGGCTGGCGTGTCATCCGCTATATGGCGATAAAAGGATTCTTTTAATTGTCTTTACTGACGCAGGAAGAAGTAATCATGTCGATTTGTCAAAGAAGAAATTGACGAGTTTATTGGGACGATATTTGTTAATGAATTCTACGCGTGTGCCTTTGTACAACGTTGAAACAATCAAATAGCGAAAACGTTTGTATTAGGTTGGTGCAAAAATAATGTCGTTTTCTCACATAGTAACATGTGTGAGAAAACGACATTATTTTTGCACCAATCTAATATTATCTGATAAACTTTGGCGTCGCTGTTTTGTAGTCATTATTTTGATCGTTTTTGTGGTGGGAGTGGGGGATTTTTGTTGGTTTTTGTTTTAAGCCAGATTGTGTCCTTAGCTGATGTTTTTTGCTGTTTCGTTTTGTGTTATTTTTCAGAAATAAATTTTCTTTTTTTTTTAATGACAGATTCTTTCATCCTCCACGTTTCTTTCTTTCTTTCTTTCGTTTTTCTTTCTTTTTTTTTTTTTTTTTTTTTTTTTTTGATTAACTGATTCATTTATTTGTCCTAAACGTTTACTTTCTTTCTTTCTTTCTTTCTTTCTTTCATCTCTTTTTTTTTTTTTTTTTTCTTTCTTTCTGGATTAGCATATTCCTTCATCCTAGACGTTTACTCAGCAGTTTTTTTCTTTCATCTCTTTCTTTCTTACACGTTTTCTTTATTTCTTTTTTATTAACAAAGTCTTTGATCTTAGACATTTTCTTTCATTCTTTCATCTCTTTCTTTTTCGATTAACAGATTCCTTCATCCTAGACGTTTTCTTTCTTTCCTCATTTTTTCTTTCATCTCTTTCTTCCTTACACGTTTTCTTTCTTTTTTATTAACAAATTCTTTGATCTTCGACATTTTATTTCATTCTTTTATCTCTTTCTTTTTTCTTTCATCCTATACGATTAACAGATTCATTCATCGTAGAGCTTTTCTTTCTTTTATCTTTCTTTGTTGATTAGCCGATTTATTGACCCTACACGTTTTCTTTCTTTCTATCGTTCTTTCTTTCTTTTTCGGTTAACAGTTTCTTTCATCTCAGATCTTTTCTTTCTTTCCTTATTAATTTCTTTCTTTCATCCTTTTTTCTTTCTTTCGTCTCTTTTTTTCTTTCTTTTTTGATTAACAGGTCCATTCATCCTACATGGATCTTTCTTTCTTTCTTCTTTCTTTTTCGATTGTCACATTCTTTGATCCTAGATTTTTCTTTCTTTTTTATGAACAAATTCTTTGATCCTAGACGTTTTATTTCATTCTTTCATCTCTTTCTTTCTTTCGTTTCTTTCTTTTTTGATTAACAGATTCTATTTTTTTTTTTTTTTTTTTGGATTCATTCATCATAACCGTTTTCTTTCTTTTCTTTTCTTTTCTTTTCTTTTGTTTGTTTCTTTTGTTTGTTTCTTTTTTTATTTGCAGATTCATTCATCCTACACGTTTTTTTTCTATCTTTGTCTCTTTCTTTCTCTCTTTTTATTTTGATTAATAGATTTATTCATTCTACACATTTTCTTTCTTTTTTGATCTCTTTCTTTTCGATTATCGGATTCTTTCATTCTAAACTTTTTCTTTCTTTATTTCTTCTTTTTCTTTCATTCTAAACTTTTTCTTTCTTTCTTTTTATTTTGATTAACAGATTCATTCCAAATTTTCTTTTTTCTTTTTTCTTTCTTTTTTAATTCGCAGATTCTTTCACCCACCACGTTTTCCTTCTTTTTCCTTCTTTTTTTATTAATAAATTCTTTCATCCAAGACGTTTTTTCTTTCTTTCATTTCTTTCTTTTTTCTTTCTTTGTTTCCAAATTTCTTCTTCTTCTTCCTTTTTAAGTTTATTCACTTCTTCGTCTTTTTCTTTGTATCCCTTTTTCTCTCTGATTTTGTTTCTCTCCCTTTAATTTGTTTTTCTTCCCCATCTTTTTCTTCTTCTTCTACTTAGTTTTTTTCTTTCTGGTTTCTTTTTTCCCCTCTTTAATTTATTCACTGTAATTTCTTCTTCTTCTTCTTCTTCTTCTTCTTCTTCTTCTTCTTCTTCTTCTTCTTCTTCTTCTTAGTCCTTTTCTGTCTGCTTTCTTTTTATCTATCTTTAATTCATTATGTTCCTTTTTTTACTTCTACTTCTCCTTCTTCTTTCCAAATGGCTTCTTTCTTTTCTCCAGCTTTCATCTCTTCATGTCCCTATCTCTGAAGCGATCCTCTCTCTACTCTCGATTTCCGATTTGCTGTCGATTTCTATCCTTTAAACTCCCACCTTACATTTTCTAATCTTTCTCTATTTAAAATTATATCTCCTATTTCCACCCCCCCCACATACACACATTTTCTTCCTATCATTCTCCTTTGATTCGTTGTAGTTTTCTGTAAAGCCACCCTTTGACTATATTTCATTAATTTAAACTCTCCATTAGATTAAACATGTCTGGCCGTTTTTAATGTATTTCTCTTAACATCCTGAAATATTTTTTTTTCCTCTAGATAACCTTAATGTACGTCAAACATTTTCACATGGTGGCTTTTAACACTTGCCATTTTGTATCTGGACTTATTTTTATCATAACATTCTATCTTTGCATGTTCAAGTACTATTTTAGGGCAATGTTTCTGTCCGTCATTTTTTTCATCTTCATATCTTTCTAATCTTGTCTAAACCACAACTCGATTTTCTACATTCTATAAGTACATAAAAAAATCTACGGTTTATTGTCCAGAGTTCATATCAAAATATTGCTATACAAAAAGTCAGCATCATCTATATATAAAACTCTGTGACTTTCGTTTGCCCGTCCGTCCACCACGGTCAATATATCGGTATTTTAGAGGGTGTATCAATCTATAAAATAGCCATACATTGACCGATTTAAACCAAATTTTAGAGCGAAATGCAAACTGATAATTAGTACAACGTACAGTTGGTCTTAGTAAGGTACGTAGCTTAGTACAATAAATTTTCATTCATTTTGGATAAAACATTAAATGTTTTATTATTTAACATACAAAATACTCCTACGGTTTTACCATGAAGTACTATAAAATTCAATTAAATTAAAGAAACGATTAACATAGGGTTTTTGTCAAATTATGTTTCCAAACAAATCAGCTTCTTTCAAATTTAATTGATTGGTTTTTAAATTAGAACGGAACATAGAGTTTATAAATCTCGACAAAAAAACGATAACTTCAACAATGCAAAATCCTGAGTATTTCAACATGGGTCAAGGTGTTGCAAAAAGATTCTAGTCTATCAAATGTTCCAAGAAATAAGACTGAAGATAAACATTTGCAGAAACTATGATCTGGAATTGAATTGAAAGCAACGATAGCACCGTAGAAATTCATAACAATTCAGAATGTAGATTAAATACTAAATATTTCAAGTATCACTATGTATGGATCAGTTATAACAAATTTAGCATCGGAGGAAAAGAAATTGGACATAGAATAGGTGACGCTAGGAATAGTTTTGCCCAACACCGCAAGTTGCTACAAAACCAAAACATTAACCTAGAATCTTGAGTCATGATTTTTAAATAGCCTCGTCGGATTGATATTTTCATATGCTTGACATGCATGACGCCAAACCCTTTCTGAAATATCTAAACTGTCAGCTGTATACAACCGCTTTCTAAGATCAATGCTTAAAAATCGCTCTGAGTAAGTGAAGCAAATACCAGCCCCCTTTTTACATTGTGAACTGGCGCCACAGACTCCCAGACGAAGAAAAGTTGTGGAGAGCTATGATTGCCTACATCCTGCAGGGATACCGCACTTAGAAGAAACAGAAGAAGAAATAAATATAAATATAAACTCCTCATCGTATATATTAAGACAAAAGACCTAGTGTGTCCTTGATATACTAGTCTCAGATAGAAGAAGAGTACCTAGTGAGTATGGGATTCATTATATTAGCGAACTGATCTGTGATGCAAGTTTTCTGCATACTAATCCTTTACCAAGTGTTCCAAGAAGCGGAGCTCAAGAAAAACCTTTCAGAAATAGAGACAATAACAACGGTCAACACGATTTTTGGTGCCAAGAAACAAAACTTATTTTTTTAAACTAATTTGATGGTGCTGACTCTGAAAATGACCTTACTTTTTCATGGTTAGCTACCGTTTTTGCTGTAATGGAAGATCAATTTAAAATCTTGGCTTATCACAAAAGTTAGTTAATAACGGCCGTAGAAACCCATGAGTTTTCAGTTTGGCCGAGAAATTTGTCAGCCACATGAAATAAACTATTTTTATGGGAAAAAAGTTTTTTTGAGTCAACAATTTTAAAATACATGTACTGAAGTTTTTCAATTTATCACCATAATTCAAATTAACTGATAAACTTTATAAGTAATACACTTTAGTAAATCTGATAAAAATGAAAGCCTTAAATCTTCTGTCTGATAGTCATAAATTCATCCCATCACTTTTACCCCTTCACGGTGGAAGGAGTTCAAGCATGTTGAGAGCATTTTGTTTTCACAGTTGGAAAGAAACTGCAACTAAAGACATCCAAATTGAATCCACCTATTCCATTGTACATGATACTACTGGAATATTAAAAGGGAACATGACAGGCCATCAAGAAAGAGACATTTTTTACCATAGTTCTTATGTTTACGAAGGTTTTTTTTTCTGCTGTTAGTTTATTAAATGATTTGATGAAAATACTTGTTGATCTTGGTATATTCAATTGGGTTATTTTAAAGACTTAGGGTTTGATTGTTATTGCAAAAATAGCATTTCTCAATAAGCCGACCAATATTTGTTAATGTAATTACGAATTGAGAGGTTTCTACGATTTTATTGCCATCGGTAATCATAGAGAGAGAAAACAAATGAAAAAATGCTTTTTTCCCAAATTGAGGCATTTCAATACAACACAAACGGTAGCTAACAAAGAAAAAGTAAGGTCATTTTCAAATTAACTGAATATGTTTGGTGTCTCAACTCCATTTTAAAAATGTTCTTTTGTTGACCAGTGTAATCAGGAATTGAAAGGAAAATAGTGATGTCACCTACACTGAACCCATCATAAAAATCACGATAATAGATACTAAACACTTCAAATACCTCGAGGGCACTTCGACATGGTGTAATGGTTAGCACTCATCTCGCTAGATAAATTACCAGTGAATAGTGAGTTTGATACCCATTGAGTGCCCCATACTTTCGTCCTTAGAAAATTACCATGAGAGTATCATCAATGTAGTGTAATGGTTAGCAAGCTTGCTTCGTTAGAACAATTACGACCTAGTTGTGAGTTCGATCCTCACAGAATGCAGCAACCTTGTGAAACATCTAAGATATGCTTAGAAAATCACCATTGGGCAATTTTTCGAGGTATTGCTGTTCAACCCACTTTAAACCTTGACCTTGTGTCACATTCGATAGCGACGCGCGCTGAAAAATAAACACTTAAAATAGCTCAGCGTATGGATCAGTTTGAAACAAATTTAGTATAGGAGATAAGGAAATTGAACTTAGAATAGGATGCGCTAGGGGTAGTTTTGCTTACCACCATAAGATGCGTCTTCTTGTATGTGCCGGGTCCCTACAGTACGTTGGAAATCAAGCTCTCCACAATTTCCTGTCCTTTGTCGCTCTTAATAAATACTGCCTTTTTGTCATTTCTTCTAAATCTTGTTCTGCCATTCATTTACACAGGTTTACTAGGTAGGATACATACTGTTTTTCTCTATTTCTCTTGCTTTCAATATGTCATGTGAGTATCAAATTTTCCAAGCCCTGTTTCCACATTATATACCCAAGAAATTTCATTTGTCTCTTTCTGATGTTAAGTATAACTGTCCTTTTTCACCGTTTTCTCTAAAACTTCGCCGTTGGTCCACGGTATTCTCAGTATCCTTCTGTAGAAACACGTTTTCTGTTGCTTCAAGTGTCTTCGTCATCTGTGGGAAGATTGTCTATCATTCACTCCCATATAGAATGAAGGATATTACGTAACAGTCCAGTACTCTTTTCTGATGATTCCAACAAAATTTTCATGTTTCTTCATACTCTGCTTAGCTTTTGGAAGGCATCTTCCGCTATCCCAATGCGTCTTTGAATTTCAGTGCCGCATTTCCCGTCCTCTATTAGAACACTTTTTCTTAAAATTCTGTAATCCCATTCCCCCACAAACTTAAACTGTATATTATTTAGCTTAAAAATGACCAATTCAGATTTTTTTTTTATTTTAAGTTTGTGATGTATCCTAATTCTTAAGTTAATGACTGAATAAGCGATTTTAATGGCTACGAATACGCGTTGATATGTACATTGTAATTCTAGTTATTCTTTAGTACATAGGTTACGCCATGCCAATAACTCATAAATAATGGATTATTCCGTTTTGTTCGCGAGAGGAGACGAAAAGGACATCTCAAAAACGCTATTTCGTTACAATTCGAGAAAGAAAAAAAAATGAAAAGAGAAATATATAAGAGGCGATAACGCTATCTTGTGTTCATCGTCTGCTTCTGTGAAATTAAAAACTTATCAATTTCAAATCGGTTTATTTACACCAGTAGTTCTAAACCTTTTTTGGTGCCAGACCTCCACCTGGGAATCTCTAAAATTCCGATGCTCCACCCATGTGACACACAATTATTCTTATTCAAAAAGTGAAGACCTATTCTTATGGAAGAGGCCTATAATGCCATTAACTTGGTCTAAACAGGCTTCCAAAGAGAAAAATAAAAGAAGAAAAGGACAGAAAGAAATTGTTATATATATATATATATATATATATATATATATATATATATATATATATATATATATATATATATATATATATATATGCTCTACGTTGTATCGAGCACTTTAAAAAAAATAAATGCACATTTCTTTAGCATTTTTTTAAAAAGTGCTTGATACAACGTACAGCATATATATATATATATATATATATATATATATATATATATATATATATTAGGTTGGTGCAAAAATAATGTCGTTTTCTCACATATGTTACTATGTGAGAAAACGACATTATTTTTGCATATATATATATATATATATATATATATATATATATATATATATATATATATATGCTCAACGATCATTGTTTTTTTTAATAAATGCTAAAGAAATGTCTATTTTAAATCTGACTGTCCTTTCTATTTATTTGTATATATATTATATACAGTTGCCCGTAATGCCAGTTTTAAGGTCGGAAGCAGCTTGCACAGTACTGCATTGACCCTCACAACAAAACCACATTGTCCAGAGACAAGCAATTGCAAGATATCTAGTGTAGCCATGAGGCAGGTTTTCTATACGAGTTTTCTTCTTCTAGGAGACTGCTATAGAATGCTTGGGAGGTCCCATCCACAGTGGGCTAACCGAGCGTCTGGATAGCAGCGAAAAATATTTCTATGCCCTCGCGCAGAGATAGCTAGATGGCCATTGACCTCTCAACCGCCCTTTGACAGGTCTTGTTTTTGTCCTGCGGGGTTTCTAGCCACCCTCTTCACCAGATCTACCTGGTAAGAGAACCGGTTTAGTCGCCGATTGCCCGACTATGCAACAGGTAGTACTGCCTTACATTATATACAGTAAATACATATGTTCATACATACGCACAAATATTGTTTGTATGAATACTGTATATACATCTTATGTATAAAATTACATAAAAAAAAACTCCCTGTTGTGCGTACGCCGAATGTTGGGAAAACGAGTTTAGAATTATTATTTTTTTAAAGATCACATGTATTCATACTAATTATTATTATTGCAATATTTTTTTAAAGTTATTTAGCACAGATATTGAACGATGCAATACGACCATTCCAATGGACATTTCGTAGCCATTAGAATCGTTTATTCAATCATTAACTCATGAATTATAATACATCAGAAAGTTAAAATGAAAAAAAATTCTGAATTGGTCACAGGTACCCTCAATGCTATTTATTATGTGAAGACACGTCTGTACATATGTGGGAAGATAAGTAAATATAAACTATTTTTACTTTCTTTCCTCTTGATTTTTTTTATTCTCAATCTTTATCCTTTTCTTGCCCTTGTCGATACCATCAAGTCACGTACAGTGGCTGTTTTTCCAATGATTTCATTTCTTTCTTGACGCTACACTAACTACCAGAGCCGATGTCAAAGCCGTGCCTCGGACTCAAGCTACAATGTAAACCTAATCACAAACTCTCCGTAACCCCCATTCAGGCTCCTGGTCACAAAATTCACCAGAAGAAAAAAAAAACGACGAGAGAAGCAAAAAATAAATAAATGCCGAATGAAAGAAGGAAATTAGTGAAGAAATATGCATATGATTCGACCAAGTTGAGAATCAGTTCATCAAAAGAGACAACATCTCGTTAGGGCCCCACAAGTTTAACTTCCTTCTTTTGTTCGTCAGTAGCTGATTGGGTTAACGCAGGTCCGATTACTGGTTAGCGGGTCGTTTGATTGGACTGGCCGGAAACCTTGGGTTGTGGTTCAGTATGAAAGAGAGAATTAGGGGTGGGGAATAAGAAGGGACAGGCCGACGGCCTTCATCTGCTTCTGTTTATCAGAGCGTGAACAATGACGCAAGTCGCAAAACTCCGTAATGACCAATTCAGTGGGTTAGCTGTTTTAAACAATGAAGGTGAGGTTCTTTGGACATGCGCAGTAGAAGAAAGCAAATCGTTAGGATTACAATGGTATAATGATTTTGGAGTGGTTACTGTTGAATCACAAGTCTGACTGTTTGCTTTTTATTGTAAATTTAAGGTTGATTGATTGGGTGTATTTGGATTGCGAATAATTGATGTCCAGGTAAATCCAATCGACATAAGGACAAAGCAAAGAAACGGTCTGTATTTAGGTTTAGAGTTAAAGCTGCTATTTATTTAACTTTTCAACACATTCTGATAGAGAGTTATGAAAGTCTGAGATATATATATATAGTCAGTCAGTCATATATGTAGTTGAGTTTGGTTTGCAATCTCTTCGTCCCAGTGGAACAGTTAGTATGATGTTTGCTTGCCATCTAACTGTCAGGGTTTCAATTCTCGGTAGTGGATGCGCACTGCTGATGAGTACCAAATATAAGACGAAACGGCCGTCCAATGCTTTCTGCTGAGATTTCTAGCAGACTCGATGAATTACTTAAATATATATATATATATATATATATATATATATATGTGTGTGTGTGTGTGTGTGTGTATATATATATATATACACACACACACATATATATATATGTACGTACATATATATATATATATATATAGGTACATACATATATATGTATATATGTGTGTGTGTATATATATATGTGTGTGCGTATATATATATATATATATATATATATATGTGTGTGTATATATATATACATGTGTGTGTCTCTCTCTCTATATATATGTGTATATATATATATGTGTGGGTGTGTATGCAGAGATAGAGAGTATCAGAAACAGATAAAAGGAAGGCATCTATTGTTCTAGGTCTAGCATCTCTTTAGGGTGTCGGCGATCATGACTCTCCACAACACACTCTCATTTATAGTTAGCAACATTTGTCTTTTTACCACCCTTCCTATTCGCTGCCATCCGTTTGCCATAGAACCAGCGCTATATTTTCTTGACCATGTGCCAGTTTGATAAATAATTCTCACGACCGTTTCACTGTAGCCTACTAAATTAATCTCAGTAGAGGACATCAAAAAATTTCCATTACTTGTTATTTTAGTGCGCTTCTTCTTTCATGTGCCGTGTCCCTTCAGGTCGTGGGCGATCATGGATCTCCACATTTCCCCGTCATTTTTATTTTTACTATCCTTTTAATCCTTTGTTCAGTCATGCATTTACCCCAGAACGTTAAATCGCCTACCCTATGCTTCCCTCAGTCGGTATGTCCTGTGAGTGACAAACTCTCTAATCTTTCCTTCTTAGTCTTAGAAATGTCAATACTCCGTCTGATTCTTAGTAAAAGTGTGCTTTTTGTTTCCATTTTCCTTACAATTGGTTCGTTACTTTTTGTATATTCCTGGGAAGACCGTTCCTGGAGAATGTGTTGACTGAGACGCAGTCGGGCAAAGTCTCTGGTTGAATCTCGTCGATTCCTACACTCTCTTCCCGGTACCAACCATATTTATATGGTCGGTACTCCACTATGCAAATTAGGTGGATATTACCACAACAGTTATACATGCCAACTATAGTTTAAAATGTTGAAAAACAATGATTAATGTATATTGAATATAACTCATTCTAGAAAACAACCCACTCTGAATAAAGTTTTAAAATATACTATTGAATGGGAACCACATCAAAGGGCCAGAGATTTGTCCCCAAAACTTAATGTGCCGAGTTCAGTATTCTACTAATATGTAAAAAAGAATTCGGCAAATTCACCAAAGCATATTTGTGTTCTTCGCATGTTTACCATTCAGAACCGAACACAACATTCCATCCTCATCATCAGCAGCAGCCTCTTTTTAACTATAAATGCCAACTTTTCATTTTTGCATTGCATTGTCACGAGTGATGAGAAAAATGAGTTTTACATGTCATAAGAACACGATAATACGTTGGTTATCATAAAATGGGAAATCAGTTCAAACACTAAAACCAGATCTCCACCCACATACGCCCTTGTCTTGTTTCTGGTGGAATATGAAAAATGTCGTCGATCCCGAACTATTGGAACATGGAATGACCATCACGGCTAAACGAAGAATTGCATCGAAAGTGTTTTGTTAAACAGAAAAGTCGTTATCCTCCTGCATAGGAACGGTCTACAAAGTTGTTTCAATCACTAGAACATTCAGGGACAAAGAGGTGACAGAAAATTCAAAAACAAAAGAGTTGAAAACAGTCTTTCAAATTCTTTTCGGGTGGGGTGGGGACAGATTTCTTTAAACGTGTAATCGGAAATGTTGTCTTCCCGTTAGGCTGCATAGGTTAGAAATGAAGATGATTACATTTTTTATTAATAATATTTCAATAAAATTAAGTTACGCGTGATTTTATATCCTTTCTCGGAAATTGTAATTACTTCCTTGGCTTGTACACTTGGTTCGATACAGAAATATTTGCAACGTGCATGTCAAACTGCCATCGTCTCTTACTATACATCCAAAATACCTAAATTTATGCACTCGCTTGACTTTTATGCCCCCCCCAATATGTAGCTTGAAATTTGGGCTGTCACTTTTGCTGACAACCAAACATTATGTTCCTTGACAGTTAATAGCTCGTCATTTCTTTTCGCTTTCCTTTATTGTCTAAAAGGTCTTCATTGATATTTAATCAACGCGATGTCCATGGTGTATCTTATGTTGTTAAGGTTTTCTAAATATAAATCCTAATTTTCTTAGGATCCTTTCGCTGTACAGATTAAATCAATCCGGAAAGAAAATACATCCTTTCTCTACTACTCTTTCTATTTATATATATTGACTACTCCGTATACAATCAGCTTTTTTCCCACGAGAGGATTCATAGAGTATCTTCCCCGTGTGTATCAATTCTTTTGTGACAGTTCAAGTAACTCTTCATGTCAGTTTTTTTTTTTCGCTTAATATATAAAGCATAGAAAATTTGCATTTGTATTGCTCGCTTTGATAATATTTTGATCATGAAAATTGCATTTATTTCAGAATGCAGAAAGAATTGGATTCATGCGTTGTACACTCTGATAAAAACACTATCAAAGCGTGCAACACAGCAATATCAGTATGAACAGAACACGAGGAACTCAAATTTTAAAAATGATTCCGTTTCATCTGCTATGCCCTCCTCGCCCCCTTTTAACCTAAATTCTGACGTTATACTACTAACAATTTATAACCGCATTGTTATTTGCAATTGTTTTGTTTTTATGTGTTTTCCTATCAGTCAACTATCACAAAGCAAGGCCTGAAGCTCTTTGCCCTGTCTTGCAATAAAATAAATTATATGTAAGCGTGCGCAAAAACCGTTATTGATAGCTTGAAAACCAAGTTCCAACGTTCATTGCCCTTTGCAATATCATAGATTTACCTTCAAACAGCTGCTATAAGCCATTGTCAACAGGACAAGTTTAAAACTCTTTGTAGTGAGACTATAAACAAATGAATTAAAAGGCCCCTTGAAGCATCGACAAAGTTTGCATTCTAATTTCACAAATCATCAACTATAAGTCAGATCTTCGTACTGATGTTATATTGAGGTTTTATTTATAATCACAACGTTTCAGGCGGTTTTCTTCTACCTTTGTGATAGAGTTTCTTCAGTCTTTGCGAAAATGTGCATTCTAAATTCACAAACCATTAACAAAAAGTCAATTCTTCATCCGTCCCCTGGGTAAGACGTTAAACTTTGAATGTTCTTTGATAGATGAACCACTGTCAGCCATTATTAATAATATTTGACTAGTATCTCCTTCATCTTACTTTTAATTAATCTTATTTACACTATTAGTATTAGAAATCATATTAGATGAAGTATTTTCAGTCGTCGCTTCATTTTATGTAGTTTTCCTTTTACTTTAAATTAACTTCATTTACTTACAGTCGTAGTATTAATAGTAGCACTATTTTTTTATTAAATGAAGCATTGACAACCATTATTCATTTTTGCCGTCCTGGGTATGACGGTAAACTACATCCGCGTCCAGGGTAAGACAATAAACTACGTCCAACAGCAAGATCTCTGATCAGGAAGTTTTGAGGAGCGTGGAACCACCTCTTAATTACTGGTGTTCCCAGGTTCACCCTGACCCGGGGTGGTAGCACCTGTTAGGGTCCCAGCTATGGGAAAATAGTTAACTATTACCAGAAATACCTTTTTTTTAAAAAAATTATTACCAGCAATACAATTTTGAAGGAAATATATTATCAGAAACAGATTTTTGACAAAATATATTACCAGCAATAAAAAATTGTGTCAGCATTAAATAACCCATTGAGGTTGATATGCCGTAAAACAAAATCGACCTAAACCAAAGAATACATACTCTATTCATACGAATCTATCCTAAAAATGTTGTCGACATTAAATAACCCATTGAGGCTGATATGCCGTAAAACAAAATAAACCAAACCGACCTAAACCAAAGAATACATATTCTATTCATACGAATCTATCCTAAAAATGTTGTCGACATTAAATAACCCATTGAGGTTGATATGCCGTAAAACAAAATAAACCAAACCAATCTAAACCAAAGAATACATATTCTATTCAGACGAATCTATCCTAAAAATGTTGTCGACATTAAATAACCCATTGAGGTTGATATGCCGTAAAACAAAATCGACCAAACCAATTCTTCATACTGTTGGGATTTATTTAGATTCACGTTTCAGCTGAACTTCTTCAGTCTTTGTGACGATGCTTTTGTTCTAAAAATATAGTAGCTTGTTACATAAGTTATTTCGCTTTTTATCATTTATTTTAATACTTATTATTCATTAATAGATCTGATGAATCATTCAACAATATATTCCCCTTCATTGTTATCAACCTCCTGCTAACGATCCATTAAGTGTTAAATGCCTCGACGGTAGAAATCAGTAAGTTTTGACTCAGAAACTTCATCAAACGCCGTTTTAAGTTTTACGTCGTTGTTGAACCGAACACTGCTCAAATTGTTAGAAAGAAACCGAAAAAGGACTAAATTAGGATAATATGGTGGCTGTGGCTGAACATCCCAACCGAGCTGTTTAACTGTACGTTTGGTTATGTTAGCGACGTTGTCATGGTGAATAATTACATTGTATCGCCGGTCAAGCTTTTTCAGTTGAATTGCCTCTAAAACTGTTCATTTATTCAAGATACAGCTTATTGGTTGTTTTGAAACATTTCATAAGTTACTTTTTGCCATCTTCTGAGCCAATTCTCTTGTGGTCTGGCGCGATTCTTTTTTAATCAGCGCCTGAAATTTGTTCTCATCAAACTGAACAGGACGGCCATACTTTCCATCCTTGAAGCGGGTAAACCATTTCTGTGCCATTCTGTCATCTCCGTAAACGACTCAAATGTCTTGAGAAGCTTTGGCAGCTAGCTTTAAAGCAAAGAAGCAAAAAGCAAAAAAACTTCTTCTTGTCTACTAGGAATTGCATCTCAAAGGGGCTGTCAATAACGTTAGACAACAGCTTCAAGGAAGAAGGTTGCTAAGAAACAAAAAATGAAAATGAAATATTATTTTTAAAAAAATGCAAAGAAATATTATTAAAAGAAAAATGCAAAGAAATAATATTCTTCGAGATCATTTGAAGAATAAACGATCGAATACATGTAACAACTTAATATTTCCGTTATATTAATACGCACTGATTCTGACGGAGGAACCAGTTTATCGCTTTATAACGTTAACAAGCTGACCCCCACTTTTATATTCAGCAATTACATCCAATTGCATGCAAAGGAGGAAAGTATGAATCAAAAACGATCCTCCAGCTATGGGTTAAATAGTATGACTCTTATCGAGAAAACCATTGTTATTCTCAAAAACAGTTACTGCAATATTCACTTGCAATATTTTTTACATAGACGACGGAACAGGCTGTTGCTTAGAATTACGATTGATAGAAAAATATGGAAACTTATGTACCCCTACGAACTGAAAGGAAAATTGCGCATAAAGGAATTTGAGTAATAAAGCCACAATAGAAAATGCTGTGTTGTCATTTACTAAGATTAACTTCGTATGGCTCAAGGCCAATTTCGAGAAGTACCCGTTAGTATTTCTTGTTAAAGCAGCATGTGATGTACCCCAGGACTTGGGCGGTCATGGAACTCCACAATCTCTTGTCCGTTCGAGCCCTGAGCTGCGTTTTTCCATTTGCTCAGCCTTCCTCTGTCTCATTTGCCTTCGACATGTGAGTGTCGAATTCTCCATGTCCACCTTCCTCATTATGTGTCAGGGAAATTTCAGCTGTCTCTTCCTAATTCTGAAGTTAAGTGAATTTTTTTTTTCCATTTTTCTTAAGACTACTTCACTGCTTAAACGTTTAGTCAATAATATTTTCCTCGCCCCTCTCTAGAACCACCTTTCCGTTATCTCCAGTTTTCTGTTCATCATTGAAGTGATTGTCTAACAATATACTACATAGTTCAGCCCTCTTTTCTTTGTTTTTAAGGAAATTTTCCTGTTTCTTTAGCTATTAACTGCCAAATTTTTAATGCGCATTTTTGGCCCAGTCAGGTGTCTTAGGAGTTTATTTATTCCTTATGCTTAATTTCAGTAGTTACCATTGTTATTAGTTAGAAACTAGAACATCAAATATATATGAGTATAAAACATCAAAAAATAATATTGATTAGAAATAATAAAAAAATACTTTTCAAAATAGTCATTATTTTTCTACTCTTGAAATGTAAAATTACGACAGAAAGTGACTTCTTACGGCTAATAATAAAAACTTTAAAGACTACGTGTTGTAAACTATACCCCTGCAAATGCAATGTATGTAAGCAATTCAATGTAAATACAAGGAATAACATGTAGTGAGTTTAATTTTAACAGATCCCCAAATGGGGCTCATGGCAGGTAATGGGTTAATACCGTAATTTCTCGAAAGGAATACGCACTCATAAACAATGATCCAAATAATACGCACTCAACAAATGATCCAAAAATTAAGACATATATCTATCCCTATGTATAATACGCATCTATAAATATGGTCAAAAAATATAATTACGAAGACTTTTCTCGACCTTGACATTAAGAATAAAATTGAAACTTAAGCGGCTAAAATAATGTTGAAAATTACCATGTAGTTTTCTCGATAAATATAACATTTTATTTTATTGCCAAAATGTCGTCAAAATGTCGTTAGTTGTAGTGCAAATTTTAAACAAAAAGTAATAGAATTAGCAGAAAGAATAGGAAACAGAGCTGCAGTTAGAGAATATGAGTTGGGTGAGGATAACATTTATGGAGAAAGAATAAAAATGGAATAAAAACAAAAGTGTAAATCAAGTTCCAAAGTTATAGGAAGAGGAAGAAAAGCTTAATATCCAGATATGGAACAAAGTTTAGTTGAATTTGTGAAAGAAAGACGATCAAGTGGATGTTCCGTAAGTACTGTGGAAATAAGGATGAAGGCAAAAGAATTTATGAAAATCAAGTATCATGGAAACACATTTAAATCTTCAGCAAACTGATATCTTCTTTTTATGATGAGGTTTGATGTTGGAACTCATTGTAAAATGGATTCAGGAATCATAGAATTCCGTCGGTGAGGATGTTATAAAGAGAGGTTTCAAGAAATGTTGTCTCATGACAGCCATGGAATGTCTCTGAATATGACATCCTTTGGCAAGAGAATAAAGAGGCCGAAGGTCATTTTGAACAGGACGAAGATAATAGGGTGAATGATAATTTGTTTGACAATTTAGATATCGATTCTATAATAGAAAGTGGTGATGATGATGATGAAAATTAAAATTTCAATAAATTGTTAATTTGATACGCTCTTTTCTTCGAAATTGTCCTTTTTATAGATTTTTTTTACTTTTTCAACAAATAATAAATGCGGTTACTGATAAACATAAATTTATTGATAAAAAATGTTGCAATTATTATTGTTGGATTTAAAATCAAAATTGGGATAATATCTTTCTTATTTTAGAACAAAAAGTACATATTTATTATTATAAATCAATAACGAAAAAATATTTTTGTTTAAACCTATTCATAATACGCACCCCCTACTATCACCTGTAATTTACAGTAAAAAGAATGCGTATTATTTTCGAGAAATTACAGTACTGATTAGTTTTTAGAATGCATTCCAGTGTGTGTGTGTAATTCCAATGCGCGATCGAATCATTGAAACAAATGTACGAGGGAATCGAACATCGAGACGAGTTTGTTAACCATCACGCCATGGACGACAACTTAGAGAGAGCGAGTATCTCTCGATAAATTGTTTTTGCTTTGTAAATTTCTATATAAAATATTTACTTCGTCTGCAGTTGTTGGAGAAATCATTTCAACGTGACATTCATTCTGCCAACACTGTTTTGAAATTGGCACAAGCCAAACTTCCACAGAGGTTTTGTTAAATAATTTAATGAAAGCAATATACTACTAATATTTACCCAATTCTGGAAGGTTTTTTTCTTTTTAGCCTTGTGTTTGTGAGGGAAAAATAATTATTAATGTTTTAATGTGACTGAGAAAACGTAGGCAAGTATAGGAATGCACTTAGACAACAAGCATCTTTGTTCAATATAGATTTTTTTTTTTTGTCAAGGAAAAGGAAGAGAACAGAAAATATTGTTCGTTCGATGTATTATTAAATTTGGCAGGAAAGATGTACTGAAAAGGCAGGAAATTTTCTTTAGAATTGTGTCTACATCTTTAAAAATAAATATTCTTGCTTAAATTCGCACACGGACACATATATGTGAGGGTGTGTGTGTGCGCGCACGTGTTTGTGTGTGTGAGGTAACAGAAATTAATGTAAAATTACAAAAAGAATATATCTATAAAAGGACAATCATTTTGTCTTTAGACATATAAATACACACACAAACACACACACACACACACACATATATATATATATATATATATATATATATATATATATATATATATATTAGGTTTGTGCAAAAATAATGTCGTTTTCTCACATAGTAACATATGTGAGAAAACGACATTATTTTTGCACAAACCTAATATATATATATATATATATATATATATATATATATATATATATATATACACACATATATATATATACATATATATACAACCTGTGTGTTTGTGTGCGAGTAATTGATGATCAGTTAATGTAGACTGGCAATAACCATGCAGTGTTGATTCCTATGGCCAAAATGTTTATATCTACAAACACGCTATCCCCAATGCTGAGAAACTTTCTCCAAAATATAGCCATTTCAAACGATATCATTAAACACACAAACACATACACATATGTGTGTGAGTGTCTGTGTTTAATATATATATATATATATATATATATATATATATATATATATATATATATATATATATATACACACACATATATGTTCTCATTTTGATGCTGTATGACTATATAAATTTATTTTTATATATGTACACACACACACACACATATATATATATATATATATATGGTGATGCAGAGAAGAAGGACCCGTTTTTTCAAACCATTTCAAAAACGTCCGTCCTCTCTGCCTCACACGCACACACACAACACACACACACACACACACACACACACATATATATATATATATATATATATATATATATATATATATATATATATATATATATATATATATATATATATATATAAGTGCATACGGAGGTCAATGCCGATTGACGACAATCTGTTTCATGCTCGAACGGAATCTTCAGACCGGAAGATTGCGTTCAAGCATGAAACTGATATTTATATATATATATTTACATACGCTCTATCCTTGATTTCGAGCACTTCTTACCCATAAATACAGCATACCTGAAAAATATATTTTCATATTATATACAGGATGTAGCAACAATAATTCCCTCATGAAAAATATGTTAAATTCTGGTATTATTTCAGTCGTATTGTGATTTTATTGCTATTATAGTCCCAGATAGATAGATAGATAGATAGATAGATAGATAGATAGATAGATAGATAGATATCTATTTGGGACTATTTATATACAATATATATTTAAATAGATAGATCGGTAGGTATCATTTAACAGATTCACATGCAATCATATATTTGAAAATATATTCGATAATCTGTGTATGTACGAAGCTTATTAGGTTAATTTCGATCTAAAATTTTCAATGTAAAATGATTTCTCATTTTTTACAAATAAATATTTTTTTAAATAATGATTCTGCATCATTACGTTAAGAACATATTGATGTATTATGAGAGAGCCCATATTTTCAAATAAGATTTCTCAAATTTTCAAAATATACTGTTTAATAAATAAACATACCAGCTACAAATATGGATATCCGTTAAAAATAATGTTACATTAAGACAGTAAGAAATATTTCTGGGAGGTATATGTGGAAATTATCTACCAAAAAGTTCTCTAAAGCCATTGAGAGCTATAATATTCAATAAATCAATAAATTCACTTGAACTTTTCTATCTATTAATATTCTATAGATATATATGAAAAGAGTTTTCTTTTCAATAGATATATAAATGGATTTGAACCGGATGGAATAGGTAGATATACAGATAGAGCGAAAGTGGACACACACGCACATATATATATATATATATATATATATATATATATATAGAGAGAGAGAGAGAGAGAGAGAGAGAGAGAGAAAGAAAAGAAGATTTGGAAAGGCACCTAATAGTTATATGTATTTGTGGGTAATATTTATAATACATGTGTTTTGATAGGGAAACATTAAAATCATTTTGCTTACTTGTGGGTTTTCAGAAAAAAATATGTTTCATTTTTACCGTTTTTCACTTTAAGCTTTTCAAAAAGTTTGTAAATGTTTATATTCCCACGTGTTGACGCTTATGTCTTGAACAAAAGAAAAAAATTACGGGCGTAACTGGTTTTATATGTCGCTTATGGTAAGGAAAATAACATTTGACAGAAAGCAAATGATAAATTCTCCAAGACAACCACCAACATTTCAACATATAAATAGACCAACAAGAGAAAATAACAGTCAAACTTCGAATGTGCATTAAGAATTCCAGACCGAGCCAGTACTACCACAGAACAAAGAAAACAACTACAAATGAAATACAGATAACAGCAGAGAAACAAATAGAAACTACAACTTCAGCAAAAGCAGGCCACACAATCGGAACTACAGAAATAACCCCAGAGTGAACCAATACCAACAAATAATAAGCAAGCACCAAGGACAGAACAATACAGAAATACACAATAATCCCAAATACAACATAAAAAATACCGACATAGTGAAATCCCACCCTAATAAACGTTTTTAAAGAGAAACCAGGAGTACATGGACACGGGATGGTAGACAAGCCCGACAAAACGAAAGTAATCAAGCTTTCACAGAAATCGTTAGCACCCACACAAATAGATATCATATGTAAGGGGCTAAAATTCACACCAATACCCCAAAAACCAAACTGCAGAAATGATAGATGATGTTTAGGAATTCCGTACAATAAACTAGCAGAATTTTTCTTTTAAGAAAACCATGATAAATCGTTAGTAAAAAAAAAAAAAGATTATCAACCCTTAAAAGGCAAAAATGCAACCCTTCATTAATTCTGTAATTACATCTTGAGTTTTTCATTTGACAAATTAGAAATGCCCCCTAAAATGTCCAAATTTACCAGACAATAATGGAACCAACTAAACGATCTAAAATTGGCCAAAAATATTGCTATAAAAGAAGCTGATAAAGGAGGCACAGTTGTTATTATGGATACAAAACAATACACAGGCATTATACAAAATATGCTACAGGATGATACTTACTATGAGGAAGCCGGACAATGCCAACCTGATAAAGTGAAGAAAAAAACTCACCAATTTATTGCACCCATACCGATGCTATCTAACTTCTAAGGAATTTGACTATCTTACCAACTTTAGATGTAAAACAAGCAATCTTTATGAACTACTTAGTACACAAAAATAAACTCATCAGCGAAAATACAATATATGAAAGGCCGATTGCGTGAATATACCCGCGCAGCAACAGATCTAAAACTAAGACCTATAATTGAAATTTCCTAGATATTCTATTGTAATTTCTCATCAAATACGTTCGGAGCTTCATCTTGTAATAAACAATGCCCTAATGATGACATTGCAATGTCGAAAGTACTTGGAAATAAATCAAAATATAGGGCGATTTTCTCTCGTCCTTCAATAATGACACCAAAAAGCTTTACGCGAATATGAAATGATCCTATTGAAAATAAGTAGACAGAACATGTCTAAATTATTCTTCTCCATCTCTCTCTCTCTCTCTCTCTCTCTCTCTCTATATATATATATATATATATATATATATATATATATATATATAGAGAGAGAGAGAGAGAGAGAGAGAGAAAGAGTATCTCTTACAAAAAGTAAATGTATATGTTGTTTTCACGACAATAGCATTATCAAGGAGACTTATACTACATATGTCGGATTCATGTTCCATCGCACAACATTTAAAGGAACATTCCTCTCCACATTCACGTTTTAGAGAAATATTGATTGACAATACAAGTATACTACACCATAAAAATAAAAATCAAGAACTTCAAATTCTTATGGCCCTTTATATAAGAAAAATACAACCAAAACTAAATAAGATTAATTATGAGTATAGGAATAAAATCTTAAAATGCCTATAACAAATTTTTAAATTAACTATAATAGAGTGCGTTCATACGTTTTTATAATTATAACAGAGCGCGTTTCATGCGAATGTACAAAAAAATCTCAACTATAATTACATTAATTTTTGTCTTAGCAATTCATCCCTGGAAATAAATTAGATAAGTCATCCTGTTGGCTAAATTGTAATTACAATGAATTTGATTCTCACAGCGTGTCTCTCAATTCTGATCTTGTGACAGACCAAACTAAAACAGAATTAAGAAATAATTCTCTCTTTCTATCTTTCTATATAATTATATATATATATATATATATATATGTGTGTGTGTGTGTGTGTGTGTATATATATATATATATATATATATATATATATATATAATATTAATTTTTTTATATAGACAAAAACAATTGACTCACTACAAAAATGTATGTAAAAACTTATAATAAATAATTATTGCTCTACTCTTGGTATTGAGCCCTCTTTTGAATTAATGCTGTGAACGCTTGAATTTATATTATTTTCGTTCTCATTACATTCGTGTATATATATATATATATATATATATATATATATATATATATATGTGTGTGTGTGTGTGTGTGTGTGTGTGTGTGTGTGTATGTGTGTATCTGATTGCTTGTGTGTTTATCAGTTGTGGTATTGATTTTTAAAATACTGATGTTAGAATGTTTTTTTTTAATTTTGCTTTTAATATTAATTTTAAAATTATACCATTTTAGCAAATTTGAATTTTCCTCTTCGCTGGAAAATATCTTGAATTTAGTTGGGACGAGGAGCGAACAATTAAGCCTGTTGAATTTGGGAAAAACAAATGCATCATAAAGCATTTCAAAATGGCGAATCACAGAGTAATAGTTGCTTTTTTAGCATTTTTTTCGTTTTACTGATCTTTATTTATTTATTCTGTTAACTTTATTCATGTAGTTTTATTCAGGCGTCTCTTTTTCACTTATCTTCCTTTCACACTTTTTATCGTTTCTGGTTTATTCTTCCACACGTGTCTTCCTCGTTTTATTTTTTTTCTTCTTCTTCTTGATCTTTTGTCATTTCTAATACTGTCTCCTAATTGATAAAGAAAGCAGCGTGAGAAATTTAAATGAAAAAATAAAAAAGGATATGAAGCAAAAACCAAAGAAATAAAATAGAGAATGAAAAATAAATATCAAAAAGTATATTAAAAGACACAAACGAAGGCACGAAACGAAAGACTGGATGAAAAGCAGACGACAAGTAAAAATTCTAAGAAGCCAAATAAAACCAACTAAATTAAGTAAAATAAGTTTTCTTTATTGATTGAAAATTTAATTCATTTCGTTTTCCTGGAATAAAACATGTCTTTAGACATCGTCCATCTATTCTTTTAATATTATGTAAAGCGAGAGTTCAATCAAATTATTTAAAAAAAAAAAAACTGTTCATGTCTTAAATATAATAGACGAAAATATTCGGTTGACGCAAAAGATTTCCACAATTTTCCGACAAAATATTTATTTATATAAATTCATAGTGTCATTATTCAGTCATCTAATTAGTTTCCGTGGCGTTCTTTCATCGAATAGGCTATTTTGCCGACCCCAGTAAAACAAACAGCAATGCTATTTTGCCGATAAATATAAATAGTGTTTTAGAACTAAGAATATATTATATTTGAGATCATTAGCGAAGTGGTCTTGCGAGCTGTGTAGGCAGGACTTGAACAGCATAGATTCTGTGATTGCTGTCTTTAATGGGTGCACCTGAAGTTTATTGGCAAGAAAACCATGCCCAAGGGCAAGTTTTGCATTTGCAGAGACTGTTATGCCTGAAGTGCGTAAAATATTCAGAGACTTCTGTATTTCTTTTAATAATTGATTATAAATAAATGATTTTAAATTATGGTGGAAAAGATTTTAAATTGTCTTAACAATTGATGGTGAAAATAAATAAACTTCTGCGTTAAATCTGGGTGTTGTTATTTTTAACATTACCTGCCTTCATAATAATAATAAAAAAATATTTACCGGCACAATAGCCTGGGGATCTATTTTACAGAGACCGGTAAAAATAGCATAAAACATGTTTGTCTATTTCACTGGGCCGGTAAAATAGCCTCCTCCCTTTTTATGGCACATTGAAGGAATCAACTATTCCATAAAAGAGTGATTCCAGTTTTGACTCAGTGGAATTGTTGAAGATTTTTTTTTCAGATCTTGCTTGAGTTACAATCTTTCCAGATCTTGAACTTGCTCGTGTTACAATGTTTCCGGATCTTGAACTTGTTGGAATTACAGGCAAGGGAACCAGTGTTACATGAAGATAAACAAATATAGCCTGGATATGACACGCCGTATTTTACTCACTTCACCCTAGCAAGGCAATAAAGTCACTAAGACGCAAAGGGTTATCGAGTGTGAGAATATGAGAAATAAAATTAAGGAGAGAGAACAAGAAAAGAAAAGTGTTATGAAGTGATTTCACAGTGGAGGCTTGTATTTGTACTAAGTCGGTCCTAAAATAGGTTCGACGTACAAAACGTTAGGAACTTAATATAATAGGTAATGACGCAGAGAAATCTAGTTGTGGTCGCTGATACTTTAGTATCCGACTAACGATCGTCCGGCATCGACTGACTGACCGACCCACTGAGCCGACTTACTCGTTACTCTTACTACTACACCTACTTATTATAGGTGGGAGAGTCTATTAACTATAGAATAGGTGTGTTCCACTATAACAAAAAAAATTAAGAAAGATTGCATTTAAATTTTTGAAGATCAAAGTTGACTTAATATCAACAAGAAGAGAGTTCCAGAAGCGAAAAGTGCGAGAGTAGAAACTGTTACATAGAACATACGGCTACATTTAGCCATTTCAAATGGAAAATGATGAGACCTTTGCGCCAATCTAGTACTACGTTGAAATTCATAAAGTCTAGCTACCAAAGAGGAAAGTTGATAAGTACAATATAAAACGTTTATAGAAAAGGAACTTGGAAGCTACATTACAGCCGCAGGAAAGTGACTGAAGCCAAGATGTCAGGTTAGAACCAATAACATTGTAAACTCTTGTATTTTATCAAGAATCTCTAGATACATAGCAGAAGCCCCAGACCAGATGTGGCGGCAATATTCAAAGCATGGACGAATGGGAAACTTATAAATGTATAAGATAGATTCTGGAGGGAAATATTGTCTACCACGACAATAGTGAACCAACTTTCCTAGCAGCAGACCTAGCAATGGATTCAATATAATCGTTTCACAGCATGACATTCTTCATATAGAACATCTCATACCAGTTCCATTGACACATTACGCCTAGCATTTGTAACTTGTAAAATGGCTTAATAGGATTTATTATTGGTGGTCATAATCTTAATAGTATAAGATACTAGGATCTGTTTTTTTTTGTTTTTTGTTGTTGTTTTTTTTTGTTTTTTTTTTGACAAGACGATTGACAATATGACGGTAAGAAGAAAGGATGGTGAACTATAAGATAACAGAATCCATGTCAAAATGGACTATCCAAGATGTTGGCTCTGTATTGTGAATACTACAAGCAAGCAAGTGCAAATAGTCAACAGAAAAAATGTTATGGAGGAATCCGAAACTCATTGGAATAAGGAATGACGCCATCCGGAAGCTAACGCGAAATTTATTAGAAACAAAGAAAAGATACTGAAATGCTATGTAATATCAAACAACCCATATGAAGTGAATTCTGGCCATTTTTCTCACAGATGAAGAGGGGATTTTAGAAAAAAGAGTTGTGGCTCTACAAGACGGTATTAGAAATATCACGGACAGGACATGTTAGCAATGAGGAAGATTTAAGTACAAATGGAAAGAAAAAGGACACTTAGAAACTTAGAATCAGAAAGAGTTATAATTTCTGGGACACATAGCGAGAAAAGAAAGCTTAGAGAATTTGACACTCACATCTGACATTATTTACATTATTTGGAATATTGTCTTCATCTTTGTTGCCATATTTATCACAACGTTTCGGCCGTTGTACGTTGTGATAAATATGGCAACAAAGATGAGGACAATACTCCGAATAATGTAAATAGTGTACATAATACCTCATCTCAGAAATATAGACACACATTTGACATATTGAAGGCAAAAAGGGCAGAGGAAAAACAGCGTATGTCCTACCTGAAGAGCTTGTGTAAATGGATGGTAGGTTAAAATAGGACAAAATTGCTTTGAGCTACGGAAGATAAGAGGTCGTATAGAAACACATCATTTAGAAGCAGATTGAAAAAAAATGTAGGAATTCCTCGATAAACATGGATGTTCGAGCCTGTCAAAAAGCTGTCTTTAAAAGGGTTGGTTTTTTCCATTGTCACTGCTATTTTTTTAACTACGTTCACTCCCTTGGCAATGTTTATTTTATTATAAAAATTATTATAAAATTATTATTATAAAAATTATTTACCATTTATAAAGATTTATTATTTACCATTTTATAAAAAAAAATAGATGTGAAAATAAATCTTTTTATTCAAAAATTAAAAAAGAAATTATAAATTTATCAAAATATGTAAACTATCTACAATGCAATAAGTTTTAAAAAATCGACTAATTTTACCTAACTTCACTCCCTTGGCAATATTTGTTATTTAAAAAAGCAGTGATTAGAATTTTAATAAAGCCTAAATATATGAAATAAATCTTATACATTTTCTTTATTCTTTGAGAATTTACAAGAAAAATATTAAACACTATTTATTAGATTTTTATTTAAAAAAAATTAATTTACATTCTTAAAATGCATAGCAGGTAATACAATGCAATGTTTATCCTTTATCAATTCAAAAAAATCAATATAAAAATAATATTTTTGACTGATAAATTTATAAAAACTGTCTATCAACAAGACATTTTAAATAAACAGATAACGACAAATAACTAATTATAAATTTTGTAAAAATACATAATGTCTGTGTTGTAACCTAGGGAATGTTACTGAATAGAATAATCACACAAAAGTTGGTAATGAATGATAATATTTAGGACAAGAACAAACATACAAGATTCGCCAGCGGCGCGTAGAAGTAGTCAACGGCTAAAAGTGAGTCAAATGAATTCCACAATGAATCTCCAACTCTAGGATATCTACCAACCGTCCCATGCTGTCAGATGTGGCACAAGGCCGAATTTAATATGGGGGGTTTCCGAACCCGCAGACTCGGCTAAAAATCTACCGTAGACACCGGAGTCGGGTAGCTGTTTCTCGAAACGAGACTCTGCCCTTCGACATAGCCTCGACTGGGGATCCTCTGTGCCCGGAGGCAGAGAGTTTGACCAGCACAGCTAGAGACGAATCTTCAACTTCAGAATATCTACCAACCGCCCCACGCGGTGGGATGTGGCACAAGGCCGAATTTAATTTGAGGTATCCGAGCCCGTAGGCTCGTCTCCAAATTCCCCGTAGACCCCGTCTAAAATGGGGTCGGGTAGCTGTTTCTGCCCCTTCGACATAGCCTCGTCTAGAGATCCTCTCTGCCACCAGGCTGAGAGTTTGATCAGCACAGCTGGAGACGAATCTCCAACTGCAGACCAACATACAGTATTCCCTATTGTATTTATGTGAATGGGGACATATCCATTATCGTCCGTAGGCATGCTACAACAGTCTGTGAATCTGGTATACAATGCAATATTTTTCAATATTTTTTTTTTTTTTCAATTTATGAGGAAATATGAAAATACTTCTTTTATTGATAAATTTATAAAAAATGCCTATGAACAAGAACATTTACATAAACACATAACGACGTGTAACTGTAATTATAAATTTTGAGAAAGTGCATTTTTCGGGCATTTCTTTCATTTGCTCTTGCAAACATTGTCGAGGAAGCGAACGTATTTAATAACAGCGGTGTCAATGGAAAACCGTCCTGTTGAAAGACCGCCTCTTTTTTTTTGCGTGCATGAATGTCCATGTTTGCCAATTCTTTCTCCAGTTAAGTAGAACGGCATACTGGGTTCTATTGCCTTACGGTAGCAACCAATATAGGAAAAGGTAAAGACTGAATTTAAAACCAGACCAAAGAGAGATTGGCTTGACACAATTCAGATGATTACATGTTACAGTACATGTGTTACACTTAATCCATAACGTGTTACGGAATTCGTGATTTGACGACGTTTCCAACGAAGTTCATATATATCCATACTACCGGACCCAAGGATTGAAATGTCAATTAAAAACAAATCAAAATAACGAATCGGACTAAAACGAGTATATTTTAACGCATCAGGTTTTATTATCGGTACTTGCAATCTTAGCAATATTAGATACGCAGATGACACTGTGTTGATAACAAACAAAAGGAAAACAACGGGATTTCCTAGAAAAGGATAACGAAGGAAAGAAAGAATAAAAGACTAATGGTTGTTAGCAAATGAAAATATCCAAGACACGAACTACAAATTGGAGATGTCAAAATTAAATAAGTCAAGAAGTGCAAATATCTGGAAAGTGTTTGAACAGAAAATGGAAAGTATGACACCGAAATCCGAGCACCAATTAGAATAACAAAAGACACTTTCCAAAAACTGAACAAAGAAAAGAGTGCTGAACTGCTACGTAATATCTAATCTTTTATATGACAGTGAATGGTGGACAATTTTCTCATGCCTTTCAGAAACTAAGCAAAGTATTAAGAGATTGAAAAATGTCATTGGGAACAAAGAAAAGAGTGCTGAACTGCTATGTAATATCTAATCTTTTATATGAGAGTGAATGGTGGACAATCTCTTCATGCCTTTCAGAAACTAAGCAAAGTATTAAGAGATAGGAAAATTCCATTACGAACAAAGAAAAGGCTGATAAACTGCAATATAATATGTAATTTTTTATATGAGAGTGAATGGTGGACAATTTTCTCATACCTTTCAGAAACTAAGCAAAGTATTAAGAGATTGGAAAATGTCATTAGGAACAAAGAAAGGGGTACTGAATTGCTGTTATATCAGCTATCGTATATGATAGTGAATCACAAAAAGACAATTGAAGTTTCTTGGACACAATATTAAGGAAGGATGGTTTGGCAAATTTGACATTCACAAAGCATATCGAAGGTGGAGGGTCACCTACCAGATCAGTTTGTGTGAAATGATGGTGGAACTAGGATTTGGAAGGGTGGTTAAAAGACAAGCGTTACTAAGTGCTACAAATTATAGGAAGGTGTGGAGAACCATACCTGCCCGCTTCCTGAACATTCTCTGCATATAGAAGAAGAATGAAATCCGTAAACTGTGTTGGAAGTTCGGATGAAGTTAAAAATCTTTACTCAAAAGAATAACTCTACCCCGATTTGGATATTACGGTGATTGTACAAATTTACTTGTAGTAAACATTCGATCAGAGCTCCTTTACTCATGTAGTACCCGTAAGTAGCTGTTACATCCATTGTTATTCTTGACAGTAGGTGATGATGTGCTTCTCTATCTACCCATCTGAATCGATTACACCTGATACATCGCCCCAAAACCATTTTTTTCCTTTTTTTATAGTTATATTTATAACACTGACGTCATTGTAGCTCTCTCTCTCTCTCTCTCTCTCTCTCTCTCTCTCTCTCTCTCTCTCTCTCTCTCTCTCTCTTTCCTTTTCGCTCTTTCTCTCACACTTTTGTGTTTGTTTCTCGCTCTTTCCTTCTCGCTCATTCTTTCTCTTTCTTTCGCTGTTTTTCTCACTCTTTCCTTCTTGTCGTTTTTCTCTTTCTCTTAAACTTTCTCTCTTTTTATCGCTCTTTCATTTTCTTTCATGCTTGTTTGTGTTTGTGTTTTTTTGTTTGTTTGTTTTTTTTTCTCACTCGCCTTTTCTCTCGATCTATCTCTCTTTTTCTTGTTTTATTTTTCTTCGCATTCTCTACTTATGACTCTTTCTACTTCTTTCATTCTTTTTCGGTTCCTCTGTTTCTCGCTCTTATTTCTTTTTCTTTTCTTTTTTTCTTACTCCTCCTCTCTTTCTATCTCTTCTATATCTCTTTTCTTTCCTGCTTTTCCTCTCTGGCTCTTGCACTGTTTCTCTCTTTTTCTAACTCTTTCTATTTCTTTTTTCTTACACTTCTTTCTTTTCTCTCATACTTTTTCTTTCTTGCTTTTCTCACTGTTTCGTTTTGTGTTTCTCTCTCATTCTTTCTCTTGCTCTTTCACTCGCACGTTCTCTCTTTTTTTCAGTTTTTCTGTCTTTCTCACGCTCTTTCTCTCGTTCTTTCTTTCACTTACCCATACTCTATTTCTCTCACACTTTCTTTCTTTGTCATTCTACCGCTCGTACCTACTCACACTTTCTTTTTCTTCTCTTTCTCTCCTCTTTCTTTCCGTCTTTCTTACCTTTCCTTTCTTTCTTTATTATTTTTCCTCTTTGCTATTTCTTTCTGTCTCTTTTACTCGCTCTCACCTCCTCGTTCTTCCTCTTTCTTTCTTTCTTTCTTTCTTTCTTTCTTTCTTTCTTTTTTTCGCTCTTTCTTTATTTTCTCTCTCTCTCTCTCTTTCTTTCTGTCATTCTTTCTGTCTTTAGCTCTTTCCTCTCTATCCCTCTTTCTACTTTTGCCTCTCTCACTCCTTCTTCTTTTCTATATCTTTCTTCCACTCCCTATTTCTCTCTCAGCCAATGTGTTTTGCATCATCCCTCGACGTAATTGCTTCTATGTGTATGTGTGTGCGCGTTTCCATTGGCCCTTCTCTTTCAGAATTCCCAAAACAATACTCCCTGACCCGTCTCACACCGATCATTTCTATCCCCTAAAGCGATCGGAACGCACTCCAGAATTTAACCCCTACCCTGATCTTTACTGCAACAATCCTTTTCTTCCAAACGCTGAAAATCCGCTCCAAAGTGCCCTCACGACCATAACCCACTCCCATGACACTTGTCATCCCGTCGTTCTGACCAAATTTACCGTTTTATCCGCGGGCTATTTTAGACATGAGCGATGCTCAGAGTCCGAAACCGGCGGAATATCTCGACGTATTAACCCTTAGGCTTTGTCCTAACTTTGTATTTCTAGTGGAAGACACAAGGGGGCGCGTTAACAGTACGAGTTATGATATTACAGCATTGTCACAACAGGGTAGAGGGCGCCCCTGTTCAGACCAAAGGTGACGACCTCGTCAACCTAGAACGAAAGCAGGAGAGAAGCGATAATAATGGCGGGCTTGTGTCTTCTCACCGAAAGAAAAAGCGATAGAATGAATCAAAACTTATATTAGTGTCAGTGGATAAGAATATGCGAATCAGTTACAAAGTGTTGTTTCGTCTTGATAGAGATTTCGCGCCATCATAAAGGTCCGTGGCGGGAAAATAAAGTTTGATTGCTTCTTTCTGTAAGTGATTTTAGTCTTTCTTCTTCTTTTATGTGCCGTGTCCGTTCAGGACGTAGGCGATCCTGGCCCTCCACACCTTCTTGTCCTTTGTAGCTCTTAATAAGTTTTGTCTTTTTGTTATTTCTTCCAAACCCTGTTCTGCAATCCATTTGCTCAAGCCCATCAAATATTTTACAAGCTGCTTTCCTCTGTCCCTTTTTGTCTCTGTCTATCCTCTGAGTATCAGATTTTCCAAACCCTCCTTCCTCATTTCGTGCCCCAAAAGTTCTAACTGCCTCTTCCTGGTGTTACGTATATGTTTTCTTTTTGTTTCCATCCTCGCCAAAACCTCGTCGTTGCTCACATGTTTGGTCCATGATATCCTCAGCATCCTTCTGTAGAACCACATTTCTGATTCTTCTTCATCTTTGAGGGGATTGTCCTGCATTCGCTTCTATAATGATCATTTTTATTTTTATATATTATATTTATCACTAGGAGACGCACCTCGTCGTACAAGTCACTTTTCAGTTTTTTCTAATATTTAGAAACATAGGCTGCGCTAGATGTAATTTCGCCCAACACCGCCAATTGCTATAAAATGAAAACATCAACCTGAAAACTCGAGTCATGTTCTTAAATAGCCTCGTCAGATCGAGTCGTTCATACGGATGTCACGCATAGCATCAAATCCGCTAAGAAATACTTAAACTGCCAGCTGTATACAATCGCTTCCCAAGAATACTTGTAAAAAAGGCTTTGAATGAAAGCCGAGAGTCATCCTTCACCGGACCCGTTCAGAAATATTTAAAATGTCAACTGTATACAATCACTCACCATGATCAATTGTAAAAAGAAGCTTTTGAGTGAGTGAAAGCCGAGAGACTTGGCAAAGATAGTCCTTCTTTGGGCTTTGTGGCGCTACAGAATCACAAACGTACCAAATAACAGAAACGACATCTCTTGAGGACTACCAAGAGAAGCAACAACTAAAATGGACAGCACATGTAATTCGAATAGAAAATGATGACATAATCAAGATGTTGACATTTTAAACTACTTCAAATAAAAGTTTGGGAAGAACCCCCCGCCCCCATCAATACTGAAAAGAGCCATAATATGTACTGGATTTGAGCAACGTATTTTCCTGAAAAATTGTCTGATGAGAAAGGTTTTATAAATTTCAACCGATAAATATACTGGCTGTTCGGTCAATGAATATTGTTTCACATGCTTCAAATAAAAGGTTAGTAAGAACCCTTATCAATAATAGAAAAAGACATTTTCAATTTTCTATTATTTAGAAACATAGGCTGCGCCAGAGATAGTTTCGCACAACACCGCCAATTGCTGCAAAACGAAAACATCAACCTGAAAACTAGATTCATGTTCTTAAATAGCCTCGTCAAATTGAGTCTTTCATATGGATGTCATGCATGGCGCCAAACTTGCTTAGAAATATTTAAACTATCATATGAAACCTTTGAGTATGTGGAAGCCGGGAGTCTTGGCAAAGATCGTCCTTCTTTGGGGATTGTGGATTGGCGCTACAGAATCACAAACGTACCAAATAACAGAAACCATATCACTTGAGGACAACCAACAGCAGCAACGACTAACATGGAGAGCACATGTAACTCGAACAGAAAATGATGATATAATCAAAATGTTGGCATTTTAAACTACTTCCAATAAATATATTTGAAGAACTCACCCGCCCCCATCATTACTGTAAAAAGTGTTACCAGCTACTGAACTTGAGAAACCTGTTTTCCTGAAAAATTGTTTTAACAGAAAGATATTATAAATTTCAACTGCAAGCGGTACTGGCTGCTCGGTCAATGAATTTCAAATGTTTCCTTGTAGGGAATCGGATATTATTACTATTACTATTAACAAAGAAAGAAATTCACAGAATGTTTTAATCGATTAATGCCTACGATATTCCGCATATGTTTCATCTATAGTAATCTAAATGTCATACTTTTAATATGATAATATTTTTATGAATTTTACAAGTTTCACAATGTGAGCCAGATTGCTGAAACTCCAAGAAATATTATGTTCGAATTAAAATTTAAACTTTTAGAACGTGCCCAATGTTTACAAAGACACACTTTGAACCAAAAAATGAAAACAATATTATAATCTCGATAATGTTATAAAAACAAGAGTCTTGTGTAAGCTTACGTAAGAAAAATAACAGTTAAGCTTAGACTTGAAAAAGTCAACATTGTATTAATTATGTATATCAATGTGGACAATGTTATAAAGACAAGGTTTTCTTTTTTTTATATTAATGTTCATCCAATAGAAAGCAAGAAAGCCATTTAAGGTAGATAGTTACTATGTGGTGTTGTAGGAGCGAAAGGAAAAGGCAAGCAGTTCATGAGCTTATATAACAAAAATAACGGTTAACCTTAGACTTGAAAAGGTCAACATTGTAGTGAACGGGAAAACATCCTACTGGGAGCCTCGTTCCACAAATAGTAGTTCTTGTTAATAAGATGTCAGAGTGGAACTTACTTCTTTCTAATACGATAAGAATGGGGATGATTCATCCTTGTGTACGTAGAATGGCGGCTCCCAGCTCCTGGTTAGGGTTGGTGGAACCAAGGAATGTAGTTCGTATCATGTGCTAAAATTAGTTTTAGTAATGGTTGATCCTTTAAAATTGTAAGCTGCTATATTTCTTCCCATAAAACAGATTACACTTAATTTAGAATAGGCGTATAGTCATATCACGTCGAAACACGGGTTTTCATACGACGTTCATCGGAGTTAAGCAATGTTGCACCTGCTTAATACTCAGATTGGTGACCACTTAGAAGTGTGTAAATAACGGCTCGGAATTGGAAATCGGAAACTTAACATCAGAAAGAGACAGTTTAAATTTCTAGGGTACATAATGAGGAAAGAGGGATTGGAAAATGTGATACAGGAGAGACTGGCGGCAAGAGAGAGGAAAACAACACATAACCTACCTAGCGAGTTTGAATAAATGGATGGCCGAACAAGGTTTAGGAGAGATAACAAAATGGCAAAATTTAGTAAGAGCTACAAAGGACAGGAAATTGTGGAGATCCATGATCGTCAACCTCCTGAAGGGACACGGCATATAAAAGAAGAAAGACTAAAAGCACTTGTGGAAAGAATCAAACTCTATTTTACCGCCAAAGACTTTATGATGGCGCATATAGAAGAAGCTGTCATCTTTATGTCATCTGGAATTCGCTATGGGTTCACCACTTTACTACATAAGCTTCACGTCACATCTACCCTGTTCCCACCAGTAGTCACATCGCTTCTGTACATCAATCTAACCCAATATCTGTCAACCTTTTTAAGCAACGGTACACCAAGGTACAAATGAAATTAACACGACACAGCAAAATTTTATAGGGTAATAGATTTAAATGTTATGAAATAAAACCATGAATTTTGAATTAAACTGTTATGGGGTCCACCCCTTTTTCCTATAAGTGGACTCTACCAAGTGTACCTGGACTGCTGCCGTTAAATACCCGGAGTTACTGTCGGTAGTCGGATAGTGAGAGGATATACGGATAGTGAGAGGATATACGAACGGAGATAGAGTGAGGTAACCTCTTGTAGAAGTCAGTTACCATCACGTAGACTCTAATGAAGTCCTACTTCGAGACTGTATATATCTATCTGTATTTGCTACTAACCACGTTCCTGGACTTACTAACAGTATTACTCTTTGTATGATTGTGTAAATACATTTTATTTCTTATATTTAATTATTGCGTTTGTCATTCCTTGGAGACCGAATTCATCTCGGAAGCCACAACAACTTGGCGAACGAGGATTCGAAACTCACGCGGATAACCACAACATAAACAAAGAATGTCGAATATAAATATATGAAAAAAAGGTTAATATTCATTTATTCAAATATAGGAAAATTTTAAAAAGTTAAATTAAAAAAATAAAAATACTTTTTAAAAAATCAATATTAAAACAAAGTATTTAAATAACATAGGTACCTCCACGAAAATGTAAACAAACAGAGATAGCATGATGAAAAAGACGCCGAACTTGACGTAAACAAGTTTTTATCGTCTAATGTTCATATTATTATTAAAGAGGAAAGATCAAAGTATTTTGGGGGTATTTTTTTTCCTACCACGTCCTAAATTTTCGTTAAAAATCTTGTTTTTTTTTTGTCAAAAAAAAAGGACAGATAATCATTTTCAATCATTTTCAATCATTTGATAAAAAAGATGAAAATCTGACTTTGATATTCTTTTAAAAATCAATTATCATTTTTTCAAAACTGATTTTAATAAAATCAGAAATTATAATGTTTATTTAAAATATTTTGAACCAAGCTTAACTTAGCTTCTGCGCCGAAAAAGTGTAATTTGAAAATAAAACAAAGAAGTTCATAACATTTTGCGTCGTTTGACAAGTGACGAAAGGCACATTCATGACGTTTAGATAACTTACGGGAGGATAATTCTTTCTACGGATGGAAGGAAGTGAAATTATTTAGATTTAAATGAACAAATTATTTACCTCGTTACTTTGAAGGAAAACTATCAGCGCTCTAATTTTTCATTTTTTTTTTTTTTTTGTACTTAGCTTTCATCTTTACGTTTACGATGCTTTATGGAAAATATAAAGAAATTAAAAAATAAGACTGTTAAGAGTGAGATTAAATTTCATAAGAAAAAGGTATCTAATTAATTTATAGGTACCTTTCTTATGAAATTTTATCAGAAGTGTACATAAAATACTATAATTTTATGTACATTTATTACATTTTACTGTTTTATTTGTATTTCCATTCATTTTATTATTAATTTTGATATTTCATTTATGGAAAAATGTCATAACTGAGATTAATATAAAAATAAGATCATATAAATTAAAGTTTAGCAGTAGTTAAATTTCATAAGATGATACTGATACTTATAGGTACCCTTCTCAGTTGAAATTGAAAAATCAAATTAACTTCTCCATACATGTTTCGCAAAAGTAAAGGCCTTAACAGCGGAGAACAATGCTGAACTCAAATAATGCAACTAAATTGTATTCTGGTTGGTCTTCCATACTTTATAATTACTGCCCGATTATAAGCACAAAAATTACATTTTTTAATTACCATGGCTCTTCTGATTTTCAAAGCGCTAGACAATGACGATCTCATCTGGACACTTTGAAAGGTTGATGTTTCTTTTAACTAATGTTATAATATTTTTAAAAACGTAATGTAAAAATCTATTATAATTAAAGAAATAACAAATAATTGTATTAAAAATACAATTCTCATTGAAAAATTTTTTGCTTTCAGAAAATATTGTCCATATTCATAAAAACAACTAAAAACAAATAAAAGCATTTGAAATTAAATAATATATTTGTTTTATTGAGTTTTGTATGTTACAATTCAGAGCTGATTTTCAGGTACGTTGGCTCCAATTAAAAAAAAACAAACATGATTTGCATTCTTCAAAGCCTTGTGCTTTTAACTATTGTAATCACTAAGGTCTGCACGCGCGAATTTCTAGAGTTTTTCATAAAATTAGTTATGGGGGTGTTAATAAATATATAAAAAATATTTCTGCCATGACTTTAATAAAAAAAAAAAATATTTATAATAATTTCGATCCCCTGGGAAATAGTTTCTGAAAGTTTCATTAACATCTGACAATTATTTTTATTTTTGCAAGATTTTCCAAATTAATGTGTGTAATACAAAAAAAAAACGTGCTAAAAATTATCTATGTTATTTACTAGCCCATGTTGGTACAAAGAGAAACAAGGTTTTTTTAATCAAAATTTAGAATGTTCTAAAAAGAAGCAAAAAATTTTTAAAATAATTAAAAAAACTTTGGTCTTTTCTCTTCATAAAAACATAAGCATTTAGACGATAAAATTTTGTTTTCATAAACTTTGGCGTCTTTTTCATCAGACTATTCTCTTTTTTTTAGCGATTTCGTGGAGGTACCTAAAATAACACAATCGAAGAATAGCGAAAAGAATTATTTGAAAAAAAACGCTCAATACTTATTTATTTATTCAAATACTAATGCTGTATCATTACTAATTCAATACACACACACATATACGTTGTAATCTAGGAAAGGGTACGAAATGAGGAATAACCAAAACGGAGGTTGGTAATGAAATAGTAATCTTTATAACATCGACAAAATACAATACTCGTCAGCGGCGTGAAGTAGGTAAACCACTTCTAGTGGGGGAATACTTAGACAGCATATTACCCCCGACTTATAATAGTGTCCAACGTATTTATGAGGAATGGGACATACCCAGTAGTGTTCATAAGTACGGTATATAACAATATGTATGCCGTGACAATATTTTGCAGCACACTTAAGAGGATCGCACACGCACCAGTGTGTCACCCTACGGTGGTTGAAAACCACAGATCTTATCCACTCAGGATAGGAGTACATGCGTCGATGAAAACCTTTCCATAGTCGATCTTTGTGTTTTCTGTCCCTTATTTCATTCAATTTTCCTCATGGATGGTTTTTAAAGGAAGTCAAGTAATCGATATAACAAGTTTGACCCCTTAATTTATTGCCCAAAATGACCTGCTTTATTTTTTTAAATCAGTATCACTCCATGCAAAGCAGTAAAGCCACTAAATCACAAGGGGTGACAGGGTGTGGAAGAATTAGGAACAGAAACATTAATTAAGAGAAAGGAGTAATCAGGGAGACAGTAGATAGCGATTGATATTGCATTTAAATTTTTGCAGATTAAAATCGAGCTACCACAGCGAAGAGCTCATCCACATAATTACCATCATAGTATTTATAGAGAAGACACAGAAATCCAAACTTATGGCAGTGGGAAAGTGACTGAAGCTGAGCCGCCAGATCAGGACCAATAATATTGCTGATACTTCTTTGGAGATAATATCAGTTAAGAACGTTAGCCCGAGAACCTTAGAGGTTAGCATCAGCTATGCTGATAGAAGGCAGAGAGGCCTATCTCAGATAATTAATGGAGAATTGTTTAGTTTTGAAGGTGTTAAAATTAACAAGCCATCTTTTGTCCTAGTTAATGACGGACTTGGGGCCGTTTTGGTCATCGGATGCCATTTTGTCCTTGCAGGGCTGATCAATCTTAGTATCGAGGTAGAAATAAATGGTAGTGTCATCAGGGTAGATACCAAGTTGAGAGCTGATGTCATCGGGAAGGCCGTTAATGAAAATCTCAACACTTCCTCGCTACCACAATGCTCAAACAGCTCAACGGAGGAAAACGGGCCTGTAACATTAAATATCTCAAAACTAAACTCATATCTTTTTAGTCAGTTGGGATCAATGGCTGATCTCTCAATGACGTTCCTTATTTAGAATGTCTCAATTATACTCCAGACCTATCAAGTGGAACAATTACATATATGATTGCCAGAGATATCGGGGATATGGCTGGCCCGTTGTAGCGCTCCAGAAAGTACCTGTCTCTCAATATCCACTTCTTTATTAATTAAAAAGTGTGTTTGCCATATTCAGCTACAATAGTGAATTAGGTTTTATTTGAAACCCATTTGCTATCAAACTTTGTTTTTTATTGATTGATTCGTATTCTACGGCTTATCAACCCTTTACAGGTTATTTAAAGCCAGAAAATAGTTATAGATTGTAAGAAATTTTGAGATGATAATAATGGTTTAGTTATACAAACCCTACTAATTAACCCATGGTGAGAAGAGGTGGATTCATACCTTTCTCAAGGGTATTTTCGCGTGAATGAATATAAGGGACGCCACAGTAGTTGAAACCCGGCCCTCCAATTACCAAATCGAACCATTACACCACCCGCGCATCCAAGCTTACATCACCTGTTATTCCCAAACGGTGACCCACGTATGTGCTGATCAGGATACTAGCATAATTTGATTTAATCTAAGTTTTTGCATAGTTGACCCAATTCAAGGCTCGTAATTCACTCAAGGTAGAAGTTTAATTGATCTTTAAGGACCTAGAAACCCTCTGCAAGCCAGAAAATATTTTTAGGCTGTAAGAATTTGTTGGACTTAATAATTATTGACTGATACAAGTCCTACTAATTAACCCAAAGCTGTGGGCAGAAGAAGAATAATCATACATTTCTCAACGGTTTTTGCGCGTATGCGAATATAACGAACCTGACTGGAATTGAAACTCGGACCCACGATTTCCGAATTTCGTGGAGTTATCCATTGCACCACATACAGATCCAAACTTACAACACATACAGATCCAAACTTACAACACTTGATATTCACAAGCAGTCACCCATCCAGGCTCAACATTGCTTAACTTCAGTGATCGTACGAGAACTGGCGTTGTAACGTCATGTGGACGTGAGTTTTACATTTCGTGTCGACTTTCTTAAACAATTTAAAAAAGAAGAAAACAGCTCCAAATTTCAGATTAAACAGTTAGGTGTCAAATCTAAACAAATATGGCGATATGTTTGTAATTATTATCATAGAATTGTTTCAGTTAGGTCGATAAAAATAACTTCTTTACGGTGAATTTCTTTGCACCGTGGAGATGGTTTTTGTCGTATTTTTTACTTCTTGCTGTGTTTCTTATTTTTCTCTCGTTTGACATCTTTTTATCACTTGTCTTACTGCTGCAAGCAGTTGTCAGGATCCTTACCCGACTTGCTTTTGTGTATTTTGCGAATCTCATTTTAACCGCTTCTATAGTCTTTAAATACTCTATTATTGTCACTATTAGTGTTTCTCCAGTTTCGCTATTTCCTTCTTGTTTTCTCTCTGCTCATCTTCATATTTTCTCATTTCCTTCTTCACCTTACCCATTCTTGTCCCACCTAGAACGTTGATCTGCCATCGAAGGCTTATATGACAGAAACAGCCGGTGTTGCCTGCCTATACTTTACGTCTCAGTGCTATTTTCTCGATTTTTCTCTCTCACTTTCCCCCAGCCGCTTGCTCCGGACAATCGACTCCAAACTCTAAGATGGCCGACTGCGGCGCGAAAAAAAAAAAAAAAGAAAAAAAAGGCCCGCCAACGTGCAATTCCGTTGTCCTCCACCTCCGCCCAAATTCTTCCTTTCTTCCCTCCAACGAAAAACCCACCCAGACACCATATCCACCCTATTCACCGCACCCCACCCCCATCGATAATCCCAACATTTGAGAAAATAATTACAGTGTCACTCAAATGAGGTGGAATGTATAGGTGTCTTTAATTTCAGAATGCTGTGGACACAAGATGAACGAGTTCTTATCCGCAAGGGAGGGTTAGTAGAGCGAGGTGTTGAGGAGAGTGAAAGGGCAGTGGCGACAGTCGAGTAACAGAAGAGTGGAGCGTCGCATCAAAGTTTGTCGATTAACGTTTTTTTTAAACAGTGTTACATTTTATATGAGTGAAGTGTTTTTCGTTGCGTTTTTCATTGATGAATGTAATGGTTGCTTGGAAAATGACGGTCTTAAGAAACAAAGGTTAAATTAACCCCCGCCCATCCCCCAAAGAAAAGAAATAAAAAATAATCATTATTGAAAATAACAAAAAATGTGGCCCGTGCTGTTAAATTTGAGAAAGACCACATGTTGATAGAAAGGTGTCGTGCTAGAAGTTTGTTTGTTTTTTCTCGTCTAAGTTCATCCTTGACATCTACAAATCTACCATTCGTCCATACTATTGCTATATATGGTCTTATGCCCTTGTTAATCTCGAGGTTCTCAGCAAAATCCAAAGAATAAGCAATGTGAACAGTCCTGACATGGCATCTCGACTCCAGTCACTTTCTCACTGACGTAATGTGGCTTCACTCTGTCTTTTTTTTTTTACAAATACATTTCTTATACCATTTGGCAACAGAGAACTTTAAACAGAAAATATATTAAATAATTGTCGAACTTAATCCATTTCATAATATGTTGTCATTGTTTGCGTTAAGATACGTTTGGTGATCAGATATGAATGATCGAGAATAATCCTCAAAGATTGTATTTTTAAAAACAGTATTTTAGACTTTGCTAACCAGACGCTTCTCTGTAGCTAAATGGTTTATCACGTCAGATCAAATGACGGTTTCCGTATAAGGATACGGGTTCGATTCCTGTCAGAGAACGCATATGTTCTACGAAATCTCTCGAACATTCAGTGTCAAAGAATTAATAGATTTTATCATATATATATATATATATATATATATATATATATATATATATATATATATATATATATATATATATAAGACATTTTTATGTTTATACATTCTTTTTATAGATACAAATATTTAAGTAAATGCTCTTTTTTATAATAAACAGTATTAAACAACATTTACCGGCCTGAATGTACGAGAAATTTTCATAGAAAATGTTCGTCCTCCGACAGGAATCAAATATGTATCCTATACGGAACCGTCATATAACCTGACGTGCCTTTACCGTTTCGCCCACAGAGGATCAAGGTTGATTTTACTGTCTTTAAACTTTAATCTTTCATGAATCACTCACGTACATTAATATCTGCTCATGGCGTATCAAATATAAACAAATAACGTCACACATTATGGAATTTCTCGAACATTCAGGCCGGTGAATGTTGTTTAATACTGTTTATTATAAACAGATCATTTACTTAAATATTTGTATCTATAAAAAGAATGTATAAACATAAAAATGTCTTAAAAATAATTGTCGGACTTTGTCTATTTCATAATGTGTGACGCATATGCAAGCTTACAGCATCTGGTAGTCCCAGACGGTCACCGATCTAGGTACTGACCAGGCTGGATGTTGCTTAAATGTGCGTATGATAACGGGTTTTGCAACGTTATATGACCAGAAGCCCATTATACTACCTGCACATCCAAACTTCCAGCACCTGGTATTCTCAAACGGTTACCTATCTAGTTAATGACCAGGCTTGACGTTACTTCACTTTAATGTGCTTACGGGAAACGGTGTTTCAATGACATATTGCTTGCGAATAAAGGGAGGTTTTCCATTCATTGTTTTGCAATATATTTCTTCTTCATGTGCCTCGTCCCTTTGGCACATAGGCGATCATGGATCTCCTCATCTTTCTATCTCTTGTGACTCTTAACCTTTATTCTCCCTTTGCTAAGGACCCCGCCACCTGTTCCGCCATCCATTCATACAAACTCTTCAGATAAGTGGTTCGCTGCCTTCTCCTATCTTTCTAGCCCTCACAATGCCCGGTGAGTGTTAGATTTTCCAAGCCCTCCTTCCTCGTTATGTATCCAAATAGTTCCAACTGTCTTTTCCTGGTCTTAGTATAAGTGTTCTTTCTGTTGCTATTTTTTTAAAGATTTATTACTTCTTACTCCTTCCAGCTACAGAATTCTCAGTATCCTTCTGTAGAACCGCATTTCTGCTGACTTTAGTTTTAGATTTTCCTGAGGGAAATTGTCCATCATTTTTTCTGTTTCTTAATTTCTTCAAATTTAGTCTGAGAGGAAATCTGTCCACCCGTGTTGAAAATCTGTCTTTGCATGGGGCTCAATAGACCTTCTCCTTGTGTAAAAAATGATTTAGTATAAGAAATATCAAGAATTAAAAAGTTAATTTCGCAATCCCTAAACCAAGAAATTCTGAACAATCGCATATTATAATAACTACACTAGTCCACTAGTATACACACTTTGGGCAACGTGTCTCTTCTTTTTTCAATACCATTTCAAATCGTCTATATATGTCAATACAATGCCTGTCCAAAGAGTAAAAATCGCTTAATCTTTCCCTTCTGCTTAAAAGATATTCAGAAACTGACCACAGGTGGCCGTATGATGGCTATAGCCTTCGACTGGACCTTTTTTTTCTATTGTTTATCAAAATCGTCAGTGCCGTGCATTGTGGACTTAGTCAGGGTCTACAAAGTTGAAGAGCAGTTTTAGCCCGCTGGGAATTGTGGCAAACAAACAAGGGTCAATCTAGCCGCTCGCCTGACACTGTCCACATTAGAACCGTATTTGTTTGGTCATCTGATCTGTCTTGGCCAAAGCCCTGGGACGTTTCTGAGACATCATCAATCAGCTGCCCTGCACAGGCGATTTAAATTACACTGTGGCCTCAGTATACAAACGGATCATTAACTGAATGATTCTAGGATAGGTTTTGGATAGTTAATCTAATCCAAGGCCTGAGAGTCACTGAAGGTAGATTATTTTAATTGATTTCTTTAAGGACCTATCAGTTTGTCCAGGTTAAAGTTATTTGCTAAAAAATTCTTAAATTTATTTTTTTTCTATATTCTGAACCATTTTCCTGGTTTCTTTACATATTTAAATATAAATTGCACAATGCCTGAGTAATTTCAGCTTTCAGAAGTAATAATCAACATTTTTTGTTTTTCGTCTCCTCAATGGCAATTCGTGTTATAATGTCGTGTTTTTATTGATGAAATGCATTTAT
>OZ010601.1:77652814-77687814 GCA_963932145.1 Acanthosepion lycidas
TTGCTGGTAATAATTTTTTTTACAAAGTATTTCTGGTATTAAAACCTATTGTTACACCTTCATAGTGTTTTTCCCAGTTTGGGGGTTAACTATTTGCTCCTAGCTGGGACCCTAAGAGGTACTACTACCCCGAGTCAGTGTGGACCTGGGAACACCAGCAATTAAGAGGTGGTTCCCCGCTCCTCAAAACCTCCTGATCAGAGGCCTTGCTGTTGGACGTAGTTTATCGTCTTACCCAGGACGCGGATTTAGTTTATCGACATAACCAGGATGGTACACATATATATAGAGAAATATATGATAATGGTAATATTAGCTGTTTCCTTACGAGAAAACATTCGGCATTCATTGACCGAAGGACCAGTGATGATTTCGGTTGAAATTTATAAAGTCTTTCTCTTAAAACGATAGTTTTCTCAAGTAAACTGTTACCGCTCCCTTTACATTATATGGAAGTTTCCTTCCTAACCTTTTGCTTGATGTAGTGTAGAATATCAACACCTTGATTATGTGATTATGTTCTCTTCGAGTTATGTGCTATCCATCTTAGCTGTTGCTACTTTTGAAAATCCTCAAGTGATGTGGTTTCTGTTATTTGGTACATTTCTTTGCTTGTGATTCTGTAACGCCAATTCACAAGATTCGAAGAAAGATTGTTCCTCGGTAAGACCTGCAGGTTTCATTCACTGGAAGCCATTTTATTTATTGATCTGAGAAAGTGGTTGTATCCGGCTGACAGTTTAGATATTTCTGACCGTGTTTGGCGCCATGCTTGACATCCAGGACAAAACCAGAAAAAAAATCAAACAGATGTGATAGAATGGAAATATAATACCCGGTTTGCAACTCACTAATCTAGTCTTGGTAAAGACAGTTTGAGTGTGTATCGACGTTTTAACATCCGTTATTCCCTATGCAACCTGTATTTGAGAAAGGCGTCTGAAATCACACTTTTCGATGTAGGAACATCTGTTATAATTTTGTCATCTCCTCAGAATGTGTCAAGTCCTTATTTTAATTCTTTGTATATACATTCGCTTAATTTTCAGGCCAATCATAATTTTGGTTTGGTTTGTTTTACAGCATATCAACCTCAATGTGTTATTTAATGTGAACAAGATTTTTATTGCTGGTGATATTTTTTTCAAAAAGTATGTCTGGTAATATCTTTTCCAAAAAATATTGCTGGTAATAATTTTTTCTTCAAAAATTTATTGCTGTTAATATTGTTTACAAAAATGAATTACTGGTATTAAAACCTATTTTTACACGTTTTGACCTCAGTATGGGGGTTAACTATTTGCCCATAGCTGGCACCCTAACAGGTGCTACCACCCCGAGTCAATGTAGACCTGGGAACACCGGCAATTAAAACTTGGTTCCACTTTCCTCAAACCTCCTGATCAGAGGCCTTGCTATCGGTTTTAGTTTATCGTCTTACTCAGGGCGTGGATGTAGTTTATTATCATACACAGCGCGCCCAATCGTAAGTGTGGGGTCCTGTACTTGGGATCAAGTGAAGGTACGACATCCCAAGATTTAAGGATGTGCTTTAGTCTTCAAGTTCGTTTTAATTATTTTATAGTTTGGAGTTTCAATGGCTGCAAGTGGTTTATTGATGCGGTAATCTTTGTCATGGGTTTAATTGTTACATCCTGTTAAAGGCATGGTGGCACAGTGAAATAATGGATAGCGGCTCGGATTAAGGACCTTAAGCCGAGCTCGAAATCCAATCGGATCCATTACATTCACTTACGTGCTAATACTATGAATCCTCTTCTACACAGCTATTGGTAAATAGTAGGGTAGACTGGGAGGCAACCGAATCTAGGAGAAGGAGACTTTGAATCCAAAACCGACCTGGAGAGGGTTGGGCTCCAGCAGGCTAACTTGCCTAAGAAACACCACTTCTACTGTGGCTGCAGTACACATGGTGCCCCCTACAATGGGTCACAGGATTCACGATCGCCTGCGACCTGTTAAAGACGTTCTTAGTTCTCAGCAAGTTAAAATAGGTTTTTCATTCTTTTTGTTTTCTCTAAATATACATTTCTTTATTTCTTTTCAAGGGTCTAAATATTTTTTTCTTTCTTTTCTTTTTCTCGGACAACATCTAAATATATTTTCTTTTTTCTCTCTAACAGAGTCTAAGTAACAATTCTCTATCTTCTTTATCTATCAATGTCTAAATATATTTCCTTTTTTCTGCCAAGGTCTAAATATATTTTCTTTCTTTTCTTTTTTTCGGCCAAGGTCTATATATATTTTCTTTCTTTTCTTCTACACTCTCAAGGTCTAAATATATTCTGTTTTCCTTTGTCTCTGCCAACGTCTAAATATATTTTATTTCATTTCTACTTCTCTGTCAAGGTTTAAGTATATTCTTTTGTATAAATATATTTCTTCTTCTTCTTCTTCTTCTTCTTCTTCTTCTTCTTCTTCTAAACGTATTTTCTTTCTTTTCTTTTTGTCTGTCAAGATCTAACTTTATTGTTTTCTTTTCTTTTTTTGCCAAAGTCTAAATATATTTTCTATTCTTTTTTCCTTGTCAAGGTCTAAATATATTGTCTTCCTGTTCATATTCTCGGTCATGCTTTCCTTTTCTCTTATTTCTCTGCCAATGTCAGAATATATTTTCTTTTTTTCTTTTTCTTTTCTAAGTTCAAGTATATATTTTTTTCTTTTCTTATCTGTCATGGTCTAAATATATTTTCTTTCTTTTCCTTGCCAATGTCTAATTGTATTTTCTTTCCTTTCTTCTTCTCTGCCAGGGTCTAAATATATTTTCTTTCTTTTATTTTCCTCTGCCATATTAGAAATATATTGTTTCTTTTCTTTTCCTCTGCCATATTAGGAATATATTTTCTTATTACTTTTCTTCTACTCTGACAAAGCCTTATATATATATATATATATATATATATATATATATATATATATATATATATATATATATATATATATATATATATATATATATATGTATGTATTCTTTCTATTCTTTTTCTCTGTCAAGGTATAAATATATTGTTTTCCTTAATGGCTATTGTTTTATCCAACATTAATTATTAATACTGTAAAAGCTATTTTAGTTTGAATACGTGTTCGATTCCTGTCAGTCGATACATTTTCCTTAATAAGTCTTTCGAGGTTTTAACTGGTAGACACTGTCAAAAAAATAGACATCTTTGCTCAAACATGTGTATCCAACAGGTGTTAAATTATATTAATTAAAATTTGCTATAGCTACGGCAGAAGACTGGACAGGATCGATGAATAGGGGGTATACAGTCATAGGCTATGTGGACATGACAATGTTGTTTTCTGTGTCTCTATGTCTGTCTGTCTCTCTCACTCTTTTTATCTATCTATCTATCTATCTATCTATCTCTCTCTCTCTCTCTCTCTATATATATATATATATATATATATAGAGAGAGAGAGAGAGAGAGAGAGAGATAGATAGATAGATAGATAGATAGATAGATAGATAGATAGATAAAAAGAGATCTTAAAAATACACTTTCTCTGTTTTCTACAAAAGTCACAACACGAAAACACACACACACACACACACACACATATATATATATGTGTTTTCGTGTTGTGACTTTTGTAGAAAACAGAGAAAGTGTATTTTTAAGATCTGTGAACTTTTCGGTTATATTATAGATAGACAGATATATATATATATATATATATATATATATATATATATATATATATATATATATATATATATATATATATATATAGATGGAGGGATAGATAGATATGATAGACTAGATAGATAGATATTATATGATATGACAGACTAGAAAGGATAGATATGATAGGCGGAGATAGATAGAAAGATAGATATGATAGACTGATATAGATAAATAGACAGATAGATATGATACGCTATGATAGACTAGATAAGATAAATATGATAGATAGAGAGAGAGAGAGAGATAGAGAGAGATATATGATCCACTAAGATAGATAAGGAATAAACTGAATTAGAAAGATTTTTTTATTATTTTCGTTTATAATCATTTTTATTTTCTTTATCATTCGTTTTATCTGCCATTCCTTTCTTTTTTTGTACATTTTCTTTGAGCATTTATTGTTTCTGGTTCTGTAAATCGCTTTCATTTGTCTCCTCTACTTACTTTCACTCTTCCTATGTTTGTTCTTTTTTCTTCGCCATTTTCATTTCGGGTTTTATTCGTTTCACTTTTATTCTCTCTCTCTCTCTCTCTCTCTCTCTCTCTCTCTCTCTCTCTCTTTTCGGTTATATTATAGATAGACAGATATATATATATATATATATATATATATATATATATATATATATATATATATATAGAGAGAGAGAGAGAGAGAGATGGAGGGTTAGATAGATATGATAGACTAGATAGATAGATAGTATATGATATGACAGACTAGAAAGGATAGATATGATAGACTGAGATAGATAGAAAGATAGATATGATAGACTGATATAGATAAATAGATAGATAGATATGAATATCATATATCTATATCATATTATCTATGATATAGATAAATAGATAGATAGATATGAATAAAACTCTCTCTCTATCTCTATGATATATCTATATCATATTATCTATGATATAGATAAATAGATAGATATGAATAAAACTCTCTCTCTCTCTCTCTCTCTCTCTCTCTCTCTCTCTCTCTCTCTCTCTCTCTCTCTCTATTTCATACTCCTTAACTTTTTCTATTGGTTCAATCAAATACCTTCATTTCTCTTCGCCTATACCTCCGCACACTCACTCTCTCATTTTCATCCCTTTTTATTCTTTCTCTCGGCCTATTTTCTCCATCTTGTTTTACGCCTTCATTCCTGTTTTCCTCTCAAAATTTATGATCGTTTACCGACTCATAACAGTGCTGGCCAAAAACCCCCAACGCGCCAAAAACATATTCACCCCAGTATCATCAGAAAATGCCCCAGTAACAACAACAAAGAAACCGGGAAAAGTTAATTGATTCCTCGAGATAAGCGCCCACCTCGGAAACGGTGTGTCCGAAAGAATTCGGCCGTCTTTTCAAATGGAATTTTCCTTGCTTAGACGCGCAAAAGCGATAACATATCCCCTTTGACACCAACCAAATGCCATCTGATTCATTTAGTGTCTGAAACTGTCGAAAGCCAAGTAATGACCAAAGCTGGTCGTTATTCGCCGTTTTGATTACTATAACAAGCTTCCGGTTTGTTGCACCACAGATATGCATCTAGAAAAAGCGCTAACACTTTTATGCAGAGAACGACGAAGGTGAAAATAAAACGGGAGACAATTGAAAGCACAACATGACAGTGATAACAATAAGTCTTTGCTTGTTTTCTCTTGATGACTCAGAATTTACGAAGATATGGCTTTACTTTTGTTTCAAGTCATTTCCGTGTTGAGATATTGCTATTTAATATAGTGTGTAAATTGTCTTTTTATTTTTCAGTTAATAATTAAAGAATTATCGACAGAGTTTGCATTTATCTTTTATCAGAATGTCAGAGAAATAATCCACAATATAGATTTTGTGGCCAGAACGTATTTGACTGATGGTATATCATAGCTTCATCCGTTGACAGTAACATTTCCATAAAATTTATAAATATTTTTATTCGCTTTTGTCAAATTTCGTTAAAAAAAGACCTGAATCGACTTTAATCTATTCTTGTAGAATTTTTTCGTACCGCTGTCCATGTCTAGACATATCTCATTTTTTTTAATGACATTATTCAGACTGTTATCTTCATTTTCATTGCCATATTCACAACGTTTCGATTATTGTATGCTCCGTGGAATTTCAAACCGAACGCTTTATTTCGTCCACCGGGGTAGATTGTTCTAGTTCCACGTGCCCGGTCTCAGTCATTTCCCTTTAACTCAACTCTCCAAGTTTGTTTTTTTTGTTTTTTGTTTTGTTTTGTTTTCGTCGGAGGTGGGGGTGTCACCGCTGCTGTAGTTTGGTATTGAACTCACAACTCTTTGGATCTAGTCACTGGATCTAACCAATGTCTTTATCCACTGGGCTACCCCGGTGGACAAAATAAAGAATTCGGTTCGAAATTCTAATCACCTAAAGAAGGCCAGAGCGTACAACGGACGAAATGTTGTGAATATTGCTATGAAGATGAGGTTAACAGTCCAAATAATGTAAATAGTGTAAACAATCACAATACCTCATCTCAGGGATATAGACAGATATCGTTTCGTTTTGTTTCTCATGCCACTCAGTTATTTTTCGCCATATTTTCATTGAGTCTAACTCAGTACCCAAACCTGGGAATGAACTGGTAATTACTCAGTTGTCAATTTTAGTACAAACTCAGTGGATTCAATGTAGAGAGGATGAGTAAAAATTGAAGAGTCCTAAAAAAGGAAGACGAGATATACGCAGACATCGAGAGCAGAATAAGAATAATCTACACATCTATATTAAAGAGTTCCCCCGAAGATAGCCTAGATCGATAGACACCTGAAGAAGACCAGAGAGCACAATACTCGAAGCCTTGTGGCAACAACAAAGATGACCACATTAGTACATAATGATTAATCCTTATCCCGGAAATTCAGCTATAAATCTTGCTTATGGCCACAGCATTTTGAAACAATGGTTCCCGTCCGATTACTGAAGTTAAGCAACATCGAGCTTGGTCAGTACATAGATGGGTGATCGCTTGGGAATACAAGATGCTGTAAGCTTGAATGCACTGGTGATGTAATGGTTAAAGGTTCGGAATTGTTAATCGGAGAGCAGAGTTCCAATTCCAATCGGGTTCGTTATATTCACTTACGCGCAAATACACTGGGGAAAGGCATGAAACCACCGCTTTTCACTCAAGCTATCGATTATTTAGTTAAAACTTGTATCAGTAAAAATCATTATTTCCAAAAATAAATTCTTGCATTCTAAAATTATTTAAATAAAAAATAAATAACCTGCAAAAGGTTTATATGCCGTAAAAAAGCAATCAATAAATCAAATACTGATTAATTAAACAGCCATGTCTTTTAGATTTATCTACATTCTCTGGAATATAAATGTATATAAACTACCGTGGCCACAAAGTGAGGGATCAAAACTAATCCGCCACTTTATATCCACACTATATTTTTTTTTGTTTATTTATCAAATTCTGATTAGGCAGGAATGCACCAATTCTCCGCCAGCTATGGGTTAATTAGTAAAATTTGTATCTCCAATTCATTATTATCACGAAAACAAATTCTTACAGTCTAAAATATTTTCTGGCTTTAAATAACCTGCAAAGGTTGTTAAGCCGTAGAAAACGAATCAATCAATCAAGTGATTTTTTTTTCATGCGTTCCCTTTGGAAAACAAATAAATTACTATCCACTGTTGTGCATATCGATGTTTCTGAAACATTTCATCCAGCTTCAGGAATGTTATATTGTTTAACGCCTTCAGTGCATTTGGTTTGGTGTCGTAGGCAGAGGAAAATCCTTGTTAGGAAAGTGAAGGAATTTAAATCGATTGATTGAGTAACGAACCTGCTCATAGACAATCGCGCATTTTATTTACATAAATGATGACTGCAACCGCCTGGTCGAGTGTGACCATTTCGAAGTTTAACCGCAAAAAAATGAATATTCGGCGGTTTATGATATCAAGCATTTATTTTTTTAAGTAGCAAACGAAGTTAAAATTCTATGTGGGCCCCAGATTTCGCTACCAGCTTCTCGAACCGCCTAGGAATCGCGTCATCTGATTTCACCAGGAAGTAATGTGGTATGGAAGATGTAGCTTCTTACATTCAAGTTCTTCCAAAGTTTGGGTTTGGTATAGTATTTGGTTGGTGCAAAAATAATGACGTAATAATGTCTTTTTTGACGTATTTTTAATGTCAAAAAACGACATTATTACGTCATTATTTTTGCACAAACCTAATAGATTTGCTCCATTAACCAAACTAAAGGAAAAAGTCAGAGGGTGGTAAGTAAGGATTCCTGTCTGGCCACTCATATACATAAAAGAGGAATACACCTATATATATATATATATATATATATATATATATATATATATTGCAGGCCTTTAAGTGACTAGGGAAGACTGATTGGCCGATACGTCAGTAGTGATTACCTTAGATGCGGCACAAGGCCGAAAGTAGGGAGCACCCAGTGAGAATCGAACTTACTACTCAGTTTTAATTGTTCTAGCGAGACAACCTTGCTAACCATTACACCGCCTCGTGGTGCGCTGGTGGATAAGTCAGTATACCAACATGCGATGAGACAGCCAAACTATATATATATATATATATATATATATATATATATATATATATATATATATATATATATATATATATATATATATATATATATATATATATATATATATATATATATATATATCTGTTTGTGTGTGTGTGTGTCCATTATAGGCCACCCCTTTGGACTTAATAATTAGAATGTTTCATACCATCTTTGGTTTAATCACCACTAAGCTGAAACTATTTATACTCATTAGAACATCGCATCCAATTTTGTCCAGAGGGATTTATCTAAAACCCATCATCCCTAAGATTACCGTTAAACCTGAAATTATTAACCGATTCTTCTAAATCTAGTGAGTAGGCCTTTACCTTTGACCTATACCATATATACACATATATATATATATATATATATATATATATATATATATATATATATATATATATATATATATATATATATATTAGGTTGGTGCAAAGATAATGTCGTTTTCTCACATATGTTACTATGTGAGAAAACGACATTATTTTTGCACCAACCTAATATAATGACTTGACACTCTTATCCAAGGATGCCCGTCTATTAGGGCAGGTAACCAATCCCTGTCACAGGCGCCTACACTGGCACATTTAGATTTTTTGACACCCTCAGAGCCCACCTGTGGTTTATCTAGCGTGATCAACAATCTGAACAAGGCTACCACGCTCAGACCTTTGGTCACCATGACTTGCGATTTCGTGCTAGCACAACCGTCGACGGCTCCCCAAAAAGTTACGTCTGCCCAATGTCACTCACAAGGGTTGAGTCAACCCGGGGTATGGCTTTTCAGGCACTTTCGAAAGGTTCGATCGCCACCCCTAAACTATCAAGAAGTCAGCTTCCTAACAAATCTACCATTGCAAGATTCGAATGTGGCTCTCATGGTATGAAAGCGAACGTCCTAACAACTCTACATGTTCTCCCAAATATATATATATATATATATGTGTGTGTGTGTGTGTGTGCGCGCGCTCGCGCGTTCTTGGTTATATATATTATAGTGAGTGAGTGGTTTTTACCGAATAAATCTAACAGAGTCTTATATTGGAAGGTGTGAGTTTTAGTAATTGGCTTAAGTAGCAAAGAACTAAGGATGCCTACTTTGTATGCTGGTCGGTTGTATGACATGCTGGCTGATAAAATTTTTATTAGGTGCTGAGATGAGGTCACGTGACACGACCCTGGGGTAAGATGAGGCAGCCGAGTCAGAGAAGTGACCAAGTGTAATCCTAATGGTCTCCCTGATTGCTATAACAAGCCGCCCGAGTTTCCGCACCGCAGATATTCATCTTTGGAAGTGATTTACTTTGCTTATGAGCGTCGAAAACGAAAGCGAAAGCAGAAGGGAAAACAATGTCACTGTAAACAGAGGATGAATACAAGCCTCAGTTACAAGGCACGGAAAACGAAAGTGAAAGGAAAAGTGGAAATAGACAATGTCATTGAAAATAGATGAATGAAAGCTTAAACTGAAAGCCAATGAAAACGAAAATAAAAGTAGAAGAATAATAGGTAATTCCATTGAAAATATAAGAGGAGTAGAGTTTGGAGTAGCAAAGGAATGTAAACGAGAGTAAAACAAGAACGTCAATATACACGTCATCTAGAATTCGAGTGACAGAAGAAAAAGGAATTACGTTCTATGATAATATTTAAATTGAAAGTGAAAGTAAAAGTAAACACGATGATGAAAAGAACGAGAAAAGGATATATGTAAGAACGAAAATAAAAAGAAAGACTTACCGAAAAGCATAAAAGTGAAACTAATATGAGGAATATACAATAAGGATAATGAAGTTGGATGAAAACTAGAACAAAAAGATAAAAAAATGGATGCAAATTACAAGACAAGGTAAAAAGCAAATGCAAAAGGCCAATCATAAATAGACTAGAAATGGAAAAAGTAAAAGAAAAGAATCGATAAAGAAAATGTGAGAAGAAATGGATCAACAGAAAAAAATGATGGACAGAAAAAGAAGTGGAAAAGAAAACGAAGAATGTTAAGAGACAAGAGTGATATTGTTGAAAGGAAAAAGCAATATTAAATGTGAAACAAGAATATAAAACCGAAAGTGAAAGTGAAAGTGAAAGTTGGGAGGTTTTTGTTGATTCGATCGACTTTATGAGCGCGTCGAGGAATCGTCTGTCCAGCATCACAAACAGGCTGCACTGTAGATAGACAGGACAGAAATACATCATAAAAATGAAATCTTCCTATTTGAAGAGCAGCGACGCGCTAATAAAAACCGGAGTTGATAGTTTTGGGATCAACATTAGTCTCTGTGACCTTAGTCGGCCAGTGTTTCTTCGTCATCCGTTACTTTCCTTTTTCTTTCTTTTTGGCGCTCACATTTTGCCGCTACTGCAACTGCCACGTAATTTACACTGTTCCTTTCTACTTAATCAGTCCACTTTGTGGGAACTCGGAAGCAAGGACAGGAAGAAAAGGAGAGGAAATGTATAGAATTATAAAGAGGGGGCAAAAATGAGAATATATCAGAGAGAGCAAGGCGTAAAATCTCAGCTGAAAATGATACAGGGTGTGGATACATTGTTCATAAAAGAGTAGGGTACTGAAATGAAAAAGTAGAAGAGAAATCAGTAAAAAAAGAGATGGGGACGCTAAATAATAATGACACAAGAAAGAAAAACTTCTTTTATTTCTTCTTCTTCTTCTCTTTTTTCTTTTTCCTCTTCTCCTTCATCAACTTCTTCTTTTCCTTCTCCTCCTCCTTCTATTTGTTTTACTTCTTCTTAATCTTCTTTTTCTTTTTCCTCTTCGTCACCTTTTTCTTTTCCTCTTCTTCAATTTCTTTTTCTTCTTATTTTTCTTCTCCTTTTTTTCTTCTTCTCTTTTTCTTTTTCCTCTTCTTCTACTTCTTCTTCTTCTTACCTTCTTCAACCAACTTCTCCTTCTTTTTCCTCCTCCTCCTCTTCTTCCTTTTTCCTCTTCTTCCTTTTTCCTCTTCTTCTTCAACTTCTTATTCTTTTTCTTCTTATTCTTCTCCTTTTTTTTCTTTTTCCTCTTCATTTTCTCTTATTTTCTCCTTTTCTTTTTCTTCTTCTTCAACTACTTCTCCTTCTTTTTCCTACTCCTACTCTTCCTCTTCTTCTTATTTTTCCTCTTCTTCCTCTTCTATGTGCCGTGTCCCTTCAGGACATGGGCGATCCTGGATTTTTCACTATTTTTTTGTCTTTTGTAACTATTATTAAAGTTTGTCTTTTCTCTAACTCTCCTAATCCCTGTCCCGCCAACCATTCACACAAGCTCGTTAGATAGGTTATGCTCTCCTTTCCTCTGCCACACTCGCGTCCAGTATATCCTTTGAGTGTCAAATTTTCCAAGCCCTCTTTCCTCATTATGTTCTCTAGAAATGTCAACTAGCTCTTTCTGATTCAAGTATAAGTACCCTTTTTTGTTTCCATTTTTCTCTAAAACTTCGTTGTTTCTCGATGAGCAGAAGGAAGGAGAGAATTATGAAAGAGTGAGACAAATAAGGAAAAGCGGAGTAAATAAAAAAACGACATAAGTAAATAAGAAGAGAGGAAAGCGAAGAAAGATTTAAAGAAAAAAAAGAAAGAAAACGTAATCTTTTATATCTGAAATACAAAGAAGAATAGTTAGTCTATATCCTTCTAATGTCATCGTTAAAAAGACGCATCTTTTAATCCATATACGAGGTATGATCAAAATGTATCTGGACTAGTGCTATAAAAAGAAAACTACAACACATATTAATTCGGCATTTAATATCCTTCAAAATAGTCCCCTTCAGAATACACATACTTTAACCAGTGCCGTTTACCTTGATGAAAGCATTCTTGGAATTCCTATTTTGATAGCTAGCAGCAAACGCGTCGCATTCTCTTGGATTTCCAAGAGGTCTTGAAATTTTGTTCCTTTTAAGAGGGATTTGATTTTTAAAGAGAAAGAAGTTCATTGGGTGATTTCTGGGAATATGGTGGTTGTCGGACCTGGGGAATGTCGTACTCTGCCAAAAACTGATACACATACTAGGATCACTGATGGAACCTCTGTGGTTTGGTGAGATGACCACACTCTACACACTTTCCTTCCACGTACTGCTATGAACTACGGAAGTGAGAGAGAATGTTATAACTTAGTGTGCATGCTCGACAGAAGTGCAAGGTCAGTATGTGCCAAGCGGATTAACTGTGCGTACTTTAACTCCGTTACCATAGCAACAGACCCAATACATTTTTATCAACCTCGTATCTAAGTCATACTTATAAATTATAATGCTGAAAAGTGGAAATTGTACTAAAATGCGTTAAAACATTTCTAAGTTTTCATGTAGTCAAAAAATAGAAACTTAAAGCAAAATGGTGTTAGTTTAACCCATATCATCCTGGAATAAGTTTAAAATAATACTTTCTATTTCCATATATATAAAATATAATTATAATTTATGATTTTTAAATTAAAACTTCATTAAAATATGTTTGAAAATACTTACGTTTCTATCTAAAGTCAAGAAAATATTATCTTTAAACAAATGGCTACAATGCTAATAGTAATATTAGCCATTCCCTTATAAGGAAACATTCAGGATTCATTAATCGAGCAGCAAATGTTCCTCGAGTGACGCTTTTCTTCACTCCTTGGCCATCGGGCTAGGATCTAAGTGTAGTATCTGTTCTCCTCATTTCTAATACTAATGGTAATATTAACCGTTTCTTTATAAGGAAACATTCTGCATTCATTAACCGAGCAGCAAATGTTGCTCGAATGAAGATTTTCTTCACTCCTTGATCATCGGGCTAGGATCAAAGTGTAGAATCTGTTCTCCTCAATTTGTAATAATAATGGTAATATTAGCCGTTTCTTTATAAGGAAACATTCGGCATTCATTAACCGATCCACCAGTATATTTTTCGGTTGAAATTTATAAAATCTTTCTCATCAGACAATTTTTCAGGAAAATATGTTGCTCAAGTTCAGTAGCTGTCATGGCTTTTTTCAGTACTGAGGTGGGCAGGGGATGTTCTTCCCAAACTTTTATTTAAAGTTGTTTAAAATATCAACTTCTTGATTATGTAATCATTTGCTATCGATTTTAGTCGTTGCTTCTGTTGGTAGTCCTTAAGTGATGTGGTTTCTGTTTTTTTGGTACGTTTGTGATTCTGTAGCGCCAATCCACAATGCCCAAAGAAAGACGATCTTTGTCAAGTCTTTCGGCTTTCACTCACTCAAAGCCTTTTTTTAAATTGGACTTAGGAAGCAATTGTATACAGTTTAGGTATTTCTGAGCGGAGTTGATGCTATGGGTGACATCCATATGAACGACTTGATCTGACGAGGCTATTTAAGAACATTACTCGAGTTTTCAAGTTGATGTTTTCGTTTTGTAGCAATTGGCGGTGATGGGCGAAACTACCTCTGGCGCAGCGTATGTTTCTAAGTAAAAGAAAATTTAAAATAGCTCTTTCTATTATTGATAGGGTTTTCTTACTGACTTTTATTTGTGAAACAATATATGGGAATAAAGAACTGAGACTCTAGAGCTTTACAAGGGGGGGTCGGTGGAAATGTGCATAGGCCGACCAAGATATAAATGTAAGTAGACACACCAGTTGCTAGATCAAAAGACATACAAGTGTAACAGAATGCAGCGGTTGGCCGACCCTTGTAGATTCACCGATTTTCCCCTGACGCCAGAAGTAGGGAAAGAAGATCATGAATGACGAAGAAAAAGAAATGTGTAAAGAAAGATTTTTAAAAAAATATATTCGCTGATAAAGACACAGAAGAACAAACGAAATGAAGTAAATGCAAAGAAATTTCAAGAAATTACAAAAAAGAATGAATGACAATTCCACCATAGTAAGAACAAATCATTAAAGTTAGAACAGCAAGGAAACAAGAAAAAAAAACTGGAAAAAATTAAGGAAATTCAACGATAAAGAAGGAATAAAAAGAAAAAAGAAAAATTTGTCAAGAGAAGAAAAAAGAGAAAGAGGAAAAAATGAAAGAAGAAAATGGACTCGAAAGACATTGAAAGAAAAAACATGAACGCTTAAAAGAAAATAGCGAAAAACATGTTGAATGATTTTGACGAAAATAAACAATGTTGGAGAAGAAAAAATAAAGAATAAGAACGGACAACGAATGATAACATTACGAAGGAATAAAAAAAAGTGTTAAAGAATTTAAAAAAATAATGAATGTGAAAGAAAGAAGAAAAATGAAAATCATAGAGACGAATGAAATTATAGAAAACTGAATGAATGAAAATTATAAAAGTAAAGAACAAAGCAAGCGAATAAGAAAAATGTCAATACTAAAATAAATTCAAAGAATGAAACAAGCGAAAGAAAAAGAATCAGAATAAAAAGGGAACACGTCAGAAGAAGGAAGCAAACGAAGCTAGATTTTATTTCACAATTGCTTTCCTTTCTTCGGACAGAGCGCAACTTGAAAAAAACTCTTGAGATGTTCCCAGCTCACTGAAAAAGCGACCTGCGGCAGTATCTCTCGCATTGCACTAAATAGTGGGGGGTTGGTAGTAATATCGATGCCAGCACAACCTACAGCTGCAGTTTGTCCATTCCCGGGTTCCCGCACTCGGGCTCCTCACATTAAACTGACCTTCAAAGCATGTGGCAGTAAGTAAATAATGTAGTATTTCTTCTCATCTATGGCGGTAATGACAATATTAGACGGTATCTCATAAGGAAACATTCGGCATTCATTGATAGAGCAGACCTGTGATACCCTTTTCTTCATTTCCTGACCATCAGGCTGGAATCAAAGTATGGAGATTTTCCAAGCGTAGCTTAGATGTGGCACAAAGCTGAAAGTATGGGGCACCCAGTGAGGATCGAACTCACTACTCAGTCGTAATTGTTCTAGCGAAACAAGCTTGCTAACCATTACACCACCTAGAGGTGTCCAAATAGTTATTTTCTAAGCGTTGCTTAGATGTGCCACAAGGCCGAAAGTATGGGGCACCTAGTGAAGATCGAACTCACTTTTCAATTGTAACTGATCTAGCGAGATAAGCTAGGTGTCCAGGTTGGAATCAAAGTATAGTATCTGTTCTTCTCATCTCTAATGGTAATATTATCCCTTTCCTTATAAGGAAATATTCGACATTCTTTGACCGAGCTGTCAGTGCTGCTGTAGGTCCAAAATTATAAAATCTTTCTAAAAAAAACATTTCTCATGAAAATAGGTTTCTTATGTAGATTGTTATTGCTCTTTCTATTATTGATAGGAGTTTCCTTCCTAACCTTTCGTTTAAGGTAGTGTGTAACGTCAGGTTCTCGATTATGTCATTATGCTTTCTTCGAGTTTCATGTGTGTTATGGGGTCCACCCCTTTTTCATATGTGGACTCTACCAAGTGTACCTGGACTGCTGCCGTTAAATACCCAGAGTTACAGTCAGTGAGGTTAGTCGATAGTCAGTAGTCGGTAGTCGGATAGAGAGAGGATATACGGAGAGTGAGAGAATATACGAACGGAGATAGTGTGAGGTAACCTCTTGTAGAAGTCAGTTACAAGCACGTAGACTCTAAGGAGGTCCTACTTCGAGACTGTATATATCTATCTGTATTTGCTACTAACCACGTTCCTGGACTTACTAACAGTATTACTCTTTGTATGATTGTGTAAATACATTTTATTCCTTATATTTAATTATGGCGTTTGTCATTCCTTGGAGACCGAATTCATCTCGGAAGCCACAACAATGTGCTATCCATTTTAGTTGTAGATGCTGCTGAAAGTCCTCAAGTGATGTGGTTTCTGTTGTTTACAACAGTTCTTTGCGGTTTTTTAGCGCCATTCCATGAGAATTGTGCTTACTTCACTCGCTGGAATCTGTTTTTCACCATCGATCTGAGAAAGCGGCTGTATATAGGTGACAGTTTAGATAATTTCTGAACGGGTTTGGTGCCGTGCATGGTATCTATATAAAAGTCTCAATCTTCCGAGACTATTTAAGAAATCTACTAGTCTTTAAGTTAACTTTCCCTACCAAGTATTTGGGGAAAAACGTTATCATTTTCATATGATTTTTTTATTTGTTTTTAATGTAGTAACTAAAACACTGAGGCACCTTAAAGTACCCGAGCGGTAGCTAACACCTCTACCAAACGTATGAGTTGACAATTCTACTCGTTTCAAGCTCAAAAAGCCATAAAAAGAATCAAAAAGTTCCTAAAGACAATCGACGGACAAATACCTCTGTAGTTGGTTTTTGAACGTTATGTTTTAGACGTGTTTATTCGTCCGTGTCTGAAAAGAACACTTTCGGTAAAAACGTATATAGACGATGTTTTAGTTTTGTAGGAACTTGCCGTGTTAGGTGAAATTATCCCTACCAGAAAACATGTTAAATTTCCTAATTATAACTGATCTATACACCGAGGTATCTGAAGTGTTTAATAAATGCCTTATCTTGAATCTTTATGATGGATTCAGTGTCTGAGTTTGCAGATTGCGTTCCAATTCCAGACAGTTTATGTTTTGAAAAGGTTTATCCTGAGTCAGGTTTCTTGGCACATTTAGTAGAGGATGTTGATTTTTTTTTTTTTTTTTTTTTTTTTTTGTTCAAGATCATTCTTTTCCCAATTATGGATACCTGTATCATCGGTATGATCTATTGGCCTCAGGGAATAGAAGGGAAAAATACAAGAAATAGAGAAATCTGAGAAGCGTAATTGAAATCAAGAAGATGAAAATAAATATCAAATGAGAAATTAATAAACTCGAGGAATAACACTGACAAATGAAAACTTCAGATAATTGAATAGATGAGCAGAATTCTTAGTGTTTTTTTTTTTTACTTTTCTCTCTTTTCCATACTATGTCGTATTCACCTTCTTCCTCCCCCTCTCTCTCTCTTCTCTCTCTCTCTCTCTCTCTCTCTCTCTCTCTCTCTGTTTCACTCACTTCCTTTCCATCAATCTATCTATCTATCTATCTATTTTCTTGCCATCACCAATTCATCGGCATTCATCTCGAAATTAGGCCGGCAAAGTAAAATAAAAAAAAGAAATTCCATTTGACCTATTCGAATGGTTAAGCATCAAGATACTGGCACTTTTGTCTGCAACGCCATCTTGCGCACAACCAGCCTTATGTTTCAAATTTGAATCCGTTTGATACATTGCGATTGGCTTAGCAGACAGAAATCCCGGGCGTCGAGTTAAGCTCCCATAATGCCTTCGCGACAACACCCGACATCTTTGGCGGCCATGTTGATTAGATCATCCCAAAAAGCCAAAGTCCACTCCCTTTTCTCTCCCTACCTCTAGCCTCGTACACTTTACCTGTTATCTTTTCCCACAAGCTTAAATGTTCCACTCTCTCTTTGGCGTTTACTCTACCGCACACCTTTTGCTGTCTACTTTCTATCACTTTAAGTTTCTCTTCCCGCCTGAATTTTTCCATTACGAACGTTGAGTTATAGCGTATTTTTCGATTAGCGTTTTTATATTTCTTCTTCATTTCCGTCTCTGTGTCAAATGTTATAGCCTTCTCCTATCTCTTCTTCATCTGTATAGTTCCGTTTCTTCTTCGTCTCGTTATTATTATTATTATTATTATTATTATTATTATTATTATTATTATTATTATTACCCATCATTCCTACCTCTCCCCACGAATTAATTTCTAAATTAATACAACCAACATAATCATCCGCAATAACTGTTCTCCATCAACTATTGTTTTTGCCAAAAAAACAACATCATATATAAATTTAATTGTCCTTTGGGAGATTATATCTCTAACAAAAATGTGAATATATATATATACTGGTTTCACGACGACGACACTATTAATATGGTTTACTCTACACATGTCGGATTCAAGTTCTTTTGCAGAACATTTAAAAGAACATTCCTGTCTACATTCACGTTTTAGAGAAATATTAATTGACAATACAAGTATACTCCACCATGAAAATAACAAACAAAAACTTCAAATTCTCGAAGCGCTCTATATAAAAAAAAAACATTTATGTGCATAGCAACATTTTAAAATGTTTGAAAATGTCTATAAAAGCAATGTTTTGGGATGCTCAAATTGTAAAAGAATATTTTTTTTTTAAATTGCAGTTTGAGTATTTTTAAAACATTAAAAAGAAAAAATTTAAACTACGTTAACTCCCTTACATACTATTAACTGAAATAAATAACTAGGCCGTGCTAAAAAAATAAAATTAATATTAGTCAATTTAAAACTGAGGATTAATATTTCTTTAAAATACTGGAAAAATTAAAATAGTACAGATATAATTGTTATAAGATAAAACATGCTTTATAAATTTTATTTTAAAATAAATTATTTACATGCAGTTAAAAAGGACAATACCGATATATTCAAATCGCATGTTATATTAAGATCAATTAAAAACTTTTCTTTTTAGTTTATTTTTCTTTCTGAAAGAAGTTTGTTCACAATAAATTCAGTAAATCCATTCATAAATCATAAACATATAATATAAATTTATTTTTAGCGATATTTATTTTGGAGATAAACTAAAAAACAAAAAAATCGGTTTCACTTTTTATTTTTAATGACCCGGATTTAAATTTCATGGTTGATTATTTACCTTTACGCCGTCATGTCAGCGTGCGTTTTGTTTTTATTTGCATAGTACTCTTTTAAAAAATATAAGGTAAAAAAAAAAGATATTAATTGCAATTTTTTTAAGTAAAATATAAAGTGACGGTGCAGTTTAATTTATTATTAATTCCTAGAGTAATATTTTTTTAAACATTTTATTAAAATGTCTAAAGAAAAACGCATAATAGCTGAAACGCTTCCTCTAATCCTGGAGCATCTCCTGCTAATGGCTTTCTCTTGGATTTACAACCAATGGGCCTTTTAACCCAAGATTTGATTTCAAAAATATTATAACTGATAAGTAAAAAATAAATAAACAAAAGGCTAAAATAAATGTAATGACGTTAAAAAATACGTCAAAAAACGATATTATTTTTTCACCAACCTAATAATAAAGAGACTTTGTTCGATAAAGAAGTTATGGGGGTGGAATGGTGACATTAAACTAAAAAAAGAAAGTGACAGGAATTTAGACCGGAAAATACCTGAGTCATACAGTAGTTCCAACTACAGGTACCACTGGTGTTGCTCTAATAGAAGAAGCTTTTAATGTTTTGGAAGAATTTGATAGTATAGGCATCCTTAAGGCTGTGCTTCTGGACAACATAAATTGAAATGTTGGGTGTAAGTCGAGCCTTGTAACTGCTCTGGAGAAGAAGTTCCATTGAAAATTACATACAACAGGCTGTTTATTACATCAGAATGAGCTTGTGGCGGACTTCACATTAATTTAATTTAGATTAGGAAACCAAAGTGACGTGAAGAAAAAGAGGATAAAATGTGTATTTAACAAGATGTACAAACAAGGATGTGAAAGAAAAGCATGCATTGAGTAAAACACGAGTTGCCTCTCTTTAACTATCAATTGTTCCAAAGTTCACTGAAAGAAATATGGTTGTAATAGTTTCTGGTAATGAATGTTTTTAACAGTTTTGCTCTTTAAGAAAAAATATTAAGTGAGTATAGGGAATACTCAACACGTGAGTGGTGATGTGAGTGAGAAGATTGGCGCATGGTTTCTACAGTCGTGGATTGCTGTGGCAGCTGAAATCTCACTCATTAACTAAGAATATTCTAAGCTTATATAGATGACCATCGGCTCCGAAAGCGCTGCGCGAGAAGAATCACTTTTCACGTGCAGACAATCTGATTGGTTGGCATTGACCAATCAGCGAGTGAGCTTTGGAGAGACCCACGAAAAACTTCTGGGATCCGATCCTCCCAAAAGTGCACAAAATCGACTACATGAAAATATAGCGATTATAAAATTGTCGCATGGCTGCGATTTATAAATTGTCCATTACACAGTAGTGTTGATTTATTATCCAATGAATGCCTGTTGTTGTATAATTTGAATTTGCGTAAGTATGTATGTATGTGTGTGATGATGATCATCATTACAAGCTTCCATTCAGAGCTGTTTTTAAACATCTTGATGGTATAAGAATCCCGAATACTTTTACAGACCCACTAGGTAAATTATGTGGAAGAGACTATCATAATTTAGCACAAGTTGAATTTATAAAAATCAGTGGCCCTATTGATAAGGGACAGAATTAAACAATCCGTTCAAAAATGAAATTTGTGAACCTGCAATCACTGAAAATTTTTCAGAATATGAAATTCAAACATCTCTTATAAATACCAGAAAATTAAAGTTGCCTGATTTTCCTTCACATTCTCAAAGTGTTGAAAGAGCAGTGAAGTTAACTGAATATTCTCTTGTTGTTTACAGATTTGAAGCAAGATAAACGTATTCTTACAAAAAAGTTGTGTCGTCACCAAAGACCTGTCTTTTGCTTCTAAAATTTTGATGATATGATTATATAAATATTGGATTTAATTAGTTTTTATATAATATAAAATTTATTTATTAAAATAGTTAACTGTTTTGGTTTACTGTTGAAATAATAATATTTTCCAATCAAATATTGCCAAAATGAACGGCTTTTTAAACGCATTTTTAGTGCTGATTTTTGGTTGGATTTCCTCAAAAGGGGTTTAAAGCTAGGAATCACAAATCTGGGGTGAGTTTTATCTGATTAAGACCCAACTATCTAAACTAGTCCAAAGTTTTACCAGTAAAAACTGGTAAAATCGACCTACACTATGAGTTATTAAATAGGTCAATGTCTGATCCTTACCCGCCTCCCTTACTCTTAAGTATTTTAATAAAAATAGTTTTAAAATTATTCCTATCTCTCCCTATCTTCTGTAATTTCGACCATATCTGTTGTCCTACTCCTCCTCCTCCTCTTATTCTTTCTCTCTCTATCACCTTACATCAAATTAAAACTACTCCGCAAAAGTGTATAAAAACAATACGTAAATTTAAAACCATTTTTTATGCTTGGAAATGTGATCTGGGAAAGCAGGAAAAGAAAATACCTTCCTGGGGAAATAAAATATAATCAATGGACCCTTAAGATTGTCTGTTTTCTAATTAAATTAATATGTATATATATATATATATATATATATATATATATATATATATATATATATATATATATATATATATATATATTTATGTGTGTGTGTGTGTGTGTGTCTGTTTTAGGCGGAATATATTGCAAAATTATTCATATATATATATATATATATATATATATATATATATATATATATATATAACAACTAATGACTTATGGTTTTCCCAAACTTCGAATTTTTTTAGAAAAAACAGACGCTCTTAAATTTGTTAAAAATTCAACCTTAGCGTTGCGACTGCACGCTTCATAAGTTTCTATTCGTCAACAATAACACAATTCTAACAAAAACATATTTTGATTGGTATTTAATTTTTCGAGTCCGCTATTACCTGGATCTACTGAAAAACAAAAAACAAAAATAAATAATTTTCATGCCTGAGGATAGATGAATGTAAAGCCGAAAGTACTAGCAGAATAAAAAAAGACCTTATACAACTTAAAAACAAGGATCATAACATTCATCGAGTGGTTCGTAGGTTAATGTAACTTTAATAAATTTGTTTGCGAAGATGTTTTTCGCCATTTATATCATTAACTTTACCCATCTACTTTTTGTATGAATGATTCATGTAATATAAATTGAACTGCACCATATATTTGATATATATATATATATATATATATATATATATATATATATATATATATATATATATATATATATATGCAGCAACTGTTATATTAAACATCATTTGTTAAATATGAAGGACAAGAAAAATTTTATTAATATTTTTATTTAGTCTTTTCTGTGTTCTTATATTTTCCTGTTTTGTGGGAGTACAAAAATTGCCGATACCGTCCATTTTCTCAAGCGCTTATTCATTTTTATATATGATAAGATGAAAATATAGTTTTAAGGTATGCGATATTTATGGGTTAAAGTGCTCAATATCAGAGATAGGACGTATGTAAATATAAAAGTGGACATTGCGGTCAACATCCTGCGGCGACAGTGTGTTTCATGCTTAAAGACAATAGTCAGGCCATACGTATTGTGTTTTGACTCGACTATTTATATATACCGGTCAGTGATGAATTATGGGTAGGTCTATTGTATTATTCTAATAGTAAGCGGTAATGGTTATGTCTCAAAGTATTCTCTAGTTGTAGAGTGGAAATAATTGTGAATCCGAATGCAGTTGTATGGCTATTTTATAGTGTTGTCTGTTGTTCTTTATTATAGATTGCTACGTTATTTGTTCTTGGTTGTTATTATTACATTTCTGTATGTTTACGTGTGCATTCTTAGTTTGTTAATTTGTTTATTATTTACTTTTTTTGCTAATTTATTGATTTGGATTAATTAACTTTATTTTATTTCATTTTAATTTTTATTTAATCGCTTTTATTTTTCTGCGTTTTTAGATTTCGATTTTTAAGTAACATAGTTTAATTTGCTTTCGTGTCTGCATATTGAGATGATTTCTAATCGTTTATTTAGTAGTTTGTTCCGGGAAGTTAATTACGGCTATTTTATCCTCCAATCAGAGTTTACAGTTTTTTATTTATTGTTGTAGGCTGATACTGTTTTCCTTATTTTCCATAATATGTTTGGTGCGATTTGTTTTTTAATTTCCCATGTATATTTAGAAAGCATTACTATTTGTGAAGGTTGCTTTGTGTGCATAGTTTCTTTGTTTCCAGAGTCCTTCGGGTACTTATATTTTTATTTCAGTATCTTCTGATTTTACAGTGGCTTGATATATTACATTGTTCTGCAAGCAATTTCTGTTTAAGGGACATTCGTTATTTTTTTTTTTTTTGTTGTTTGTTTGTTTGTTTGTTTTTTTGTTTGTTTGTTTTTGTTTTTTTGTTCTGGAGATGCAGGTGTGTTTGATTTGTGCAGGTTGTTTGTTGTTGTCCTGTTATTTTTATTATTATGTGTTTCTTTTTCTCGGAGCAACTATAGCTGATTTTTACTGTTTTTGTTGAATGTCTTATGGACAATACTTGGTGTACGGTGTGTTGAACTATGTGATGTTTCTTTTCCATTTGGCTATTTTTGTGATTTGCGTGTGTGAGTCTTTCCGAAAATCCACTATCTTTTAGGGCTGTTTCATAATCTTTCTTGGTGTCGTTGAAGATGTTTTCACTCGAAGAATTGGCAGATAGCAAGCGATTAATGGATTGTGAGATCTGCTTGATTATTGATGGAGGGTTGTTGGAAGATTTGTGCACATAGAGTGTTGTGTCATTAGGTTTTCTGTAGGGTTGATATGTGGTATCTAGAAAATGTACTTCTTTTAGGTTCGGTTTTATGTCTATATCGAATCAAATATATTTGATTTTATGATTATGATTATTCTTCTGGTTTTGTCTGTTACAGTTTCGGAAGATTATGAGGCCTTCGTCCGTGCAGAGGTCTACATAATTTTTCTGTATGAGTTTAATGAATATTTTCTTCCTAAGCTTGTTTTTACAAATGATTTTAATTCAAGCTTGATTAACCGATTTCTCACCAGGAGCCTCTACCCATTCCGCCATTCTCTGCTTCCGGAGAATCAGAAAAAGATTTCCTATCTGATAGAATTCTCCTATCCATTTGATACGAGAACGGAAGTAGAGAACAATCGATAACTACAATAATTTAAAGTATTCTGAATATTTGAGAAGGACGAGCAAAGAAAGTAATTACAGTACTAGTGATCATTGGAGTACTGGGGTGTTGTACAATAAACATGGATAAATCTTGCAGATATTAGATTATGATTTGGGAACAGAGCAATTACAAAAGAACATGACTGCTCGGACATTGAGCATACTCCGGGATATTTTAACAATATTCACTTACTACCACGTTCTCTTTCACTATTAAACACCTCATTCTTTATTAACTTTTTTTTTTATTGTGAAACTATATCTAGAGTGTGTGTGCTAAATAAAAGAGAATAATTTAATATTAAGGATTAAGAAAAAAAATTCCAAAATAATAAACAGCCACACAGGAAAATGTTGGAAAAAAGTCGTATTTCTGAGATGCGATATATTTCACAGGATCAGTTGACGGTCACAACTATCACCAGAAAAAAAAAGATGTGATCCGGGTATTGACGTCTCAGCAACTAAGCGAAAAACACGAGATTTCCTGATAAAATTCTTGAAAGTAAGGTTGTTTTTTTTTTTTTTGCTTGGTAGCAAATATATGGGTCTGTGAAAGGCTAGTTGATGGAAGTTTCTTTTACTCACTATACCCTTTCCATCGCTGGAACAATAAAAGTAACAAACACGGATCATACGCTTGGTGCTATTTATTACTACAATAACGTCTTTCTCGATGTGACTTTCAGTAAGAAATAGTTTGACCTTTGCTATAACGACCGTAGTCCCCAAAACACTAGTCCTAGCCACATACAATGTTATAACAATGTCACAATCGTGCCCTATGTTGACTGAAATTTAGTACACAGATTTATATTTTTAGAGGGAGTTCGATCCTTTTAGGTTCCTCATATTTGTGGCATTTTGCCAGACTAAGATCCACATAGTAAATATTCACTAATTAATACTGAACTTTTGACACGGATATCTATGTGTCGGACATAAACCTTTTGCGACAGAAGGTAAGAATTGCTTAAAAGCCAACGTCAGCGACAGACACCATGTTTTCTGTTGCAGAATTCTAGCAAGGAAATAGCAATATCATTTGGGCGTGCCACACAATTATTGGACAAATGGAACCAAGTGATGTCGCGGTCACAATTCTTCTTCCATTGGGTTCGGTGAGAGTTGCGACGTGGGCGTGAAGTCTTTGGCGAGGTTTGTAACATTCATCCGGACGCTATGTCAGTTCCGGAGAATATGGTTCTCGTGTATGTCATTTGTGCGTACGTTCTTGATAAAAAAGAAGGGGAGGGGGATAGAAATAGAGGAGGATTATGACACAAGTAGAGAGAAAAAGTGTTAATTTTATTCGAAGGAGTGAAAAATGAAAGACATTATTAGAGATTGGGAGAGAAAACGAGATGAGAGATATCAGTGGCGATTGAAATATGAAAGAAAAGATGGCATTAATAATAACTGTTTCGTGAAATTAAAGATAAATTTAAATTTACAAAGAAAGAAAGAAAGAAAGAAAGAAAGAAAGAAAGAAAAGATTTAAGGTATTAATAAACGAAATAAAAGAGAGAAAAATAAAAGAGGATTCAAGATGTTTAAATGGAAGAAATTAATAAGAAGGAAGAGGAAAAACATATAAACTTATAATTCTGTAAAAGAAAGAAAGAAAGAAGCAAATAAAGAAGCAAATAAAATTGTATCTATCAAGGTAAAGTTTGAATTAGAAGGGGTACTAAATAAATGAATAAAATAAAAGAAAGAAAGAAAGAAAAAAAGAAAGAAAGAAAGAAATCTAGCGCTATGTATCAAGATAAAGATTGACTTAACGACTTGGAAAGACTGTTCAATGAATGAATGAATGAATAAGGAAAAGAAAGAAGTAAATGTTGTTGTAGCTATTAAGGAAAAGACAGGGTTAGAGAGGGTATTAAAAGAAAGAAAGAAAGAAAGAAAGAAATGCACTAGACAATGCTTAAAGAATGAAAGAAAGAAATGCACTAGACAATGCTTAAAGAAAGAAAGAAAGAAAGAAAGAAAGAAAGAAAGAAAGAAATTCACTAGACAATGTTTAAAGGAAGAGAGAAAGAAAGAAATGCACTAGACAATGCTTAAAGAAAGAAAGAAAAAAAGACAGAAAGAAAGAAAGAAAGAAATGCACTAGACAATGCTTAAAGAAAGAAAGAAAACGCAATGAAAGTGGATCCAAGATGTTAGAATGAAAGTAATAAAGAAGGAAAAGAAAGAAATAGTTAAGAAAGAAAGACAGAAAAATCTATAGAATATTAGTAAAGAAGAAAGGAAGATATAATTCATTTATAATAAGTAAAGAAAGAAAGAAAGAAAGAAAGACACGATAAAAAAAAATAATAGGACAGGAAAATAAAAAAAAGAAATCAATGTTTTTTGATAATAAACTATTACAGAAAGAAAGTATTCAAATAAAATGAGAAAAAAAAAACTGATCGTGTAAATGAAAGTAAAAGCAAGAGAGTGAACAAAAAAAAGCGCGGGAAACCAAAGACAAGGCAGAATCGACAGCCCGAGTGGCATTTAGCCGGTGTGCCGATGACAGTTGATTGCAAAGCCTGCAGCTTATTAGCTGCAATTCATGGCGAGTGTTTCGACAAGGCGAGAATCGCGTTTCCTTGGAGTTCATCCAAATTTTGTCACCGATCGGCCACACTGTCCAAGAAAAGGTGGACGGACGAATATGGAAGTAGAAGGGAAAAGGCCGAAAAGAAAGAGTCACCATGAATAAAAGCAAATAAATAACACATTCGAAGAAACATTTATCTTGATTAATGACTGAAAATTAGCTTTCTACTTGTTGGGTCTCTCGATATGCGTACGTGTGAAAAATGTCCCGGTGGAAATGTTTGCTTTCCACCCACACAAACATATAAACAGATACCCAGAGACTCTTTCTGATCAACTCGAAAACGGCAAATCGAATCAGTTTCCTCCGTCATGGATGATCATAAGATAAATACGTAGAATGAGCATTGACGAGGATCGAGTGTTCATTTGAATATAACGACACACATTCATTCTTATTCATAGCATTTCATTAACTGTCACTTCGCTGATAGCAAGATTATCAAATTTCAAATCTAAATTGTGTGTCCGAGTAAAATACTATACTTATTAGAAACTAAATTGTTTGTTAGTATTATTTACATTATTCGGACAGTTATCCTCATCTTCATTGACATATTCAGAACGTTTCGGCGATTGTAAGCTCCGGCCTCCTTCAGGTGAGTGGAATTTCGAACCGAACCCTATATTTCATCCACTGCAGTAGATTATTCTAGTTCCGCGTGCTATGTCTCTTCCGGATGTCTAGACACTGGGCCATGTGTTCTTGAGAGTACATGGACCAGTGGATAAAGACTGGTTAGATCCAGTGACTAGACCCAGAACGGTTGTGAGTTCAATACCAGCCTACAGCAGTGTGAACCAAAGTTGGAGAGTTGGGTTAAAGGGAAATAACTGAGACATCCGGAAGAGGCATGACACGTGGAACTAGAACAATCTAACCCGGTAGAAAATATAGTATACCGACAAATATAAGAATTTTAACACTCGCACAGGCTAAGAAAAAAATTGGAATTTCGAGTGAACCCTTTATTTCGTCCACCGGGTTAGATTGTTCTAGTTCCACGTGTCATACCTCTTCCAGATATTTCAGTTATTTCCCTTTAACTCATTCTCCAAGTTTTGGTTCACCACTGCTGTGGATTGGTATTGAACTCATAATTTTTTTCTTAGCGTGTGCGAGTGTTAAAATTCTTATATTTGTCGGTATACTGTCTTTTCCTTGTAGTGGTTTTCCAAAATGAAAGGAAATGTTATTTGTTCGTGTGTGTGTGTGTGTGTGTGAGAAAGAAGCGAGGGTGAAAGTGAGGAGGAAAGTGTAAATGCCCCGTATCTTGATGAGGAAGACAGGTCAATGTATAAGGGAATTCCGTTTAAGTTGAGTCCCGTGACCTGTTGCTGGTGGTCTCTCCTTACTGGTTTGTCTGTCTGGAAACTTTGCTTAAATACCTTTCAAAGGGATCACGAAGCATGCTTTTTATTGTTGACGGGGACGTAACCCGTTGGTTGAAAAATGTTAAATATTTATTTTTGAAGCATTAATTTTTTTTTAACCGGAACAATGCGTAGTCCTCCGACTCCGAAACCATTTTTGTCATTTGCTGTTTGACTTTCTCGGTGTTTCTTCGCTCCACGCACGTTTCGGTTGCAATTTATAAAAATTTTCTATCAAAACAATTTTTAAGGAAAAGAGGTTCCCAATTCCATTAACGGTTATCGTTCTTTCCATTATTGGTGGGAGTTTCCTTACTAACCTTTTGTTTTATATAGTGTGGAAACTCAACATATTATTTCATTATTTTCCCCTCGATTTACATATACTATCCATTTTAGTTATTGATGGTGCTGAATGTTAAGTGATGCGATTTCTGTTATTTGGTACAGTTTGTGTGTGTGTGTGTGTGTGTGTGTGTGTGTGTAATTCTCATGCATTAGTCCGCGAAGTTAAAATAAGGGCGGTCCTCACTAAGACCTCGGCTTTTCCATTCGAGAAAGCGGTTGTCTTCAGCTGATAGTTTTTATATTTCTGAATGAATTTAGTGCCACGCATGACATCCATATGAAAACCACGACCTGACGAGGCTATTTAAGAACACGAGTTTGTGGGTCAATGTTTTAGTTTGTTTTAGCAATTAGTGGTGTTAGGTGAAAATACTGCTGGTATTTACCCATTCCCCCACGAGAATGAGATGTGACACAAGGTCGGATTAATGTTGGGACCCGAGCGCGTACACTTGGGCAGGGACAAAAATTCCCCTCAGCCCCCGCAACCGTCGCTTGTGCTGGCCTCCGTGCTCGCACCGATCCCTCCCTCTGGTGTAATTGGAGAGCGCGGCCTCGGGCAGCTGTTCCCCAGGGCTGGGCACCTCTTCAGTATTATTTTCTCAGTTGCACCCCCAACCTTAGACAGAGAAGCCCCTGAGCGCACTCTGTCCAAGGACAGAGACGCAACTGAGAGATGATAAATAAAGCGCGTACACCCCCTCTAAGGAGGGGAAGCACGTCGATCTACTCCTATCATCGCCTATTCTAAGTTCAATTTCTTTTCTCCTCTGCTATATTTTTTCTAATTGATACAGCGATATATTTGAAGTGTTTAGTATTTTCTAATTATGCATCCTAAATGATGCATTTATGCTTTCATTCCAATTCCATATCATTGGTTATGTTTTGGAAAGGTTTATCTTGAGTTCTATTTCCTGAAAGTCTAGGTAGAGAATGCTGATATCTTTTTTTATTCAAGATCATTACTGTTATGGTGAAACACACCTATTCTATAGTTAATAGACTCTCCCACCTAATATAAGTAGGAGTAGTAAGAGAAACGACGGTCAGTCGATGTCGGACGACCGGCTGAACGGTTGAACTCTCTGCCTTCGGGCGGGGAGGAACCCGAACGAGGCTACGCGGAAGGGCGGAATCTCGTTCGGGGAGGTAAACTGACCCTGAACCCGTTTATACGGGTTCAAAGGGTATATTTTTGGCCGAGCCCACGGGCTCGGAGATCCCGCGTTAAACCGGCCTTGTACCACCTGATACCCTCGTGGGGGGTGACTAAATACTAGTCGATGTCGGACGACCGGCTGAACGAGGCTATGCCGAACGGCAGAGTTTCGTCCGGGAAGGTAGGCAGACCCGATCCCGTTTATGCCGGGTCTACGGGGATTTTTGGCTGAGCCTTACGGGCTCGGGAACCCCACATTAAATTCGGCCTTGTGCCACATGTGACTGCGTGGGGCAGTTACTAAATAGCGTCGATGTCAGACGACAGTAGTCGAATACGAAAGTAGTCAGCGACTACAGCAAGATTACTCTGCGTAATACCTATTATATCATGTTCCTAACGTTTTGTACGTCGAACCTATTTTAGGACTGATTTAGTACAAATACAAGCCTCCACTGCGAAATCAATCCACAACAATTACCTTGCGAGATAAAAATACAACTCTGTTTGGTCAAATTTCGGTCCTTTTGTGGTGAAACTGGGGTGGCTTCTCCAGTCAGAGAGACTAGGCGCTGGTATATGGAAGCTTTGCGCCACTCAGACTGTATTTCCTCTATCTCGGATGTACCGACAATTCAGGCCATTACATTAGAGGACAGCTTGGTTTCAACAGTTACCTGAAAGTTTTCAGTGTTAGCAGCCAATCGACTTCAGGGCTCCACTTCGGATTTTCTCTCTGGACTTAAATTCATAGCCTTTTCCGTGCTTGGATATGATCGCAAGGCAGCGGAGGTTTAAAATCGGGGTTTGCCTTCCCCTAAATGGACTCCCTGACTGGGCTATCGAGCCCCGTCTACACGAAATTCTTATCTAAGCACTCAAAAGTCATGGAAGACGGACGAACGTTATCTTGAAACCCTTGCAAACATTACTCGCGAAATCTCAGGCACTTATTTGCTTTTTAAAACAATTTTCAATCACCTTTTCAGGGCCCCACCGTCAGTAGCCTTGATTTGTATTTCTTAATTGTTAATTCCACGGGATGAAATATCTTCACATTCAATACTGAGCGAAATAAAGCGTAGTAGAGATAGGCGAGGAAAATAGAATGGACGAGCAAAGTTCAAATTCCGGGCTCATCTCTTGTGTTCACTTTCGCATGGGGAAGGCATGGAACCGTTTCATCTCGCAGCTGTGCAAGGGAGACAGTTCTTTCTAGACCTGGGGGAAAACCTGAAGAAAAACTCTGAATTCGAAACCTTGGAGAAGGTAAAGGGAAAACACTCTACTATCTTTCCCAAGAATTTATGGCAATTCACAGATAATCAAGGAAAGGAAACGAAACGAAAGGAATCTGTGGAGAACCATGATCACCTATGTTCAGAAAGGAGAAAGATAACTGAATTCGAAACCTTGGAGAAGGCAAAGGGAAAACATTCCACTATATTTCCCAAGAATTAATAGCAATTCACAGATAATCAAGGAAAGGAATCTGTGGAGAACCATGATCACCTATGTTCAGAAAGGAGAAAGATAACTGAATTCGAAACCTTGGAGAAGGCAAAGGGAAAACACTCCACTATATTTCCCAAGAATTAATGGCAATTCACAGATAATAAATTACAAGAATCTATAGAGAGTTATGATTGTCTTCGTCATGAAGAGTCATGGTATTAAAAATATCGAAATACAGACTGTCGGGACATGAAGAACTGAAGGAAAAAAAATATTATTATTATTATTATTATTATTATTATTATTATTATTTCTCCCTTGAATTTCTGTTTTATACAGCTTTCATTCCGGGTCCCAAACTGAGACCTAAGGTCAGAAATAGTTTCATGACATTTTCCACTTGTCATATTTGTAAAGAAAAAAGAATCACACACATTTTACATCTTAATGTGTGAGCTCTGCTCGTGAGTACATTTTTTTTGTATTTTTAAGGTATACGCTACCAGGAATCACTTCTATGAGTCTATAGGACCCTTTTTCCAGGAATTCCTGGTAGCCCATGCTTTAAAGAAATACAAAAAAATTATTATTATTATTATTATTGCATGTTGTCACTTTGTTCTGTGGAACTGACTCGCAAGAGGATATTTCTTCGGTCACTACAATCTTAACCAGTTCAAGTCTAGGATTAATTATCTTCCACTCCTATCCGTATAAACTGTCTCTCAACATAACCATCTACCATGAGTGGTCCTTTGTTTAGGGTGAACAAAATAAAAAAAAATGCCAAGTCTTCAATCGTCTTCAATCGTCTTCAAACATTAAATCGAAATATATTTTGAATATATTAACAGATTGTCGTTGTGTACAATATAGCACTTTCAGTCTCTTCGCTGCCCATTGTCACCTAATAGCTTCTGGGTTAATAATGAATAATATATAAAATAATAAATAAATAATAAATAAATTATATACATACAGCATTAGGGGAACGATTTTGATTCTCACTTGTTAACCCACTGCTAATAAAAAGAAGGAATTTAATGCCAATCTCCTGTCGTTGTTAATAATAATGTGTGTTGTTTGTGCTAAATAAATTAGATTTTTGATACATTTTTCTCTTCAAGAGAGAAATGGCGCATTATATTTTGAACAGGACCGTCTGTAAAATGGCACTGTTCACCAAATCTGATCCTTTTAGCTGTTATCACTCTTCATTTGCGCTTGACGTTAAAGATTTTCTATGATTGTCTCACCTTATTATAAAAAGCATGTAATGGAGAATTAGACATTGCGAAAGGGTACAAGTTTTCTTTGTATGATGATATGTTATTTTTTTTTCTCAGAAAAAATTGAATATTCTTTTAACAAATGGAACAAAAAATTAGTTCTATACTGGATGTTGACATTTCTAAGTATTCTAATTATTTCCTTAAATAGCTTTTTGTTAATATTGCTACATTTCAATGGGTCCTTGTTCCTGAAAAACGACAATATTAATTTCCGAACAATGTAATATAGGTTCCTCCATTAGGTTACGTAAAAAAGCAGCATATCTCGATGAAAAAAGGTCCATAAATCAATGAAAACAAAGTTTTGTCTCAATATGTTTATGTTGTTATGAAGAGGAATGACCAAAGTATTTTTTAAATATTTTGTGAAATTTTTTACTCCTTTCTAACACGTAGAAGATTTTGGTTAAATTTTTTTTTTTTTACGACAGAGCAATAAGAGAAAAAAAAGTTTTGTTTTATTTTGCGCTTTTTCCAAGGAAAACACACGTTAATTTAGGAAATTCTTGCAAAAATCAAATAATTGTCGGATTTTAATGAAACTTTCAGGACTTATTCAGAAATAAATTAATTTTTTTTTTAATTTTTTTTTTTCTTTTTAGAAAATCTTGTTAAAAACAGATTTTTTTTTAACATGTTTCCACCCACTTACATATTTTCATGAAATTTCGAGAAATTAAATCTTTAAGCACGGGATTTGTTTTATTAGTTATATACAGGGGTCTTTATAGAAAGTAAATCACCAGTTTTTTTTTTGTTTTGTTTTGTAAAACAGTTCCCCGTTTCATAGAAAATCTGCTCTGAATTATAAAAAAAAATGTAAAAAGTATGACATTAATTAATTAGAAAAGCTTTGACCTGCTTTTGTAAATACGTTATATTAAGGACATTATTATGTGAAGAAATAAAAATTTTTCGATGAATAATGTATTTTTTACAAATGTTTTTTTTCCATTTTTAAAATTTTTTTTCATTAACTTCTTAATACTTCAAAAATCGTTTAAAATTATTTATTGCTTTTAAGCACGTAATGCAATGATAACGTTTATGAAAAAGTAAATTTACGAATCGAAATTTGAAAAGCACATAGCAGTCGTTTGTCCCCGAATATTCTTAAAATAATTTAAAAAAAGAATTTTTATTGAAAAAAACGTTCATAATTTCTACGTATGGAAATGTATACATGACATAATCCTTAAAAAATTTAAACAATTATCTAATTAATAAAAACTTTAAACAATTATCTAATTAAGAAAGTATGAAATAAAAAATTGATATTACATAATTGCTGAATAAAAATGTTAATATTTTAAAAGTACTAGTTAAAAACGCGAAACTGCGTTCGCTTACTTTGCAAAAATTGTCAATTTTGATCATCCATAGTAATCTGTCATCACCTCGTCACAATCGATTTCTTTGATAAATTCAGACATATCGTTAAATGTTTGGATACAAATTTTTATGCTATAAGTAAGTACTGTTTGTTTCATATCAGATTAATTTAACTTTAAATTTTCTACTTTTACTCAAAAAACGTGTCAAAAATATATAAATTTATATTAGGAAGAAGATTAAAATCAATTTCTGTTTTTTGTGTTTACGAATTTCTTTTAAAAAAATTAAACAAAAATCGAGCATATATTTGACATTCCAATCTATATAATTTCTATCTGAAAGACACCACAACATGTTACTTACTGTAAGTAATAAATTTAATGCTTTAGCTTTCAATTGATAACAACATATTGAGACAAAACTTTGTTTTTGTTGATTTATGAGCCTTTTTTAATCGTGATATGCTGCTTTTTTACGTGACCTAACGGAGGTACCTAATGTAATATATGCGAACACACAAACATGCATGTCAGTTTGTATTATGTTAGTTATCTGATATTATATATATATATATATATATATATATATATATATATATATATATATATATATAATAAAAAGTAAAATAAATATAGCACTGCATAATACCTACGTAATTTCAACATTTTTAAATATAATGGGCATGTGTGTAAATAAACAAAATTTTATATTTTTTAATTCTTCAAAGTGTGAATAATTTAGATACATTTTTGTGAAATGGCTACGAATTCTCTGTGGACCACTAGAAATGCTATGTGGACAAGTAAAATACTATGTGGCCAGTATATATATATTTGCTGATACCCCCTGACGAGTAGACAGAGTGATTACTGGAGGATCCGTCTATGAATCTCTGAAGTCAGGATGCTGAAGTTAACAACAATCAGTGAAGTGGAAAACTTCATATTTGTAGTAATATATATATATATATATAAATTCCCAAGAAGATAGAATCCAGGTAGAACTCAATGTCCAGGACAGAGTAAGAATATAATATAAAAGGCTCAAACACTAATATTCCATGGTTATAATTTTATAAGTTATTCATTGGAATCGTAATCACGATCCAGTTCATCAGACCTAGAAATTCACAATATTTTCCGATTTCTTGTTGAACTTGTAGGTCTGATGAATTGGATCGTGATTACGATTCCAATGTAATAAATTATAACCATGAAATATTAGTTTTTGAGCCTCATATATATATATATATATATATATATATATATATATATATATATATATATATACATACATACATACATACATATATATATATATATATATATATATATATATATATATATATATATATATGTATGTATGTATGTATATATATATATACACACACAGTAGAACTTCCCAATTCCGAACATAATCTAGGCTTCCTCGAA
>OZ010601.1:77692814-77702814 GCA_963932145.1 Acanthosepion lycidas
TACTTACGGACGATAAAGGGTATGCCCCCATTCCCATAAATACAGTAGTGAATACTGTATGTTGTCTAGAGTCGGAGATTCGTCTCCAGCTGTGCTGGTCAAACTCTCTGCCACCGGGCGAAGAGGATCCCCAGACGATGCTATGTTGAATGGCAGAGTCTCGTCTCGAGAAACGGCTAATACGGGGTCTACGGGTAATTTTGGCCGAGCCTACGCGCTCGGATACCCCACATTAAATTCGGCCTTGTGCCTCATGTACCGCGTGGGGCGGTTGGTAGATATCCTAGACTTGGAGATTCATTGTGGAATTCATTTGACTCACTTCTAGCAGTTGACTACTTCTACGCGCAGCTGGCGAATCTTATATGTGTTGTTCTTGTCCTAAGTATTATCGTTATTACCTACTTTCTTTTGATTATTCTATGCAGTAATCTTCCCTAGGTTACAACAATATATATACAGGGTGCGATGTATAAATTTTCGTCTAAATTACACAAAAATAAATATCATTAACATCTTATTTAACACATATATAGGATGCGATGGGTAAATTGCCTCCATTTCGTCCATTCGTGTTGTTTGATTTTGATTTTGTCGACTGCACAGTATAGTTGTGCCAGTTTTGAGGATCCTGGAACAACCTCTTAATTAGTGTTGACTCCAATCACCCTGACCCCGTGTGGTAGCACCTGTTAGGGTTCCAGTTATGGGCAAATAGTGAACCCCCAAACTAGACTCAATACATGAAAATATAAAAATACATTACAAAATAATTACCAGCAATACATTTTCATAGTAAAAAAATACCAGAATTACATTTTCATAGTAAAAAAAATACCAGAATTACATTTTCATAGTAAAAAAAATACAAGAATTACATTTTCATAGTAAAAAAAATACCAGAATTACATTTTCATAGTAAAAAAAATACCAGAATTACATTTTCATAGTAAAAAAAATACCAGAATTACATTTTCATAGTAAAAAAAAAATACAAGAATTACATTTTCATAGTAAGAAAAAATACCAGCAATACATTTTCATAGTAACAAAGAATACCAGAAATATATTTTCATACTAAAAAAAAAAATACCAGCAATATATGTTCATAGTAAAAAATACCAGCAATATATTTTCTTATTAAAAAAATACCAGCAATACATTTTTGGAAAAACATTACCTAAACTCACAAAAAAATAAAATTTCAGCATTAAATGACCCATAAGGTGTTGACATGCCGTTAAACAAACCAAACCCAAGTAAAACATGTAAGCCACCTAGTGAGAATCGAAATCATTACAGCAATAATAAGAATAGTTTACTTTATGACAAAGTAACCAAGTGCGATACACATAAACAATAAAAAAAAAAAGTAAGGATTCTCAATGGCAATACTTCATTTTAGATTTGTGGTAAAGGCCTGGAAAATCATTAGATGCAATGTGATGAGCTAAACAACGAAATAATTCTAAAACAATCATGTTCCTCCATCTCAGAAGTTATCAAAACAAGAAACATAAGAATCCGAGTTTGAATCATAATTGTAATGTTAATGGTAATATTCGCCATCATAAGGCAACATCCAGGTTTCATTGGCAAAGCAGCCAGTATCTTTCTTAACTCTCTGGCCAACGGGCTAGGGTCAAAGTGTAATATCTTTTCTCCTCATCTCTAATGGTAATATCAACCGTTTCCATATAAGCAAACATTTGGCATTCATTGACAGAGCAACAAGTGTTCCTCGAGTGAAGCTTTTCTTCACTCCTCGGCGATCGGTCTAGGATCAAAGTGTAGTATCTGATCTCCTCATCTCTAATGGTAATATTAACCATTTCCTTTTAGGAAACATTCGACATTCATTGAGTGAATGGCCAGAACTACTGTCGGTTGAAATTTATAAAAGCTTTCTCTTAAAACAATTTTTCAGGAAAATAGGATTTTCAGGTCCAGTAATCGCTCTTTGAATAGTTTGAAGTAATGTAATGTCAACACCTTGATTATGTCATTATTTTCTCTCTGATTTTGATTTTCTATCCATTTTAGTTGTTACTGATGTTGGAAGTCCTCATTTCATTTGGTTTCTGTTATTTGATACTGTTCTTTGTGATTCAGTAGCGCCAGACAACAAGGTTCGAAGAAGGATGGTGCTCGCTAAGACCTACACGCTTTATTAGTTCGTAGCCATTTTTAACAATCTGAGAAAGTGGTTGCATACATTTGACAGTTTAGATCTTTATGAAAAATTGAACACCGCACATGACGAGGTCGTTTTTATAAAATGACTCGAATTCTTAAGTTAATGTTTTGGTTCTGTAGCAACTTGCAGTGTTGGGCAAAACTACCCCTTGCGCCCCGTATTCTATGTTCAAATTTCTTATCTCCTATATTAAATTTCTTATAACTTATCCACACACCGAGATATCATTCCAGTTCCAGATCATAATTTCCTTTTTTTTAAAGGATTTGTCGTGAGTCCTACTCCCTGGAATACATGGTAGACCCTGTTAATGTTTTGTTTTTATTCTTATACCAACTTTATCGTCGCAGAATTTCAGACAGCAAGGAAGCGTTACATAGGTTGGGTGATTATTTATGCCAACCTTCATTGGGTTATTTAATGTCAAAATTTATATGGGGCACTCAGTAAGGATCGAACTCACATCTCAGTTGTGATAAACAGAATAACATTACTAGCCATTACCCCATGCCAAGAAGATTAGGTTGGTTGTTTTTATATGACAACCCTTGTTGGGTTATTTAATGTAGAATTTTGCACGCGGTACCCCCCCCAATGTGTGTATCAAACTGTTTAAACTCGCTAGCCATTATCCAACGTCAAGCTACGTAAATCCCAGAAAAGAAATAGATTACCTTTGATTATCAGTGCAACACAAACATAATCTAGGAAAGAAATGGAAATACAATAATACACAACAGGACCTCACCCGAGAAATGGTTTACTTTAATTGTTTTTGTTTAGCAGTATATAAACACCTCTATGGGTTATTTAATGCCAAAATCTAAATATGAAAATTCAAAGTTTGTAATTAATTCAAGAGAATGACATTATTTGATGATTAAATTTTAATTACTTAGCTGCATTTCAAACGAGGAGAAAATTATATTAATCATAGAAAACTGTCCTTTGTTTTTATTTATTTATTTTATTTTTTTATTTTTTTGAGAATATATGCCATGTCTTCAATTTTACTGTAATAAATGTATTATTGGTCATTTTTTTAAAAATACGTTTCTGGTAATTTCACTACAAAAATGTTAGTCATGTGTATGACAAAGAAAGTACATCAGGTAGCAAGTCCTTTGATCGGGAGACTGGCGGTTTTGAGGGGCGTTGCTTAATTGCTCTTGTTCCCAGGTTCACCCTGATCGTGGTTGGTAGAAATTTTTAGGATTCCAACTATTGATAAATAGTGAAACCCAAAACAAAACACTATGAAAGTATAAAAATGTTTTTAGTCAAAATACCAAAAATATATTTTTATATAAAAATTGCCAACAATACCTATTTATAGTAAAATGACTAACAGTACATTTTCTCAATTACGTTCAAATTATATTTAATTGAAGCCATATACTTTTTTACAAAGAGACACGGCATAAATCAACAAGAAAATTATGATGGAATCAATACAAGTTAAAAATGAATAATGGTTTGGTTTGGTTTGGTTTGTTGTGTTTTACGGGATATCAACCTCAATGGGTTATTTAATGCCAACAACTTTTTCTTTCCCTGGTAATATTTTGTTTTGTCAAAAATCCATTTCTGGTATTATTTTTTCCTCAAAAATGTATTGCTGGTAATATTTTATTCAAAAAGATTGCTGGTAATATTTTTTATTTATTTTTTTTTTTTTTTCAAAAATTTATTTCTGGTAATAATTTTTTTACAAAGTATTTCTGGTATTAAAACCTATTTTTACACTTTTATAATTCTTTTTACCTCAGTTTCGGGGTTAACTATTTGTCCATAGCTGAGACCCTAACAGGTGCTACCACCCCGGGTCAGGGTGAACCTGGGAACACCAGTAATTAAGAGGTACTTCCACGCTCCTCAAAACTTCCTGATCAGAGGTCATGCTGTTGGACGTAGTTTATTGTCTTACCCTGGACGCGGATGTAGTTTACCGTCATACCCAGGACGGCAAAAATGAATAATGGTTGTCAATGCTTCATTTAATAAAAAAAAATAGTGCTACTATTAATACTACGACTGTAAGTAAATGAAGTTAATTTAAAGTAAAAGGAAAACTACATAAAATGAAGCGACGACTGAAAATACTTCATCTAATATGATTTCTAATACTAATAGTGTAAATAAGATTAATTAAAGGTAAGATGAAGGAGATACTAGTCAAATATTATTAATAATGGCTGACAGTGGTTCATCTATCAAAGAACATTTAAAATTCCGATGAGTTTTCCTTCGAAGAAGTTTTGGTTTTTCTCTAAGTGAAATTCAGAGTTATATGTCTTGACAACGCAATGGGATTGAACCCGCTACCACTGTATTTAGGAAGCATTTGCGCTCAATACTACACATAGGATTACTCTTTCAATGTCTTAGCAGTAACGATTACGGTGGAAAAGATGGATGTCGTTCGAGAAATTGATAATAATGATGATTACAATGATTGCGATGTTGATGTTAATAATCGTAACAGAAATGGCGCTAAAGGCCATGATGGATGCTGGAAGTATGTTGAAGAAGTCTATGGCAGGGGTGGGCTGCAAGCCTGTCTTGGCTCCGGTCACAGGAGACTAACACAAAAGGGCCTACACCAATTTTCTGTTAGAGACTAATCGTTCGCCAACCGGTTCATTTGAATTCCCTTCTCTCATTCATTTTCATTTCTTGTGTTCATTCTTTCATTTTTCCTTCATTCGGTCTTTTTTTTTTCTCTGTCGTTTTCTTTTTTCTCTTTCCTTTCACTCCCTTTTCCCCTTCTTTTCATCAAGCTCTTAATTTTTCAATATTTTCTTTCTTTTATCTGTCTCCTCTCTAGGCTCGTTTGAAACTACGCCGTCTTTCCTCTTTGTGGAATCTACATATTTTTTCTATCCCTCTTCCTTTCTTTCTTTCTTTCTTTCTTTCTTTCTTTCTCTTTTTCTCTCTTCCTTTCTTTCTTTATTTCTCTCTTTCTCTCTTCCTTTCTTTCTTTCTTTCTTTCTCTCTTCATTTCTTTTTTCTTTCTCTCTTCCTTTCTTCCTTTCTTTCTTTCTCTCTTCCTTTCTTTCTTTCTTTCTTTCTCTTTTCTTTCCTTTCTTTCTTTCTTTCTTTCTTTTATTTACTAGTTTTCTCTTTTATTCAAGCCTCTTTTGATTCTGTTCTCTTCTTTCTTTTTGCTCTTTTCCTTCTCTTGTCTTATTTTTCTCACTTAGCTTTTCTTCTTTAATCTTAAACATTAAATCTTTCTTTCTTTTTTTCACCTTTCTTTCTTACACTATCTCCCTCTCCTTTCATTAAAGTGGTTTTCTGTATTTTCTCTTTTTCCTTTCTTTCTTTCTGTCCCCCTCCTTAAATACTTTTGAAAACTTTTACTTGATTTAATTGTCATTTTCTTTTGGTCTTCTTTCACGTTTTTTTTTCTTTCTTTTTATCACTTTTCTTTCTTCATATTTTTTAGTCGTTTTTATTCTTCTCATTTCATTCAAACCACTAGGATTACAATACGTTTTACATTTCATTTTTTCTTTAAACTTTAAAAAAAACTTTTTGGTCTTTTTTTTTTATTACTTTACTTATTTTGTTTCTTTCGTTCTTATTTTTTTTCATGTGCTGCTTTTTCCTTCATTTGATTTCATTTCAATTTTTTCTTTTTTTCTTTCTTCCTTCCATATTTTTAATAACTTTTCGTTTCTTTAAACATATTTCCATTGCTTCTTTATTTCTTATTTGCATTCTCTTTCTTTCTTTCTTTCAGTACTTTCTTCTCGTAACTTCATTCAAGCTACTTCAATATATTGTCTCCATTTTCCTTCTTTTTTTTTTTTTGCAATCGTTTTCTTTTATTCTTCGTTTGTTCAATCTATTTTAATTCTTGTGTATTTTCTTACAATGTCTTTTCGCCTGTGTGTCTTCGTTTTCTTCTTTGTTCTTTCTTTTATTCCTTTTTTTTTTATTTTTCGTTACTTTTGTTTTAATGGCTTTTTTCTGTTTGCTTCAAATATTCAAATTTCAGGATCCTCCATTTTTATTTTTTCTGTCGATACTTCAAACTTTTTTCTACCTTTTCGTTTCAATTCATTTTCGTCCTATTTTTATTTTTCTTCGTTATTTTTTTCTTTTTTATTCGGGCCTTTCTTTCTTACTTTCTGTATGTTTGTGTATCTTTCTTTCTGTCTAATGTTCTTTCTCTCTTGCTTGCTTGCTTTGTGTCTGTCAGTTTTTATTTCTCTCTTTTTATTTCTTTATTTCTTTCTTTATCTTTTCCCTTCAATTGTTTTTTTTTCCTGGAGCTAGTTTTTTCTTTCTTTCTTTCTTTCTTTCTAACTTGCAGTCTGTCTGTGTGTCTTTCTTTCTGTCTAACGTACTTTTCTCCTTCTTTCTGTCTTTCTTTTTTCCCTTCAATTGGTTTCTTTCTTTGCCTTCAATGTCTTTCTTTCTTTCTTTCTTTATTTCTGTATCTCTTTCTTTCTTTCTTTCTTTCTTTCTAACTTGCAGTCTGTCTGTGTGTCTTTCTTTCTGTCTAACGTACTTTTCTCCTTCTTTCTGTCTTTCTTTTTTCCCTTCAATTGGTTTCTTTCTTTGCCTTCAATGTCTTTCTTTCTTTCTTTATTTCTGTATCTCTTTCTTTCTTTCTTTCTTTCTTTCTTTCTTTCTAACTTGCAGTCTGTCTGTGTGTCTTTCTTTCTGTCTAACGTACTTTTCTCCTTCTTTCTGTCTTTCTTTTTTCCCTTCAATTGGTTTCTTTCTTTGCCTTCAATGTCTTTCTTTCTTTCTTTATTTCTTTATTTCTGTATCTCTTTCTTTCTTTCTTTCTTTCTTTATCTTTCTTACCCCTAAATTGGTTTCTTTCTTTTCTTTCTTTCTTTCTTTCTTTCTTTCTTTCTGTCTGTATGTCAGTTTTTCTTTATCTTTCTTTTCCTTCAATTTCTTTCTTTCTTCTTTTCTTCCCCTTCTTTCTTTCTGTTTATTTCTTTCTTTCTTTCTATCAATATATTTTTCATTTATTTATTTATTTTCCTTCAATGGGTTTCTTTCATTCACATTTTCATCTGTGTCTTTCTTTATTGAAACTGTTAAGTTTACAATTTATTTTTTCCTTCTAAGTTTTCTTCATTTTACCTTTAATTCTTCTTCCTTTTATTTCCTCTTCCATTTTTGTTTTCTCTCTTTCACAACACCCGCTTCTTTTGTCCTTCGCACTAAAGCAAGTATAAAAATCATGAGATGGCTTCACTGAAGCAATTGTTACCCAATAACAGAAACCCTTTTAGGAGAAAAGAGAAGTAAAACAGGCGAAAAAAAAAAAGAAAAACTATTAGAAAGAGATAAAGATATACAGAAGAATGAAAGGGAGAAATATAATCGAATGATGTAATGAGATATAAAGGGATGATGAGAGAAAAACAAATAAAAGAAGTAAGAGAAAAGGACGGAAGAGAAGAATAGAAAAAAAAAACTTAATCGACGTTGAACAGCGGTTAGGAAAACATGAATAATAATAAAAACAAAAAGAAGAGACATGTATAAAATATAAAAGAAACAGAAACCACAACGAGGCTGTAAGAAAATGGTGGACAGGTAAAAAATGAGTTCGTGAATGATCTTTGTTAGGCTGTCGATATGTACAATGTTTTCTCTTATTTTGTTTTCTTTTTTTTTTTTTAGTGATAATTTAAGGTTTTGTCAAGTTGTGAACGAAACACGAAATGAGCCCTTCTTTACGCAATTTCATTTATTTTTTTACGTGCACACACCAATAACATATAGGCATTGATATAGGTATATAAAGGCATTCAGAAAGGTATGAGCAAATTCATACTTATATCTGCAAACAATGAAATTCACATGCATTGACATAGCTATATAGAATACACATGCATATACACAGACACATATATATATATATATATATATATATATATATATATATATATATATATATATATATATTAAAGACATTTTTATGTTTAACGTTCTTTTTATAGATATAAGTATTTAAGTAAATGCTCTGTTTATAATAAACAGTATTAAATAACATTTACCGGACTGAATCTCCGAGAAATTTTCATAGAAAATATTCGAACCTGCATCCTATACGGAACCGTCATTTAGTTTGACGTGCCTAACCGCTCGGCCACAAAGGATCGTTCGGTTGGCAAGGTCGAATTTACAGTTTATAAACTCAATCTTCCATGAATCTCGTACATTCATAACTGCTCATGGCGTATCAAATGTAAACAAATGACGTCATACATTAAGAAATGGACAAAGTCCGACAATTTATTTATTAAAGACATTTTTATGTTTAACGTTCTTTTTATAGATACAAGTATTTAAGTAAATGCTCTGTTTTATAATAAACAGTATTAAATAACATTTACCGGCCTGAATGTCCGAGAAATTTTCATAGAAATATAAATATAAATATAAAATATAAAATAAAATATAAATATAAATATAAATATAAATATAAAATATTCGTCCTTTGACAGGTTTCGAACAGGCCGGTAAAAAAAAAACTCTGATGATCACTTCGATATCTCTAAGGGATTGTTGGATTCTGCGGGATCTTCTGACCTGGTGCTTTTATTTATCCTATATAATCTTACCACTTATTATGATGATGATGTTGATAGTTTAGGGTTGGTAGTAGGAGATTTTACTAAGATTAAGATGACAAATTAAGGAAAATTATTCATAGGGAATTAAAAAGCTTAAATCTTAAGATAGCTACTAATGTTAAACTAGTTGATTTTCTTTTGTTAGATCTTGTTAATGATGTATTCCCTTCTTATGTGAGAAGTAGTTCTGGCCTGGAATGACCCAATTCTAACCACGCTCCATCAGTAATCAAACACATACCGTCATCTACACAATGTAGGATTAGTAACGATACTGCTTTAAAAAATAGTGGTTACATGTACGTTGAAATCAAGTGTAGAAAATATGATAATATGGATCTAAGGAAGCAGAATGTGGGTGGGAGAATAATTTGGTTTGCCCCCCCTGCCCTATTTAGCCAGTTGGTCAGTACGGGGTTAGGCCAGAAGTTCTTCCATTTAATTGATAAACATTTCCCTAAAAGTAACCTCCAGAAAAAATATTTAACAGAACACACTAAAACTAAGTTATAGCTGTACAGATAATCTTGAGAGGATTATAAAAGAATATAATAACAAAATTTTAGACCAATATAAAAATTTGGATAATAATGTACATCCAAAGATAAATATTGTTGATGATTTTGGCCAAATACAGGAATTCTAACGAAAGCTCATTAAGAAACTAATGTTTGACAACTCTCTTGTTTTTCTGCGTGTTGTTTCTACAATAGAATGTTGAAAAAATTTATATTGGTAGTACTAAGAGTTCTTTTTGGACTAGTTGGTATTAACATATCCTGTCCTTCACCAATGGTACTTATAAAAATAGTATATCACTTTCTAAATATTTTCGGAATTTAAAAGAAACTAATGTAAAATGAAAATTTTAAAAAAGTAGATCTTTAACGAAGCTTGTTTTCTATGTTTACATGAAAAATTAGAAATTATCAGATTTTCTGATAAAAAAATCCTTATCAAACCAAAGAATTAATTTGCTGAGGTGATTCTATGTTTTTGATCTGGGCTTTTGTTTGTTTTTTTGTTTTTTCAAACCTTTAAGTTGTTTTGCCGGGTTCTTAAATGGGCCTTTTATTTATCAACTATAAAGTTTTATGTAAGAGACTGAACGATCATGTAACCGATTAGCATTGTCTTAAATTACCTACCTACTCCTTTAAAATTTTACGTATTTGGAAAGTTGAATGTCAGA
>OZ010601.1:77707814-77720314 GCA_963932145.1 Acanthosepion lycidas
CATGCTGGACGCAATCGTCAGGCCGCGAATACTGAATTTTTCTTTGGCTATAAAACATCAAAAAACGAAAAGAATAAATAATACAAGATGAAAATGAAAATCAAGTAAAATATATTAACCCAAACAAACAAATAAATAAATAAACAAGCTACTCCCGCAAAAACAATCACCAGAATAGATTACCCATAATGCACCACTGACCCACATATATAAATATACAAAGAAAAATCCAGCATTCGCGGCCTGATGATTACTTCCAGTATGAAACAGCCTGTCGCCTCTGAGTGTTTGACTTCAATGTTCACTTTTATAGTTATATTTACATACGATCTATCTCTGATTTTGAGCACTTTATCACATAAATATAGCACACCTTGAAATTATATTTCTTCTTATATATTTATATATATTCCTCCCGACTACATGCTTCTTGTTTCTTGTGGTCAGGATTTCAATCTATGGACAGAGCAACACGTTTGTAGCCTGGCTGAGGGAAAAAGCAGATCATAAAAAAAAACATCAGGATGCGCAAGTTCAAATCATTCAGAATGACATCAACAACGATAAAAGAAAATGGACTTTGATACCAAATACGATATGTGCCCGGTATACCTTTATCGGTGTTATGATTGACATAGTGGATTTCATGTATCTTTACCAAAGTCTCTTTCTGATACAGTACTCTTCTCTTTCATGCAATACTACTATACTACTACTACTACTAATAATAATAATAATAATAATAATAATAACAATAATAATAGGACCTGTGACAATCAAAGCTAATCACCCAGGTATTGTAATCAGTGATCACAATAACAGACTGTGTTTCTTATTGACATGGCAGTCCAAGTAGATTTTAATGTAATTTTGAAGATCTTTAAAAAAAACTATCAAAACAAAATACAATGATCTTGAAGTGGAAATCTAAAAAAAAAAAATGTGGTACATGAGGACATCAATAATTTCAATTGTAGTTGCAGCCACCTCGGACTAATTGAAAAAGCTTCCGATAGATTCATTGAAGGGGTTCCTAATAGCCCACGCGTTAAAGAGATAAAAAAAACATTGTACCCACAAGTACAGCTCACACATTACAAAAAGCTTTATCTATGTAAAATATGTGTGATCTTAGATTTTTTTTATTTTATATTTTTTTTAAATGTTCAATGGAAAATGTCATGACGCCATTTCTGACCTGGTTAGGACCGGGAAGAAAAAATAGCACGTTAACCACTACTCTGTGTCGTGGCGTCGTAATGAATAAACAAAGTTACTTCAGAAAGAATACAAAACTGGGACAGACTTGATGAAAAGAATGATCCTCTGGGATTAGACCATTCCAACCGATTGGATATGCACCAACCACAAGCTGACCCAAAATAAAAAAAAGAAAGAAAGAAATATCTATAAAGTGCTGTGACGCTTAGAAATTTTAATGAATCATACATTCCATGTGAGAGATCGAGATAAAATCTTTGTAAATATAAAAGATCTCGCAGAAAACATTTTGCCGGCAGTATTACTGAATTCAATGAGAAAGAATGAATGAATGAATGAATTTATTAGGTAAGTGCAAAAATAATGACGTAATAATGTCGTTTTTTGACGTATTTTTTAACGTCAAAAAACGACATTATTACGTCATTATTTTTGCACCAACCTAATAAAATTAAAAAAAAAATGAGCGAGAAATAAAGAAAGGTAGAAAGGCAAAGAAAAAAATAAAGAAGAGCAAGGAAAGAAAAAAGAAAGGCAAAGAAGAAAAATGTCAGAGAAAGAAAGAAAAGTTAGAAAGGCAAAAAGCAAGAAAAATGTTAAAAAAAATCAATGAAAGAAAAAAGCAGTGACAAAGAGAAACAGACAGAAAGAAAAAAAGAACAAATAAAGAGAGAAAAAAGAAAGAATGGCGTAAAGAGAAAGAAAAATATACAGTGTAACCCGGATATAAGAGAGTTGACGGGACCGGATAAGAAGTCTCTTATATCCGGGTTTCTCTTATATCCGGATTTGGTCTATTTTGTTTAGGTAAGTATGGCTCTAATTTGGGACCAGAGAAAATCTCTCTTATATCCGGGTTTCTCTTATATCCGAGTTACACTGTATAAACAAAGAAAGAATGAAAGAATGAAAGAAAAAAATAAAGAAAAAATAAAAATACATTTCTAAATATGTGTTTAATATTTAATAGGTTTTTCCCCTAAAAATATAAAAATCTATATACTTACCCAACAATTTTAAAGCATTCATTAAAGGTGAAGAAGACACAGAATTTATTTGCGGGGACCTTGTGCGAAATTTTCTAACATAATAAAAAAACTAAAATCAAGTCGGCGCCTATTATTCATAAGTACAATTGGCAATTTTGTTTTATTTGTATCAACAATGTATCCGCTATGTACAATGGTCCCACTTTAAACGGGGGGTCATATCATAAATGACCTCAACCTATCTGTACGTCTGGTCTTTCTTGGATTAAACTACTTTTAATTTTAATTTACTTTTCCTAGATGGTCATTTAACGTATAAAGATGGCGTATATGGTTTTCATTAATGAAAGCTTGGTCAATAAAAACCGGCTTCCACATCGGCGTCAAATTGTCCTCCAGTTTCAAAAATCATCTTAATAGAACAACACGACATTAATATTATAACTATGCTTGTCTCTCCCTCAGTTGCTTAGGTAGCACGACCGTTACGTCTAGCCAATACCATATAAATAAGAGCCTATTCCGTTTTGATCCTGCAACGTCAGATAAGTATCAGTTTGTCATGTTGATATCATTTCATTTTATGAAACGATTTAGAATCTGTGACATCTAGAAAATTAAAATCACCGCTTTATAAAAATGTCTAAGATTAAACATTCTGAACTAAAATCAAACATGTTATCTACTTGAGATACAATAATAGAAACTAAAAAATTCTTTTCCTTGCTTTACTTCCTGAAAAGTCAAATAAATATCAGTTTTCTCATATTGATATCGGTGAGAAAATGATAGAATATCAATGAGAAAAAGAAAGACTGAACAAAAGAAAGGAAAAAAGAAAGAAAGAAAGACTGAAAAGAAGAAAAGGAAGAAAGACTGAAAAGAAGAAAGGAAAATTAAAGAAAGAAAGAAAGAAAAATGGAAAGAAAGAAAAAACTGAAAGGAAGATAGAAAAGGCGATAACACTCTCATGTTTTAACGTCTGCTTCAGTGAAATGGAAAAAAGTTGTCAATTTCAAAATATTTTCACTTGTACCCCCTTACTTCTTTAAATAACGACCAGCATTCATATTTATAATTGTTGTTTTAATACTTTGGTAAAGATTTTCTTCTTTGTAACATATTAGGAGTTCTCTTTGATAAAAGGTGGGGGAATGTAGCTTCTGTAAAAAAATTTTTTGGAGAGGAATTTAAATGAACTTTCCCTTAAGGATTTTTTCTTCCCGCCTTTTTATTTTCGTTTTATTTTATTTCATTGCGCTGTCTGTAAGAGAAGTGAAGTGACGTAATCAATTTTACGACGGTGCCTTTATGTTCGTCCAGGAACATTTTTCAGAGAGACCCTCAATTTCATTGCAGTGTCATTACCGAAATCAAACGCAAGGCACGAAGTGGAAATTCTTCTTCTATGTGCAGTGTCTCTTCGGGACGTAGGCGATCAAGACTCTCAACAAATTCCTATTATTTGAATCTCTTAGTAGTGTTTGTTTTTACACCATTCCTTGTTCTGCCAATACAAGCTTTTAGTTATTATTTTGTTGTTGTTGTTTTAATCATTTCACCCCAACCAAGGCAATAAAGCCACTAGGACGCAAGGGGCAACTGAGTGCTAAAGAATTTGAGAAAAAAGCTACTATTAAGGAAACAGAACAATAATTAAAATGACAGATGACGATTGACATTGTATTTAAATTTTTGCCGATCAATGTTAACGAGGAAGCGAGCGAGGATCGAAATCACTACTTAAGACAAGCTTGCCAACCATTGCACCGGCACTAGATGTTCTCCTATACACACAAACACACACACGCACACACAATTAAAATACGCGACCACGGTTTCGATCTGGAGGTATCGTCAGACGATAATTATTTAAAACTTAAAAGCTCTACATGTTATTTTTATTTTTAATTATTTTTTTTTCCCGTGTATTGAACACATTTAATACTACTGTTCTCTGGTCTGATTCAACCTTTAACCATTAACCTTTATATATATATATATATATATATATATATATATATATATATATATATATATATATATATATATATATATATATATATATATATATATAATGTTTAATTCATAAATTAATCCTTTCTGGCTATGACGATTAACTACATTTGGTAACAAGCCCGCTTTCTGATCGGGAGTATTTGAGTAACGTGAAACCACTTCTCAATTGCTGTTGTTCCCAGGTCCAGGTATCTATTAGAGCCCTAGATATGGGTAAAGCGTGCGTAGCTTAGTACAGTAAATTTTCATTAAAACTTTTGTAAAAATTAAAATTTTTTATTATTTAACATGCAAAATACTTTATATTTTAAAAACAATTTAATTATTAAAATATTAGGTTGGTGCAAAAATAATGTCGTTTTCTCACATAGTAACGTGTGTGAGAAAACGACATTATTTTAGCACCTACCTAATAATAAATACCTATTTAATAAAAATACAATATTGTTTTTTGCATATCTTTTATTTAAGTTTTTATATATACTAGAATCCAGTTTGCCTTTCGTTTGCGAGAAGTTGAGTTGGAAGTTGAGTCCAGAAACAAATATGTACGCATGGTCAGTTGTATGCTGCATGCTCAGGAGTAAGAAATCCTAAGAATTTATTATTCGTTGTTAGAAAAGTAAAAGGAAAAACTGAAATTTTCTTTAAAAATATTGTTTACCATTAGGTACTACAAAGTTAAATTAAAGAAATTATTAAACCGCTAAGTAGGGTTTTTTGACAAAGTATTTTCCAAACAAATCAGCTTATTCAAATTTCATCAATTGGTTTGTAAAATTGAACGAAACGTAGAGTTTTTAAATCACGACAAAAATGTTAACGATAACTTCAACAATACTAAATACTGAAAAGATTTCAACATGCTAACGCGTGTTGCAAAAAAATCTAGGAAGAATATATTATTTTTTACAATGTCCATATATGTAAAATGCAATATGTGGCCACGCTACGTCATATTGTATGTTCGATTTGACAGAGAAAACCTCATAGCTATTCAGCCTTACGGTCATGTCATGTTGAAAACACCGGTTCTTGTACGATCACCGAATTTAACCCTTTGAAGTCTTCGTTCCTGAACAATTTTAACCCTTTCTGCCTGAGCTCCTGACTCAAAATTCGCAAATAATTGGTATCTAATGTTTCACGGTAGATACAAAAATAGTTTCAAGTGTTTACCCACCGTTCAACCGGTGGCTGGACATTAAGTCATTTTTCTCTACCACTGTTCAACCAGTGGCTGGGCATTACATCATTTTTCTCTACCTCCTCGAAAGCGGTGGTCAGGGCTCAAAGGGTTAAGCAACGTCGATCCTGATCACTATCTAGATGGGTAACCACTTCGGAATACCAGGTGCCGTAAGCTTAAATGTGTGGATGGTGTAATAGAATTGGAAATCGGCGAGACAGTCGGCTTCGTTATATTTACTTCCGCTCATAATATCCATGGGAAGGGCATGAATCCAACTTTTCTCCCCCACCCTCAGCTATGGGTCAATTACTATAACTTTGTATCAGTAAATCATTATCTCCCCAAAATTCTTAAAAACTAAAAATATTTTCTGGCTTTAAATAACCTGCAAAGAGCTGATAGGTCGTTAAAGAAATTAATGAAAATAATCTAACTTAAGTGGCTCTCAAACATTTAATTAGGTTAATTACCCAAAACATACTGGAATCCTTCAATTAATGATATATTTGTATACTGAGGGCACAGTAAACCTTAAATCAACTGATTGATAATGTCTCTGAAACATCCCAGTGCTGTGGAGATCAGATGACCAAACAAATACTGTTCTAACGTGGACAGTGTCAGGCGAGCGAGAAAGGTATGAATCCGCTTCCCCCCAAGTTATGGCTTAATTAGTACGACTTGTTTTATGAAAGGTATCTCTAAAACATACTTGTAATCTAAAAGTATTTATGGATTTAAATCACATGCAAAAGGTTGATAAGTCTTAAAATTCAATCAATAAATAACTATTCAATTAGGAAGAGACTATTCTGTTTTGCCTAAGAAGCTAGGTGCAAACGAACGCGAACTCCATTGAACACTCAGCCTAGTGAGCCAGATAACAAAAGATTCGATACGAATTCTGATGAATAGAGCGCGTAACAGAATTAGGGCGGAAATGAAAACATTGCGCTTTCTGAAAGAATAATATAAGTGTAAAATAACGTATACTTGTCTTATAAATTATGCCAAAGCGTTTCATAAAATGCGTCACAGAGAGCTGCTTAAACTGCCAGGTGAGCTTGATTTACTTGGAAAGGATATTAGAATAATCCATAACCTATACTGGCAGCCAACCGCGTTCATACTGATAGAAAATGAATTCAATAAATATACAAAAATAAAAAGTGGTGTTAGACAATAATGTGTCTTCTCACTGAACTTATTCAATCGGAAAACTGAGTCGATTCTCAGAGAATTAGAAATCCTACCAGGATTCACCATTGGCGGCCACAATTTTAACAATATAATGCAGATGACACAGTGTTGATAGCAGACACAGAAAGAAAACTACAGAAACTCGCATAGACGCTAGCAAAACAGAAAGATACGTCTAAATATAAATTGTAAGAAGACAGAATAGTTGTCAGCAAAAGGGACAGCCTAGGAACTGGAGATACTAAAATAAAGTAAATATGAGGATTTAAACATCGTGGAAGTGTTTTAATAGAGGACAGAAAATGCGACTACGAAATCAGAAGGGACATTTGAGCAGTGAAAGATGTCTTCTAAAAGTCAAGCAAGGTATTAAGAAAATAGGAAACAGAACAATTTCGTTAGAAACAAAGAAAAGACTACAGGACTGTGAGGTAATATCGGTCTTCTTATATGGCAGTGAATGCTAGACGATTTCCTCACAGATGAAGAGACTTGAGACAACAGAAATATATATAGAAAGATGCTGAGAATACTATGGGAAGATCATGCGAATAACGAGAAACTTTTCGGGGAATTTGAAACAAAAAGGACACTAATACTTAAAATCAGAAAAACCAATTAATTCTTCTGTGATGCATAATGATTAAAGAGGGCAGACGGTGTTCTAAAGCCTTAGGTGGCAACAGTTCTAGAAGAAAGTAATTCCGAATTCAAAACTGTATGTAGTCCTGCCGTAGCACACACTATACAGCTAAAGAAAGGAACGTCCGCATTGGCTCGATGATCCCAACTACGGTCGACAAATGATGATGATGATGATGATGATGATGATGATGATGATGATGATGAAAGAAGGCTTGAAATTTTGATACTTACTGGACATACTGAAGACAAACATCCCCGGTCTGTTGAACAGGAGTAGAGGTTTATCCCTTGTTTCCTGTTTAAGATTGGGTTTCCGTTTTTTTTTTCTAAAGTCTTTTTCATTCTCTTTCACTCCTAGTAGCTTCTTGCATCTTGTTGGCATTATCGCCTTGCTTGGGGTGAATTGATTAAAAAGAAAGAAAGGCGGACAGTAGAAAGCAACGCATAACCTATTTAACGAGCTTGTGTAAAGTGTAAATGGTTAGCAGAACAGGGATTAGGGGAGATAGCAAAAAAAAAAAACTTAAATAATGTCTTCTCCATCTTCGCGTCTTCACAGGCCAAAGAGACATTTTGTTCTACTTTCTCAAAAAAAAAGTTATCTTCATTAACAGTTCGTTCGTGATGCAGAATTTTCTTTAATGACTTTTAAAATTTGTTTAACATTTTGTTTCTCTTAGTTTGAGCTTCTTTTCGTAGCAAGTTCGTAGCATTTTTTGTCAGATCATGACCGTCCTTTTGCTATATTTACAATGTAAGTTCTATTTCAAAGACTAATGTAAACCGTGTAAATTCTTATTTTAAGTCAATACGAACTGGATAAAAATTTGTACAAATACCAATTTTAGATCGCGCCTTGAAAGACCGGTGGGCCTCAAGCACACACCCGACCTCAAATGGAACTCATACATACGATCCGTTGCTAAGAATGCAGGTAAAATGGTCGGCTGTCTGTAGCGCTGCAGTAAGTACCTGACTTCTCCGGCTATCCTGTACCTTTACATGAGCCAGATCAGGTCGAAAATGGAGTACTGTTGTCATAGCTGGGCAGGAGATGCCATGACCTCATTCTCAGGCTTGACAGAGTTCAAAAGCGTCTCCGAGCCATTGTGGGTGACGGATTATTCTCCACCTTTCAACCTCTTACCCACAGGTGGGATGTGGCAAACTGATTTACTGCTACTTCCATGAAAATTGCTTGGACGAACTACATTTCTTGGTCCCGCCAAGCCAAACCTTCACGGCAAGAAGACGCCATCCCCCTTACATATAGCAAACCACCCACATTCCCTTCATATTCAATCGGTGAAAAGTAAGTTCCACTTGAGCAGCTTCTTCCTGCGAACCGACTCCCAACAGGATTCCTCAATCACTTAACCTATTCAAGGCTAGGGTTAACCGTTATCTCCATCACCTATACGCACAAATGGCCTGGTAACACAGCCCTCTACCTCGAGTGAAGTGTGACTCTCACTTTAAAACAAAAGGTTAGTGCGTATTATACACAATACATTTTTATTTCGGAATACACGAATAATAAGGTTAAATATGATGAAAAAATTAAAAATTATCATGAATTCTTAAAATGTACATTTCAGTCTAATTCACTGCTGTCCATCTCAAAGATAACCCACAGTTTCGATTGATGTCTCAGCGTAGTATATGCCTTTGTCGTTTTTGGTATTGGCGTCGACCACAGACTCCTTTTGTCCTTCTTGCTCAAAAATGAAGTGCTAAGGATACACACTTTCGTGTCACTCCACTACAGAGAAATAGCTATAAATTTTCTGAGTAGATAAAGTGGATTATACATATGTATATGTGTGTGTGTGTGTGTGTGTGTGTGTGTGTGTGTGTGTGTGTGTGTGTGTGTGTGTGTGTGTGTGTGTGTGTGTGTGTGTGTGTGTCCCCAGAATAAATTACTTGCAAGGCACCCACATGGAGATTACTGACTATATCATTTTTCTCTCCAAGTTTTGTTTTTTTAAATTTTGTTTAAAATTGTTTCATTTTTCTTTTTTTTTCTTTTTTTCATAAAGGAACTTTTCAATCTCTGTGTACTTTTCGTTATGTTTCGTTCTTTTTCGTTATTTTTCGTTATTTTCCGTTCTTTTTCGTTATTTTCCGTTCTTTTTCGTTATTTTTCTTTCATTAAGTCTTTCATTTCGTTCCGTTTTTTTTTTACCTACTTTTCTTTTTACTTACGCTCTTTATTTCTTTTTCCTTTTTTTTCCCTTTTTATCTGTTCATTCTTTCTTTCTTTCTCTTCCCTTTAATGCTTTGGTTCACCATTTTCTTTCTCTGAAAATTGTTCACGTGTGTGGGCAGAATTCCATCAACAAATTGCATTATTCTCTGTCAAATAACACCCAATCGATCTCCCAGAGTGTACCCCCCCAACTCCAAGGACTCTTCTGCCATTTCCTGACCGTTCACACTCATAAGCCCTCAACTTTTTCCTAGCTTCTTAAAACCCAAATAAAAAGTTTACAGTAATTTTTCGTGTATAATTTGTAAAACAAAAACTGGCGTTTTTAAAAAAAAAAAAATCTTTAGCAATTAAATTTAACTGTAAATTTAACTTTTGTTCAACATTTTATTTGATTTGCTTTAACTAAAATGAGGAATTTATAAAATTTACATTCTTTTGAGACACAAATTTTATACCAAATCTGCACACAAAAATGCAAAAAGCTTGCGGGGAGAAAAAAACAAAAAGAAACAAAATAGCTTGTACTGCGCATGAATTCAAATAGTCTAGACACCATAACATATATATATATATATATATATATATATATATATATATATATATATATATATATATATATATATATATATATATATATAGCATAATGAGAAGCCACGTATACTTTCTTAATATGTATATATAGAAAAAGTTGCAAATTGAAAAAATAATAATGTTTTATTTTGTGAAAGTATTAATTTATTTATATATATATATATTTGATATTTCAGATTGCCCTCAATCTTTCATCAGAAATAACTGTCTGTTACAAATAAATTAAAATTACTTTTTGTTAGCAAGTAGCGTCCGTGGCGAGAGGCGGACGTCACGTGATATGGAACGTCACTGTTCCGATATTTCTAACTTAAATCTAACTGTAAGCTAACTGTAATAATATTTTAGATGTTGTTTAAAAAAAGTTTTTTTTCATTTTTAACTATATCTAAAAAAAAAAAAATGCTTAACTATTGAAATATTTATAAAAATTTAAAATACCTAAGTCTTTATTTAACCCTAGTTTATGTGTATTTAATTTTAAAATCCAATATGCATGTTTCATTAAAAACGACAGACAAGATACTACGGTTAAGCTTTTAATGTGTAAAAACCGGCGAAATGTTTTATAGTTCCGAGTTCTTTGTCCAGAATAGAAAGCTCTTCTTCGAACACAAGAAAAATTAAATAAAAAGCTTAACCGTAGTACCTTGTCTGTCGTGTTTAATGAAACATGCATAAAGGAAGGATTCCTGCCTAAATATACAACTATCAAATATATATATATATATATATATATATATATATATATATATACAAGACGAGTCTCATGAGACTTTTGACTAACAAACGCCTCAGCGTCCATGTATCTATCAATGAACTACTCAACATTACCAAGATTAAGCCAATCAAATAAGTTAGCAAGTCAAGAGTACTTAAACTGTATGCTCATATCAAATGATCAAGTCATGGTGTAAGTTATGCCTAGAAGGAAAGTTAAAAGAAGCAAATGTCGACAGCCAAACACTGGCTTGATAATGCCTACTTATGAACTGGATTTGATCATTATCTTTGAAGTCTTCTGTTGGTGATCTAACTTTGCGTAGAAGAATAAATCGTGTCGACGAGCAGCTGCAACAATCGGAGTAAGCGACTGGTGATATATATATATATATATATATATATATATATATATATATATATATATATATATATATATATAGTAAAAAAAGAAAGAACAGTAAGATATATAATCCGGTGTTCTTATTGATATTTTTATGTTTACAAAACAGTGCTCAATGTAAATTTACAGAGCATTAATATTATAAATTAACTGATTTAAAAATATAGTACACAGTAATAACCATGTTTCAAAAACCGGAGCTGAAAACTTCAAATTTAATTGCATAATTAAATTAAAAGCATTAATTCTGTTTCATGTTCAAGTGAATTTTGGAATAACTTATTTTTAAATTTACTGTGTTTTAAAAGCACACATTCATAATTTTTGTTTCCAAGGATACAGAGAAATCCAATCATTTAGACAGAGGCGGTAACGTGTTCATTTTTATTAACTATTATTGTATCAATTATGAGTTATATATATATATATATATATATATATATATATATATATATATATATATATATAAACACAACTGGACTCTCGTCCAGGGTATAAATTACATCCGCGTCCTGGGTAAAACGATAAACTACATTCAGCAGCAAGGCGTCTGATCAGGAGGTTTTGAGGAGCGTGGTACCACCTCTTAATGGCTGGTGTTCCCAGGTCCACCCTGACCAGGGGTGGTAGTACCTGTCACAGTCACAGCTATGCGTAAAAAGTTAACTATTACAGGCAACACATTTTTGAAAAAAACATTACCAGCAATACTTTTTGGAAAAAATATTATCAGCTACACATTTTTGAAGGAAAAATATTACCAGAAACAGATTTTTGACAAAACAAAATATTACCAGCAATAAAAAATTTTGTTGGTATTAAATAACCCATTGAGGTTGATATGCCGTAAAATAAACCCAACCCAAACTACTGGACTTTCCCGTTGTTTTCGACGTAGGGGATCAAGCAGCTCACTTCTACCACATATCATTTGCTTCTAGTGTTGAAGGCTTTTGTAGAAGCAACAACACTATTTGAAAAAGCCGAATATAGAGAACTGATGCACACTATGCCACACAGTCCCCAAACGACCTTCCCCAGCTTTTGAATTCGGAGTCCTCCTTTACCTAGACCGGTTGCTATATGACCCAGTCGTTCCTGCTATTTACCTATAGCTGGGTTGGGGAGAAGTGATGGAATCATGCCTTTCCCAAGTGTATTAGCATATAAAAGAATGTAATGGATTCGACTGGTATCGAACGCGGCTCTCCGATTCCTCAATCCGAGCCACAATTCATTAGTCCATATATGTAAAGGACATATCCTCGGGCATAGGTGTCTCCAAGCATCTTTTCTAATTCTTGTCAA
>OZ010601.1:77725314-77740314 GCA_963932145.1 Acanthosepion lycidas
TCTTTCCCTCACACTCTCTTCTTTTCTTTATTTCTTTCGTTTTTTCTTTCTTTCTTTTCCTTTTCGCTTTACTTCTTTTCTTCCATTTTTTATTTCCTTTGATTTTATTTTTTGCTTATTTCATTTTTCTTCACCTTACTTTCTTTTTCTCTTTTAATTTTCTTTCTTTCTTTCTTTCTTTCTTTCATTCTTTTTTTTATTTCTTTTCTTCGATAGTGTCTTACTTTTATTTTTCACCCATCATAAATTTCTTAGTGTTTTCCCATTCACACTCTCTCTTTTCTTTCTTTCTTTCTTTCTTTCTTTCTTTCTATCCTCTTTATTCCTTCTTGTTTCCTTCTTTTTTTCCTTGATTGAGGTTTTCTTCAATTGCCTTTCTCTTCTCTCCGTCTCTTACTTTTTTATTGCTTCTTTCCTTTTACTTTTTTACTTTCTTTTCTTCTTTGATTTCAATTTCTCTTTCTTTACTTTCTTCTTTTTTGTTTCCTTGCTTATTTTTTCAGTGATTACATTTTCTTCTTTCTTTTTCTTTCTATTTTCCTTTCTCTCTCTCGCTCTCTCTGTCTGTCTGTCTGTCTCTCTCTCTCTCTCTCTCTCTCTCTGTCTCTCTCTCTCTCTCTGTCTCTCTCTCCTTCTTTTTTTCGTTATCGACTTTATCCTCTCTTTCCATTTCCTTTGTTTTCCCTCTCTTTATTTATTTAGGTTACAGTCTGTTTTTCTTTTTTTTTTTACTATATTTCTCATACTCTTCTCTTTTCCTTTATTTCTGGTTCTTTTTCTTTATCGATCTTCTTATCTCTTTTTTCGTTACTTTGCTTTTTTTTCAATTTTTTTCTTTTTTTCTTTCTTTTTTTTCATCCTATTTTTCTTTTCAAGATTTTTCACGTCGGTCTTTTGTCTTTCTTCGTCAATCCTTCTTTCATTCTTTCTTTTTTTTTCCTGTGTTTTCTTTCCATGATTGTGTTGTTTTCTCTTTTTTTCTCTTTCTGTTTTTCTCTTTTTTCTCTTTTCCTGTTCTTTTCTTTCTTATTTTTTCTAGCTTCATTTCCCTTATATTCCTCCTGTCTTTTCTTTTTCTTTTTTTTCCTTCCTTCCTTCTTTCTTTGTTTCTTTCTTTCTTTCCTCAAATCTCAACTGTTTTTCTCTTTTTTCGTTCCGACTTTCATTATTTTTCTTACTTTTATCATTTGTTTTTTCATCTCTTTTTTGGCAATTTTCTTCAATTTTCTCACCTCTCCATTTTTCCATTTTTTCTTTGCCTTTCCTTTTCGTCTCTCTTTCTTTATTTCTCTTTTTCTTTCTTTCTTTCTTTCTCTCTCTCTCTTTCTTTCTGTGTCACTTTATTACTCTCTCTCTTTCTTTCTTTTTCTTTCTCTCTTTTTCATCCTCTCTTTCTCTCTTTTTCTTGATCTCTTTCTTTTTTGCTTCCTTTCTTTCTTTTTGCTTCTCTTTCTTTCTCCGTTTCTTTCTTTTTTCTTTCTCTTTTTTTCTTCCCCTCTTTCTCTCTGTCTTTTTCTCTTTCTTTCTGTCTTTCTTTCTTTCTTTCTTTCTTTCTTTCTTTCAGAGATTCCTTTCTCTCTCTCTCTCCGTCTCTCTCTCTCTCTCTCTTTTACCGTTTCTTCTCCACCGCTGTTACCACTATCCCTTTGTTTTCTTTCTTTTCTTCTTCTGAATCTCTCCTCCAGCCAAAGAACTTTTCTTAAAAGACTAGACATGTCGCTATCTATCAAGCTTCGTCAAATTAATTGCACTACTTACTGCGTCCGGACACTGTCACATTCTTTCTGGATTTGGACAAAAGCCCAAATGGAAAAGTGACGGCGGAGAACGGCAAGAACTCCGAGCTCCTAACCACGGGACCAGTGTCCGTATTCAGATGGATGGACACTGTAGAAAATGGCTCTGTCAGCGGGAAAATTTTCCTGCGTCCGGCACCCAAACAGTTTGGACCCATCAGGCGAACAGAGTGACCAGAAATATCTTTTTTTTTCTCTTATTTTTAGAGCTGTTGTCCCAGTGACGGACATAAAGCGAGAAAGACGGGCCATGTTTTCAGCAAAAGGAACCAACGGGTGCTGATGGACGTGTTAGGGGTCAATATTGAATTATACGTAAGAACGAGTTATGAATATTAAAAAAAGAAAAAGAAAAGAAAAGGGCTGTAGATATCGAATGGACACTGAATAACAGGACAGTTGCTCCAAGCAGACGACCAGGCAGGATATGTCTGAGTCAGATATTTATGGGTAAAGAGAGTTTCTGTGTTGTTTTATTGATTCGAATGTTTATTAGCTTCTTTTTTGTTCATGGTAAGTTATAAGGAAGGAATTAGAAGAAACATTGTAAACTGGATAGGCAGGTGAAAACTTAATTGCAGGTGTATTATTTTACGTCGTCTGGTGTCAGAAAATGGGATAATTTCATAATTGCGTAAAACTATTTTTCATTTGATTTCATATTTTTAATTTTCATATTTTTCTATTTTCTTCTATTTCATATTTATATTCTTAATTTTATTATTTATTAATTTTATTAATTTTATGACTCAATTTTTATCTTTTATTCTCATCTTTTTTATATCTTCAAAATTTTATTTCTCAATTTTTATTTTATTTATTTTTATACTTTTATTACTTATAAATTCTTCTTATACATTTTCATAATTTTTATTCTTACATTTTTTAATTTTCATAATTTTTATTCTTATATTTTTTAATTTTCAGAATTTTTATTGTTATACATTTAAATTTTCATCAATCTCATCGTTATATTATAATTGTTATTTCTATCCTTAATCTTTTTATGTTACCAACTTTTTCATTTAAATTTATTTTCATTTTTAAATTCTTATTATATTTCAATTTATTATATGATTTTTGTTTTTTTATTTTCAAGTTATTTTTAATTTATTTTTATTATTTTATTTTTAGTCTTATCTTTTTTTTTATTTTGTATTCGTTTTTTATATTTTTATTTTATTTATATGTTTATTATTTTTATTTTCGGTTTTCATCTTTTTGTTTTTATTTTCAGTTTTTTCTTTTCAATTTTTTATTTCGTTTTTTATTTTGTTTTAATATTTTTGAACCGTTATTTTTTATTTTCTATTTTTTTAATTTTACGTTTCATTTTTGTAGTTTTAACATTTTCATTTTCATCTTTATCTTCCATATGTTTTTATAAGAACTATTTTCTCTTATTTGTTCTACAGAGTTTAAAAAAAATAACTCTGCGATTATTCCTAAAAATCTTTGAAGAACCTGATCATGGCTCTCCACAGATCCGCTATTATCTGCCAATTGTCTTGAACTCTTGGGAAAAGTTGCGAAGTGTTTTTTTTTTTTTTTTGTTTGTTTGTTTTTTCCACAGATCTGAATTCAGTGTTTTTCTTCTAGATTGGTTGCCAGCCAAGGTTAGAGAGAATAATTTTAACTCCTTAGAGGGAGTGAAAATAGCTCTTAACTTCCTCTAAAGTATTAGTACGAAGTAAATACTACCTATTAGACCAGAACTTGAACTCAATTCGGACATGTTCTTCCCAAAATCCGCTGCTTTCTACAATCTTAACATGTTCATATTTAGGGTCAACTGTTATCTATTTTACATATCCTCATAATCTGAACTTATACTTCTTACCTCCATACAACAAATTCATTTAGAAGCCATCAAACTTGAGTGTCTCTTGGGCCTTTTATTGGGTGAACAATAGCGTAAAAATGAAGTTTTCTTTGTATTGAGTGTGTCGGGTCTGTAAGTAACAAGAAAGTATTACGATAGAATGAAACCTCAAATTTCAAACTGGAAAATAAGAAAAGAATTTCCTATCACCTTTACATAGACAAAATTTCCAGCCCACGCCCGCCACAAACAGTCAGTGCCAAATAGGAATGTCCCTCTTTTTAAATACTGACGTTTGAAGGCAAACATGGGAACATGACAAGAATAGATGTCGAAGCAAATACACGCTTTGCAGTGTTGCTTAGTTCATGAAGAACAATCATAAAAGGATTTTCATTGAGTGCCGTTCTGTCTGCTTAATTCGAGCTGGTCGACACAGATGCAAATTTTATGAGATAGATAGATAGATAGATAGATAGATAGATAATGAAAAGACTGAGATAGATAGATAGATAGATAGATAGATAGATAGATAGATAGATGAAAAGACTGAGATAGATAGATAGATAGATAGATAGATAGATAGATAGATAGATAGATAATGAAAAGACTGAGATAGATAGATAGATAGATAGATAGATAGATAGATAGATAGATAGATAGATAGATAGATAATGAAAAGACTGAGATAGATAGATAGATAGATAGATAGATAGATAGATAGATAGATCGGTAAAAATAGTGGGAATGAACAGAATGAAATAGAAGGAGAGAGAGAATAAAAAATGAGAGAGATATAGATGTACAATAAGTTCGCTGCCCTTTTGGTCAACTGATGTTTTCTTATTAAATACTCATTTTGTCCAGTAAATCGGAGAATAGAACTTTGTAAATATACAGAGTGCAATGGATAATTTATCGTCTAAATGAAGCAAAATGAAAATAACACTGACATCTCGTTTAAACAAATATATTTACCAGAATTACACAAAAATATCTTGAAATACTAAAGAGTAAATTTATTCAATAAAATCGCCATTGGCTTCAATCATTCCTTCAGTTCAAGTTGAGCGAGATACCAACAAAACATTGGTCTCTAGCTCAACTGTGCCCCACACGTAATAATCAAAGGGTTGCAGTTTGGGGAGTTATGTAGCCAGATGTAAGGGGTGATGTGATCGCAGAAATTGTTTGGCAGCCATGGCTTGGTTTTCCTGCTTATGTGGCATGGTGCAGATTCCGTTTGCCAGACATAGGGTCAGCAGCCACCCTCTTGACCCAGGGCAGCCCTACCTCCTCAAGTCACTTGATGTAGGCCTCCATATTGAGACTGAAGCCCTGTGGGAAGATGAATGTAGGCATAACGTCGCCATCACTAGTGTTCACTCCAAACACCTTCGTGATCATCATTAGATTCATCCAACTCTTTTCGAATCCTCTGCACTGTCCTCAGCTTGGCACCCAAACACTTTGAGATGTTCGTATTGGAGCTTCCAGCGCGAATGCCCTGGAGTACAGCATGCCGTTTCCAAATTTCTGGCCGAATGTATTGCGTTATGTTGCTCTTTTTCTCACAGGCGGTGCCTAACTAACCGTACCATACAGTGCAGTAGACAACGTCAAAAACAAGCATCGCGCATGCGCGAAATTAAAAATATAAAATGGCGAAAAATTTACCCATCGAACCCTGTATATATGAATTGAGAGCAAATATGAATTGGAATCGGAGAGAATCAAAGATTAAGGAACAAATAGGAAACGTTTATAAATCTAATATGTTTTACTTTTATTAAAGTTTCATCAGAGAATGAAATATGAAGAAGATAAATATTTCTGCTATTTTTTAAGACATAGGCACTTCCGACAAAAAAGTTCATAAGCCTACCCTCCAAGACTCTATCAACAAAATTTGGAAATAAATTAGTCATCCATAACACTAGGAGCTTGAACACAGCCTATAAGACAATTGTAGTTGCGGTACCAAGAATGTAAAGAAACAAGTCTGTCGTTTATTATTGCTTGTTGACTTCTTACAGTTTGTGGGGTACCCACATGCTACACTTAGGCGCCTTTGACCGTTTCATCAGAAATCTGGAAGTGTTCGTCATGCTCACCACAGATTTATCTTCAGGTCATCATCATCAAATGTCTAGTGGTGCGTTCTATCTCCGATTTACGGGACAAGATCAGTATTTAATAACCAAACATTACTAGAGCAGCGAATTTTTCAGCAACTTATTGTACATCTATCTCTCATTATCCTCAAAGGCTTGACGTATTCGGCGACATGGTGCAGCTGCGAACAAGCCTACCTTAAAGTCATAACGCAAACAACCTCGAACAACACGGCCATATTTCTTCATCGCTCCTCAAGCTGTGACTTATGTGTGTGCACTACGCACCTGCATTGATCAAGAGCAATGGAACTACCCCCAGACCCACTGCTTTCCCGGCACGTGACGCACAATTGCATATCAATGATCACTTCTCATATGAATTTTTAAAATATATATCGCAAGGACGTTTTGGTTACCTGATATAAATAAAAACAATCTATCCAGTAACCAGACCGAGTAACAGTCTAAGTAGTAGTGAAAGTAGCAGTCCAAGTTGAAGTAGTAGGAAACCTTCTCGCTTCCAGTCTATTATCTGCCGTGCGAAAAATGTTTTCGTAAGAAGAAACTGGACGAAAAAGAAAACAGTTTTTGTAAACCATCTCAACTAATTCTGAAATTTAAAATTTTTTTATTTACACGTTATCTGCTTTCTTCCTTGTGGACAAGTTGAATATTCTTACAGGTCACATTTTCACCCCTCAACCATGTACATATTCGAACAATAGAAACAAAAATAAAAAATCCCCAATGCATGTGTTTTATGTTGACTCCCATTTGGTCATAAATGTAAAAAAGATTAACACCAAATCATAAAAGTCGATTACGAAATGTACGGAAGATGTATAAGGTTCATCTGAAATGTCGATTAATTATCCAGGACATCGCACATTATTATATATGATGTAGTACAACAGAGATTCACGTCAACACTAGATTGTTATCCATAGTTTATTATAGAAATATAAAGGTCATATTCATGTTTTTTGAAACATTTCTTTTTATTTAAACTGTTTCTAACTTTGTGGAACATGCAAATATCGTGTTAAAAAAAGAGAGACTAACATATAATAAATCAATATTATTAATCACTTTTACGACATGTAAATCCTGTAGTTACAATCAGTTCGGTCATTTTCGTAAAGTATAAGAGCAAATTTATGGGCTTATTTTAGAAATATTTTCTTGGATTCGCAATAAATGTCACTGTTTAATCAGGTTAAAATTATTCTGCATAAAAGGGACAGGATTGTTTAATCATTTTTGCCACAACAAATTCTTCAAGGATTGCTATCCTCGAATCTATGAAGAGCAGATTGACTAATAGTTTATAACCAAAAAAAAAAAACTTAAAAAGTGAAGATTGTGCAGCTCCAATCCAGATATGGCGGCAATACTACTTTTTAGTTGGATCCAACTTACCATTTCGCAGACGGACATATTATCATGTTCGATTTCGGGAAGAGTCGCTCAGTGGTGTTAAATAAAAGAAAATATAATTTCTAAAGAAATAATTGATTTTAATCTTTTTATTTTTAATCACGACACTCTTCCCAGACAAGTTGGTTAAAGCACGTCTGATCTAATAACAGTTTCCCCTGCAAAGGGAGACGCAGGTTCGAATTCTGCCGGAGGAGAGGCGCATCGTTTCTGTAATAAGTTTCCTCGAATATCCAAGCCGGTAGACGAAAATAAATAAATATACTTACTGTTCAATAAATAAACGGAGCGTCTATTCAAATATGGTTATCCGCTAAAAACAACGTTCAAATTGATAAAATCTGTCGGGTTAATAAATTTAAAAATCTATGACTTCTTTAGGAAGTGATTTGATTACGTCATGATACGAAACTGAACAGATATGAATGCTTGGAGTATATTTGAAGAAATATGCGTTTATAAAGCACTATTCAGCTTTTCTCTGTCGGCGAAACCCTTTGTGGCTTAGATGATCTAAAACACGTCGAATCTAATAACGGTTTCTCCTACAAAGGGGGACGGAGGTCCGAATCCTGCCGGAGGGCGCATTTTCGTGAACATACAGACTGGTAACGAAATAAAACATTGTTTAAAATAAACGGGGCGTCTACTCAAATCCTAAAAATATGGTTTAAAGAAATTATATCTATATTTTCATAAATAATTCCCTTGAGCATAGATTTTCGAGGTTTATTTAAAAAAAAAATGGTTATTTTTCTAATATCTTATTAAAAATTTCTAATTAAATCATTTTTTATCTGTATGTATCTATAGTTGGCCACTCGTATTTGAGGATACCCGTCTACTAGGGTGGCTAACCAATCCCTATTGCAGACGCTTGCTCAGCCGCATTTGTGTTTATTCAACACCCACAGAGCGCATCTGGTTTATACTGCAACTATGCTTGAGCAGACCTTAGTTGCAGTTTTGGGGAAAGAGCGTGTTATCTAGCGTGATCAACAATTTGAACTCAGCCACTATGGGATCGACCCCTCCAGTCCGATAACATCAGAAAGTCTCCTTCCTGACATATCGACCATAGTGAGATTCGAACCCGGGTCTCATGGTCAGAATGTGAATGTTCTAACGACTCGGCCACGTGCCCATTATCCATATAAAGATTTTACTATAGAATTTTTCTAACCGAATTTGAATAGTATTACTAATCTGATACTAAATTAATAATTAAAATAGACCATTATTCAAATCAGTGATTAAAAAAACTTCGAGTGAATGAAACATGTAGGTATTAGTGAGGATCATACTTCTTCGAACCATGTGGACTGGCGTTGCTTATACATAAAATCAGGAAAAGACAACTGAAATATTTTGGACATAACGGTGAAAGAAGGCCTGGAGAATTTAACACTCACGGGATATAACAATGGCAGAACAGGGACAAACGTTCAAAACTACTTGGAAAAAAAGGAAACCGTGGAGAACTATAATCGCCTACATCCTCAAAAAAAATATGACAATATCTAAACAGTGTTGGATGTATGTTTTTACGGAATAGATTGTACCAATCAAATGATCACAGGAAAAAGCTATGCAAACAATTTAATTCGTGTGTACGTGCGCAGTCTTTTACTTTCATTTCTGTTTCTGACCGCTGGTCAAGTGAATCATGAATATAAAATTTTTCTGGGCCTGTCAAATCCGACAATGTCTTTCCCGTCTTTGAGATGAAGGTTAAAGCAAAACAGTATATAAATGAATAAATATGGTATAAAAAGGCAAAACAAAAATAAGCGAGAAATATTTCAACGAATAAAAACACCAAATAGAAACACTAAATATTAACACAAGTCAATAATTATTGTGTCAACAATAATAAAATCAAGTCTTGAAAAAATAACCACCATTTTTTTTATTATTTACTTCTTTATCTTTCACTCTTGTTCAAATATAACGTATGATTTCATCGAAAGAACCGTAGATAGATTCATCATGTGAGAACTTCTGCCCTTCTTTCGCGCCAAAAATCGTGTTTGATGGAGGACATCCGCCATTGCAGCTGACTGGACTGTTAAAAAAAAAGAACCGCTAATTATCACTCATGTTTCATTCATTCGTTTTTTCATTTATTCATTCGTACGTTTTTCGTGATTTTTTTCACCCAAAATTCTCTGGATGCATATTTCATTCATTTTTTTTTTCTCTTCTGCACATACTAACTCATTCGTGTTTTCCATCTTTTTTTCTTCATTTTTTGATTCACGATTTCTCTTTGGTTTCTTTCTTTTTTTATTCAATCATTTTACTTTATTTTTTCCTAAAAAATATTTCTTCATACATTTCTTTCTTTTGTTTCCTCATATTTTCCTTTATTCATTTTTCTTTTCTTTTTTTTTTTTTTGTTGCAGTAATTTACTCAGTCATTGCTTTAATACTTTCGTTCCCTGTTCTTATTCATCTTTTGTATAAACTCATTCATTTTCATTTATTTCTGCAGTTTTTCATTCATCTTTTATATTTTATTGATATATAATAAATTTTCTTTAGTTTTTTTGTTTTTTTTAAATACCATATCCCTTTGAGAACGTTGGCGAAAATGGCTCTCCACAGAACCTTTTGTTTATGATCTGTACACTAGCAGAATTTCTTGGGAAAGATAACATGGTCGTTTTCCGTTGCTTTAAAATCCAGAGTTTTCCTTCTCTTAGTTGGTTTGGCACACGAGTCTAGAGAGTTCAGTCTCCCCTACTGCTTAATCCACAGCTAAAGAGATCTATTTATGCCTTTTCCATGAACATTATTACGAAAATGAACGAAACGGACTAAGCCAGATTTTGAACTTGACTCGCCAATTCCATTTTCCATGTTGATAACTGTTGCGCTACCCACAAATTAGTAAGATAAAAGGCCAAAAGATGAAAGTCGGACGTGTATTTCATACTCTTCACGTTGTTTTAAGGTATCTATTTTTCGTCATCTATTATAATTTGCTTATTAACACAATCCCCTAAGTTGTCTTATTTTTTTCGCTAAACTTATATGTAGAAGCCCCACATCAAAGTGACTAACATAACCAAGCTAGTGTAAACGATGTTCAATGATTGATTTGGATATTTTGGTCATTTCTCGGGTCGAATAACATAGATTATTATCAAGTAATATCTTGATATGATTGCTGTCAACTTATCCTTCATATACTTTAGTTTATTCGAACTTACTCATCTTCAGTATTATACATCTTATTACTAACACAACGATTTGGACAAGTACTCTCTGGCTATCTTCAGATGTTCATTGTGTGTTTTTTTACTGAGGATGGCCAAAGCGTACTTGGTCAAAACGTCGTGTTTATAATAACATCTATTATAATCAAGAGGGGAATAATAGTTCAAATAAACTAAAATACATTGACAATTTCTCATCTCAAAAATAAATTGAGAATCTCAACCTTAGATTATTTACCTGACCGTGGAGCATCTTTCAAATAGAAATGTCCAACACGAAAATCTGCAAGACACTTTTTGATCAGTCACATTACATTTCCATAAACTGCATAAATCTTTTTTGTTTCCGTTTGAGTCGCATTTTTACATCTTTTTTTTACATGGCCCTCCACAACATCCTATCCCGTGCAACTGTTAGTAATGTCTGTCTTTTTACACCCCTCCCACTCCCTATTCAGCCTTCCATAAGCTAATCCGGTTGGTGACCATCTATACGCTCTTTACCTTTTGCTTTCGGTATGCCTTGTGACTGTCAAACTCTCCAAGTCTTCTTTTCTAATTATGTTCCCCAGAAATTTCACATATCTTTTTCTAAGTCTCTTTTTAGTCTAAAGTTTCCTTAATACTTCTCATCATCCTTCTGTAGAACAACACATCTGTTTCCTCTAATACTCTCTTCATATGTAGGGAAATGTTTGAACATTTGCTGCTATGGATTTATGTTACATAGAAGTTTTGCACTCTTTTCTTTTTTCTTTTTTTTCTAACGCAATTTTCCTACTTCTATATACTTTGCTTAGTTTTTTAAAGACATATTTTGCTGTTCCATGGAGCATTCGGATTTTGGCGAACATTCTATTTTGCTTTCAATGATTAAATCAATAAAAAAAATGATACCATGATTCTTTTCAAAACTTCATACTTATACGACAGCAGTTACAAAACAAAAGATATTTTTTTTAAAGTTAAACTTAACTCTCCTAATATCTTCGAACAATAAAACGACTGTCTATATTTCTGAGATGAGGTGTCATATATACTATTTACATTATTCGGACTATTGTCCTCATCTTTGACGCCATATTTATTGCAACGTTTCGGCTGTTGTACGCTCCGGCCTTCTTCAAGTGGTTGGAATGTCGAACTGAACGCTTTATTTCGCTTACTGGGGTAGACTGTTCTAGTTCCACGTGCCATGTTTAATGGATGTCAGTTGTCAGTTATCTCCTGTTAATTCCCCTCTGAAAGTTCTCCACTGCCTTAACCGGGTATTGAAGTCACACTCTTTGGGTCCTGTCACTGGATCTAACCAACGCCTTTATCCACTGTGTCCTTGAGGTAGTGGAGAACTTGGAATAATGTAAATAATAAAAAGACTAATAAATTTTCTTGTTTCACAATACGTCAGCGCTATAAATGTAGGGATGTAATTATGTTGATGAAATATTTCACACAATTATTTTTTCACAAATTTCGGTAATTTTTAGAAGTTCCCCAATACTTTATTAAGCTATTTCCGATTGCTCTATTCTGGTTACACGTGTAATTTCGGGAACAAATGAACTTATAGAAACGTACTTCGGTCAGCGTCTAAACATTTGTTTTTACCTCCTAACTCGATACAGAGAAGCAATTATCTTGCGACCTGAAAGTCAGTAGCGATTAAAATGTATTTATTATCAGAATTAGATCAAAGAAACACGACAGTAGATCTGTCGTGTTTCTTTGATCTAATTCTGATAATAAATACATTTTAATCGCTACTGACTTTCAGGTCGCAAGATAATTGCTTCTCTAAGATATAAACTTAAATGATATCACCTGAAAAAGATGTTTTTCTTTGTCTGTTACGATTCAAAAGAGAATTCTTTATGTCAAATTCCCAAAACTGGTCAAATAGTCACTGCCTACAGCAACAAAGATGAGCCTCTTTTTGAATGAAACTTCAACGAATGATATTCAAGGATTGTGTCAAGTGATATTCCTATAAAACAACTCTAGTCCTCATCTTGCCAAAGCGAACACCATAAATGATCATATCAGTGTACGGGGAAGCTCTTAACCTTCATTTTCAAACTTGATCCGTTCCATATAAGATTGACATTTTAATTTGGAACTTATTTGTAACGTTAAAACAACATAGAAATTATTTCTGTTATATTTTTACTAATATGTCTGTCATCTTAGAACTTTTTATGAATTAATTGGTCCAACATTCTTTCCAGTTTTATTGTCATTATATCAATGAACAGTTGAGTTTCAGAAAGATTTTTCCGCTTTCCCATCAAGAAATCCTAATGCTGTTTTGAAATTCACCAAATACAATGCTCGAGAGCCTCTTAATATAGAGGTATACGGAATGAAGTGTGTGATATAAATGTAAAAAGAGGTAGTAAGAAATAAAGATTATGAGGGTAAAAAGGACCTTTGACTTGAAGGGGTTAAGCGTGTAGTGCTCAATGAAGAATATACGCGGAAGTCTGTAACCCAAACTAGCAGTTCTTAGGGAAATTACAAGTGGAATACGGAGGAAATGAGTGGGATTCGACTCCGTGGATGTGGAATACTTAGTAAATTCTGAACTGGTGGAACTAAAGAATGGACTTCATCTGAACATTTGCCATGGAAATAGCGATAGAGTTGTGAAGGTCTTGGAATGTTGAGTCTATGAAAAAGAAGCTGCAGAGTAGAGAATAAGTCTTCCCTCACAGGACTGTGTAAATATCCAAACTGCAAAGGTCTGAATTGATGGAACTAAGGAATGAAGCTCATCTAAACATTTGCCGTGGAAATAGCGACAGAGTAGTGATGGGCTTGCAATGTTGAGTCAGTGGGAAATAAGCTGCAGAGTGGAGAATAAGCCTTCCCTCACGGGACTGTGTAATGTCCGAGGTGTAAAGGTCTGAACTTGTGGAACTAAAGAATAGACCTCATCTGAACATTTGCCATGGAAATAGCGATAGAATAGTGATGGGCTTGCAATGTTGAGTCTGTGGGAAAGAAGCTGCACAACAAAGGGTTCAGTTCGAAATTCCAACCACCTGAAGAAGGCCGGAGCGTATAACGGCCGAAACGTTGTGATAAATATGGCGACAAAGATGAGGACAATAGTCCGAATAATGTAAATAATGTACATAATACCTCATCTCAGAAATATAGACTGTCTCTTTCGTATTGTAAATTTCCTTTATCAACTACATTTCTTAAAACTTCCTTATTGCCCACCTATTCCGTTCAGAGTATTCTCAGTATTAATCGAGAGAATCATATCTCTCTTGTTCAAAGTCAGTTTTCTATCTAGGAGGAGATTACTTTGCCATCACTGCCAGATAAGAGATGCGGCATTACATAGACAACCAGCATTCTTTTCATCGCTTCTAACGATATTTTCTAAATATTTGTCTTAGATTCCAAAAGACATCTTTCGATATTTTTATGTGTCTTCCAAAGGAAGCAATTCTATTATTCTTCATTTTGTATGTATTTTTCAATCCAATACATTTTTTAATTACTTGATTAGTTTTTACAGCTTATCAGCCTTTTCAGGTTTTATTTAAAGCCAGAAAATATTTTTTAGATTGAAAAATATTTTTAAGTTAATAATGATTTACTGAGAAAATTCTTACTAATTAACCCATATATGGGGGAGAAAGGATGGATTAATACTTTTCCCAAGGGTATTTGAGCGTAAGTGAATTTAACGAACCCGACTAGATTTGGAAGTCGGCTTCTCCGATTTCCAATTCCGAGCCGTTGTCCATTAAACAACTCGCACTTCCAATGTTACAGGATCTGGCATTCCCAAGCGGCCAGCCATCTATTTACTGACCAAGCTCGATGTTGCTTACCTTCGGTGATCATATGAGAACCAATCTTGCAACGTGATGTGGCCGTAAGCCTCAGGTCGTTTCCAGGCAACGTAATAGAACAATTTATTACAAGGACAAACTGGGATTTATAGCCTTGGATGGCAACTGGTCTGGAAGAAGGACAACCCTGAATTCAAAACCTGCGGAGAGTCTTTTGGGGACCTTGTGGCACGTTGTGCCCAGGGTATTCAGCCCTTCAAAAAATGTGGTTGGTTCTGCAGAAAGTGATGTTTTTATCCGATGTTCATTAGACGTTTTGAGATTTACAACATAAAACCCCTTCTTCACAACGACCCAGTTGATGTCGATCAGATATTGACTTGTGTACCAGCTTTCAACTACAGCAGTTTACAGTGTTCGTAAGATAAAACCGGTGTTTCAATTACTTAATATTCTTTTTGGTTTCAGAAAGGCATCTGTTGGTATTTTTACGTGTAAATTTTCATCACTGCATATCATCGAATTTATTTTGCAGTACTGTTTTATCTGAATTCAGAAAGAATTATTGTTTGTTAAATTCATTGCTTTTGTTCTTTTTTTGCAGATCACAATGGGAACGCTATTCTTCTCTGCACAGGTAAGTCTAATTTATTTAATGTATAAAGGAAAAAATGACATTGGACGAAACGCGTCTGCTAAAAGTTTTCCGATTGACTTTTTTCCTTTATATACACATGCAAATATATTGCTGAATAGATTAATAAACAATAGAACATTCTCTGTACTTCTTAGTCTGAA
>OZ010601.1:77745314-77805314 GCA_963932145.1 Acanthosepion lycidas
AAACGGACCAATTACCTGTGCCCTGCAATGCAAAATCGGAGGCCTGAACTGTCACAATGTGTGCTACATGTTAGATTATTCTACAATTGCATTTATTAATTAAATTCTTTGTTATTTTATATACAATACTGTCTTCGATCAATGCTTCCTTTAATTTCTGGCCACTGACAATGTCTTCCTTCCTCAGATGTAGTAAAATAATTAACAGCGAACAATGAACATCTTAAGATTTTCAGTCTACACTTGACTGAAACGTTATGTCTATCGTAACTTCTATAACAACGAAGATGGGAACACTAATTCGAAATAATTAATATATAATGAGAATTCCTTACCTCAAAAAGGAAATGCAAAATTTGCTTAAAATTTATCGCTTGAAGATCTTATAATAGGCACCGTTAAACAAGAAAGGATATACTGGAAAAGTTTGAAAAAATTAAATTTAAGCTAGTTGTATGTATAATATCTAGTTTAAAATATGTATATTTAGGTTGAATATTTTCATTCAAGCAGGTTTGGTTAAATTTAGACGTATGTAAAACGTATTAGATGTATTTTAAACACTGTAAACGAACGGTGAAAAATATTTTGAATTTACGGAGCTACTGTAAACACATCCACAGATATTTGAATCTCCTGAAAAATGTTCTCAGAAGACATTGACAATTCTTAGAAAAATAATAATAATTTTGGAGAAAATTTTGGAATTTTTCTCAATCAATTTTCTACAGCCACCAAGAAATTAATTCATGGATGTGAAAGGATTAAAACTAAAATAAATAGAAATAATATGTCTAAATTATATAACTGCTATATAGAAATAAAGTGTCGCTGTTGACAGTTGAGTTTAAACATAGATCGCCAGTGAGCAAACCGGGTGTTCTCATTAGTGAATTAAGTACACCACGTTACCCTAGAGGCAACGCATATTTAGGAAGTCGCATGACGTCTAAATGATCTCCATTCTAGTCTATCCTCTATACTATACTATACTATACTATATACTATAAGAATCATTATTTCTAGTCTATCCTCTATTACTACACGGACCGCTATTTCCTACTCTATTCACTATACTATTTCTCTATTTGGATCACTATTCGGTGCTTACTATTCGAACGAGTATTATCGAGCAATTACTATTAACGCAAGTGATATTCAAAGGTGTCTGACACCAGTATTGTTCAACAGCGTACTATAGTTGTATCTGCGATTACAAAGTCTCTACTACAACGAGCATTACGAAATTGACAACGAGTATTTGTTGGCATTACAAAGGTGGCAACCAGTGTTCGTTGACATCACAAAATTTGTTGCAGTTTTTTGTGTATATATACTAGTGAGTTAGCCCAAATGACTTGACTCCTTTTATAGTCCACCAATAGAAGGTTAACCAATCAGAAGACGTAGAACATTCAATCCGTCGTGTATAAAGGCGGCCATTTTGTCTACTCTACCTGAATGTCCAGTCCAGCTTGTCAGGCGAAGAGATAACAGAAGGACGAACTACGCTCTGCTACTTTTACCAAAATATCCACTGCTAACCTGAACAACGCTTTCCTACTGTCTTCGAAATATTCACTGCTAACCTCTGCATTCTATACTCGAAGACGACCGTCATCATGAACAACAAAATTAACCAAACTTGCTTGAATAATAGCTAGTTGCATTTATGAAGTTTATATAATTGGTTCAGTATAACTCTTGAATTGTGGCAATCTCTTTCTTCCTGGTGTTTGATGTACCTACACGACTGCTAGATTTTCCCCGCTTACACACAGTTGTGGCGCCGCGTTCCTTTCAAAACACGCTCAATGGAAACCCTTCCCCACTCCTTTATCTTTCGCCTCTCATCCGCTTTCTAGAACCATCTTCAGAGCCTATTTTTCAAGATCGCCATTATCGCCCCGTCGGGTTTTTCTTAATGTTGACGTACCGACAGTGAGTTTAGCTTTGAGAAAAGTCACAAATCTGAGGAAGAGACTCTTCGGGATGCGCCGTCAGTTGTGGAGAGTGTTGACATCTCTGAGTTACAATGATGTTTTGTCCCCGAAATACCCTGTACAAAACTTGAAAAAAGTCATTTCTGTCTGAATTTCTAGGGCGCGGAGTTGCCATTATTTACATTATTCACATTTGGACTAATGTCTCTATCTTTGTAGGTATTATTGCAAAGTTTCGACCATTGTGTTCCCCGGCTTTCTTCAAGTATCTGTCGAACCGGGTAACCTTCAGCGAATTTCGAACTGAATCTTTTATTTAATGTACAGGGTGAATATTATCCTCGTTCCGCTGCCCGTGTCTAAGGATATTTCAGTTTCTTCTTGTTTGTACCGTGTGGTTATTGTTACTCATTTTCCTATTTAAGTTTGTGCTATCCGACTCAGATACAAAACAACGTTAATATAAAAGAACGCTTTAATCGACTCGGCTATTTTCCTTTAAATAACGAATTTGCTCGATCTTTATGAAGGCGAGTGTGGCGTCTCGCCATCGAGCCATGCTATGACTTGTTGGTTGATTCGTTTCCTACGGTTTATCAACAAAAAAAAGTGTTGTGGTGGCCTCCCTCTAAAGAGTCTATGTTAGACTCTTCCGCCTACTATATGATTAGTAGGACAGAAGACTTCGGGGAACTGTGAATAGATTGAGCGCTTGTTCATTCGATACACACTCACTAGTCGTGTAATACTCTTCTGGTGTACTGTTTAATATACGATAGATCTGCAAACCTGGTTGTTGTTATTACTTAACCATTTACTTGGTCACAACAAAAAGCCATATTTTTTTTTAAAATTTAAGAATATTTTTGACATAATAATATTTTAGTGATATGACGATTCGACTCGTAACCTAGTTGCAAAGGTCTGAACAGGATGAACTAAAGAGCGAAGCTCCTGTTATCTTTTTTTTTTTTTTTTTGGTGGGGTTTGACGTATTGAAAGTTGCAAGCCATCTAAATATTTACCCTGGCCCTCTCCACTGAGACGGGATGTGACACAAAGCCCGGTTTAATGTGGGGAACCCGAACGCGTACAGTCGGGCCAAGAACAAATATTCCTCGAACCTCCGCAACCGTCGATTGCGCTGGCCTCAGTGCGAGCATCGATCCCTCTCTCTAATGCTATGAGAGGTTGCAGCCTCGGGCATCTGTTCCCCAGAGCTGGGCACCTCACAGTGTGATTTTCCTCAGATGTACCTCTGTCCTTACTAATTATGCCATAGCTGTGGTATTGATTCATATCTTCTACAGGGGTATTTGCGCGTAAGGGAATATAAAAAAACCAACGTGAATTGGAACTCAAATCTCTGACCAACAATTCCGACCATTCTGTGACCATCGAATTCATTATCCCACCTCCAACATCCAAGCTCACAGCACCTGGTATTCGCAAGTGGTCACCCATCTAGATACTGACCAGTATCAACGTTACTTAACTTCAGTGGTAAGCCTTTGCTGATTATTTGTTATTTTAACATTATTATATTATATATTAGGCCACTTGATTCTTTGGGGGAACATAGGGCCACAACAACGCCTCCCCGACGGACGCGGTTCCGGGCGACCCTCTTCAGCTCAGCTCATGTCGTGCCGGCTGCCTTCACGTCTGCGTCAACACTTCTGCGCCAAGTCTGTTTTGGTCGACCACTTTTCGCTTCCATTGTGTGTGCCATTCAAGGACCTGCCTGGTGACACTAGAAGCAGGCTTGCGGAGTGTGTGGCCGATCCATCCCCATTTCCGTTTCTTGATGTCAATCTCGATTGGGGCTTATCTGGTCCTGTCCCACAGTTGGTTGTTGAAGATGACTTCTCTTGTGGATTCCAGTCAAGGACCTGCCTGCCTGGTGACACTAGAAGCAGGCTTGCAGAGTGTGTGGACGATCCATCCACATTTCTATTTCTTGATGTCAGTCTCGATTGGGGCTTGTCTGGTCCTGTCCCACAGTTGGTCATTGGAGACGACTTCCCTTGTGAATTCTAGTCAAGGGCCTGACTGGTGGACACTAGAAGCGGGCTTAAGGAGTGTGTGGTCGATCCATCTCCATTTCCGTTACTTGATGTCAATCTCGATTGGGGCTTATCTGGTCCTGTCCCACAGTTGGTCGTTGGAGATGACTTCCGGCCACCTGATATTGAGGATGTTCCTGAGACATCGGTTGGTAAATGTTTAATGTTTGTGGGTGTTGGTCTTGGTTATCCGTGAATTGGAACACGACTCTCAGGTTAATTTCGAACGATTATACATTACCCCACCCTTTCATCCAAGGTTACAACACCTGGTATTCACAAACGGTCACCCATCTAGGTACTGAACATATCGACTTAACTTTGGTAGTATGTCTTTGTTGATTATTTGTTATTTTTACATTTGTTATGCTTAACTTTGGCGATCTTACGGAAACTGGTATTTCAACGTGATATGGCCGTAATCCTCACGTTATGAGAGAACGTTTCTTGACATGTACGCAGTAAGGCACCAAGTTATATCAAAGATGTGGAACTGGTTGAGAAGATATCGAAAATGACTAGAGACTTTTCGGATAAACTTCATATTTATATAAGTCTTCCTATGTCATATATTCTTGCAGTCATTCTGATACTGTCAATACTATACCCTGTCTTTTCAAAGCCTGGTTCATTTACATTCTACCGACACAGCTAGACTTTTAATCGTGACATATATATACTAATAAAACCGCAGTTTGTAGACGCAGACACCAAATGTCAAAATGATCGGAGCCTTTCAATTGATCTCTCTACTCACCTAACCTCTATTGGTGGAGAACATGCCGGGTAGGTTTTTATCATCTCTAAGTTGCGTCTCTGTCTTCAAGCAGAGTGCGACTCAGTTGCGGCTCCGTTGGAGGACAGAGGCGCAACCGAGGAAAATCACACTGTGAGGTGCCCAGCCCTGGAAAACAGATGCTCGATGCTGCACCTTCTCATACTACTAAAGAAAGGGATCGGTGCTCGCACCGAGGCCAGCGTAACGGGCAGTTGCGGAGGTTCGGAGAATTTTTGTTCTTGGCCCGGCTGTACGCGCTCGGGTTCCCTACATTAAACCCAACCTTGTGTTACATCCCGTCTCATTGGGAAGTCTAGGGTAAATATTTAGATGGCTTGCAACATTCAATACCTCAAAATTAAAAAACAAAAAGATAACAGGAGCTCTAGTTCATCCTGTTCAGGTCTTTGCATCAAGCTTACGAGTCGAATCATCGACATAATGAAGAATGACGTCTTTTTACGGGGAACTACTGCTTTGTAGAACCCACTCTCGCCTGGATGCTTCTCGAGGCTTTTATTGACTGAGCTTTATTTTAAAAATACTAAAAAGATCTACAGATACCAATATTTTAATGGTGCTTGAAACGCCAGAAAAGAAGTTAAAAATGGAAGTTGTCATTATAAAGGGTGTTTCATTAAAACGGATCAAAATCAGCATTTTATTAGTGAAAATTTATTTATTTCTCTATTGTATCATGTTATTTAAGTCATGGCAATTATGCGTGAAAAATAATATCGCCCAAATGTTCGCCAAGGATTCGGCGACACACCTCCACTCGATGGCCAAAATTTTTGATGATGTCTCTGCATAGCTGCTCCTCGATATCACCAATATGCCTTATTATCTCATCCTTCAGCTGTTGGAGTCTTGTCGGCATGTTGACATAGACCTTACTTTTGTGGTGACCCCAAAGGAAGAAATCTAAAGGCGTCAAGTTTCACGATTGTGGTGGCCAATTGACCTCGCTATTTCGAAAGATCATGCGACCTGGGAATTTCTCATTCAAATTCTGTTTGAACGCCCATTTTTTTAATACGCTTCGATAACTTTAACACGTTATTTCATTGTTAATCTTTCCATGGAGGAAACTGCCAAAGACTTAAGTTGTTAAATTTAAAAGAAAAAGCATTAGATGCTTAAACTTAATTCACATTTAAAATCGGTCCATGTTATTGAAACACCCTTGTGTTTTCCTTCAAGCTTCTTGAGAATAGATACATAAATAAATAAATAAATAATTCGTCTTTGAGAAGAAACGGAATACCAAACGATAAGCATTAATCATCATACAGTGACATTTTCTGCATCGATTTATTACATTTCGTATTAAACTATATCGATGTATTTGGGAATGTTGGTATGAATCATTTTCTTTACATTTATTCCCAGTAGTCAATATTAGTCGTTTCATGTGATGTTGTTGTCGTTACATTTTATCGGAATCCCGTGGTATTATTTTATTAGTAATTTTACACCAACTTTTGTTATTTTCATCACAATCCTCTATTACTATTTTATTATTAGTTTTATTACATCTTATTTTTGTTGCTTTCAAACACAAACTTCCATGAATAACTTGTGCCTCAATTGCCGGAATGTGGAGTTATCATTATTAACATTATTTACACTCAGGTGATTGTTATGATCTTTATTGATATTATCATATTGTTTCTGCAGTTTTATCATCCAACCTCTATAATTATTTTATTACTAGTTTTATTCCATCTTATTATTCTTGCTTTTTATCCCAACCCTCTATTATTATTTTATTACTAGTTTTATTCCATCTTGATATTCTTGCTTTTTATCCCAACCCTCTATTATTATTTTATTACTAGTTTTATTCCATCTTCTTATTCTTGCTTTTTATTCCAACCCTCTATTATTATTTTATTACTAGTTTTATTCCATCTTATAATTGTTGCTTTTTATCCCAACCCTCTATTATTATTTTATTACTAGTTTTATTCCATCTTATTATTCTTGCTTTTTATCCCAACCCTCTATTATTATTTTATTACTAGTTTTATTCCATCTTATTATTCTTGATTTTTATCCCAACCCTCTATTATTATTTTATTACTAGTTTTATTCCATCTTATAATTATTGCTTTTTATCCCAACCCTCTATTATTATTTTATTACTAGTTTTATTCCATCTTATAATTCTTGCTTTTTATCCCAACCCTCTATTATTATTTTATTACTAGTTTTATTCCATCTTATTATTCTTGCTTTTTATCCCAACCCTCTATTGTTATTTTATTACTAGTTTTATTCCATCTTATTATTCTTGATTTTTATCCCAACCCTCTATTATTATTTTATTACTAGTTTTATTCAATCTTATAATTCTTGCTTTTTATCCCAACCCTCAATTATTATTTTATTACTAGTTTTATTCCATCTTATTATTCTTGCTTTTTATCCCAACCCTCTATTATTATTTTATTACTAGTTTTATTCCATCTTATAATTATTGCTTTTTATCCCAACCCTCTATTATTATTTTATTACTAGTTTTATTCCATCTTAATATTCTTGCTTTTTATCCCAACCCTCTATTATTATTTTATTACTAGTTTTATTCCATCTTATTATTCTTGCTTTTTATCCCAACCCTCTATTGTTATTTTATTACTAGTTTTATTCCATCTTATTATTCTTGCTTTTTATCCCAACCCTCTATTATTATTTTATTACTAGTTTTATTCCATCTTATAATTCTTGCTTTTTATCCCAACCCTCTATTATTATTTTATTACTAGTTTTATTCCGTCTTATAATTATTGCTTTTTATCCCAACCATCTATTATTATTTTATTACTAGTTTTATTCCATCTTATAATTCTTGCTTTTTATCCCAACCCTCTATTATTATTTTATTACTAGTTTTATTCCGTCTTATAATTATTGCTTTTTATCCCACCCATCTATTATTATTTTATTACTAGTTTTATTCCATCTTATAATTCTTGCTTTTTATCCCAACCATCTATTATTATTTTATTACTAGTTTTATTCCGTCTTATAATTATTGCTTTTAACCCAACCCTCTATTATTATTTTATTACTAGTTTTATTCCATCTTATAATTCTTGCTTTTTATCCCAACCCTCTATTATTATATTATTACTAGTTTTATTCCATCTTATAATTCTTACTTTTTATCCCAACCCTCTATTATTATTTTATTACTAGTTTTATTCCATCTTATAATTCTTGCTTTTTATCCCAACCCTCTATTATTATTTTATTACTAGTTTTATTCCATCTTATAATTCTTACTTTTTATCCCAACCCTCTATTATTATTTTATTACTAGTTTTATTCCATCTTATAATTCTTGCTTTTTATCCCAACCCTCTATTGTTATTTTATTACTAGTTTTATTCCATCTTATTATTCTTGCTTTTTATCCCAACCATCTATTATTATTTTATTACTAGTTTTATTCCATCTTATAATTCTTGCTTTTTATCCCAACCCTCTATTATTATTTTATTACTAGTTTTATTCCGTCTTATAATTATTGCTTTTTATCCCAACCATCTATTATTATTTTATTACTAGTTTTATTCCATCTTATAATTCTTGCTTTTTATCCCAACCCTCTATTATTATTTTATTACTAGTTTTATTCCGTCTTATAATTATTGCTTTTTATCCCACCCATCTATTATTATTTTATTACTAGTTTTATTCCATCTTATGATTCTTGCTTTTTATCCCAACCCTCTATTATTATTTTATTACTAGTTTTATTCCGTCTTATAATTATTGCGTTTTATCCCAACCCTCTATTATTATTTTATTACTAGTTTTATTCCGTCTTATAATTATTGCTTTTTATCCCAACCATCTATTATTATTTTATTACTAGTTTTATTCCATCTTATAATTCTTGCTTTTTATCCCAACCCTCTATTATTATTTTATTACTAGTTTTATTCCGTCTTATAATTATTGCTTTTTATCCCAACCATCTATTATTATTTTATTACTAGTTTTATTCCATCTTATAATTCTTGCCTTTTATCCCAACCCTCTATTATTATTTTATTACTAGTTTTATTCCATCTTATAATTCTTACTTTTTATCCCAACCCTCTATTATTATTTTATTACTAGTTTTATTCCATCTTATAATTCTTGCTTTTTATCCCAACCCTCTATTATTATTTTATTACTAGTTTTATTCCATCTTATAATTCTTGCCTTTTATCCCAACCCTCTATTATTATTTTATTACTAGTTTTATTCCATCTTATAATTCTTGCTTTTTATCCCAACCCTCTATTATTATTTTATTACTAGTTTTATTCCATCTTATAATTCTTGCTTTTTATCCCAACCCTCTATTATTATTTTATTACTAGTTTTATTCCATCTTATTATTCTTGCTTTTTATCCCAACCCTCTATTATTATTTTATTACTAGTTTTATTCCATCTTATAATTCTTGCTTTTTATCCCAACCCTCTTTTATTATTTTATTACTAGTTTTATACCATCTTATAATTCTTGCTTTTTATCCCAACCCTCTATTATTATTTTATTACTAGTTTTATTCCATCTTATAATTCTTGCCTTTTATCCCAACCCTCTATTATTATTTTATTACTAGTTTTATTCCATCTTATAATTCTTACTTTTTATCCCAACCCTCTATTATTATTTTATTACTAGTTTTATTCCATCTTATAATTCTTGCTTTTTATCCCAACCCTCTATTATTATTTTATTACTAGTTTTATTCCATCTTATAATTCTTGCCTTTTATCCCAACCCTCTATTATTATTTTATTACTAGTTTTATTCCATCTTATAATTCTTGCTTTTTATCCCAACCCTCTATTATTATTTTATTACTAGTTTTATTCCATCTTATAATTCTTGCTTTTTATCCCAACCCTCTATTATTATTTTATTACTAGTTTTATTCCATCTTATTATTCTTGCTTTTTATCCCAACCCTCTATTATTATTTTATTACTAGTTTTATTCCATCTTATAATTCTTGCTTTTTATCCCAACCCTCTTTTATTATTTTATTACTAGTTTTATACCATCTTATAATTCTTGCTTTTTATCCCAACCCTCTATTATTATTTTATTACTAGTTTTATTCCATCTTATAATTCTTGCTTTTTATCCCAACCCTCTATTATTATTTTATTACTAGTTTTATTCCATCTTATTATTCTTGCTTTTTATCCCAACCCTCTATTATTATTTTATTACTAGTTTTATTCCATCTGATAATTCTTGCTTTTTATCCCAACCCTCTATTATTATTTTATTACTAGTTTTATTCCATCTTATAATTCTTGCTTTTTATCCCAACCCTCTATTATTATTTTATTACTAGTTTTATTCCATCTTATAATTCTTGCTTTTTATCCCAACCCTCTATTATTATTTTATTACTAGTTTTATTCCATCTTATTATTCTTGCTTTTTATCCCAACCCTCTATTATTATTTTATTACTAGTTTTATTCCATCTTATAATTCTTGCTTTTTATCCCAACACTCTATTATTATTTTATTACTAGTTTTATACCATCTTATAATTCTTGCTTTTTATCCCAACCCTCTATTATTATTTTATTACTAGTTTTATTCCATCTTATTATTCTTGCTTTTTATCTCAACCCTCTATTATTATTTTATTACTAGTTTTATACCATCTTATAATTCTTGCTATTTATCCCAACCCTCTTTTATTATTTTATTACTAGTTTTATTCCATCTTATTATTCTTGCTTTTTATCCCAACCCTCTATTATTATTTTATTACTAGTTTTATTCCATCTTATAATTCTTGCTTTTTATCCCAACCCTCTATTATTATTTTATTACTAGTTTTATTCCATCTTATTATTCTTGCTTTTTATCCCAACCCTCTATTATTATTTTATTACTAGTTTTATTCCATCTTATAATTCTTGCTTTTTATCCAAACCCTCTATTATTATTTTATTACTAGTTTTATTCCATCTTATTATTCTTGCTTTTTATCCCAACCCTCTATTATTATTTTATTACTAGTTTTATTCCATCTTATTATTCTTGCTTTTTATCCCAACTCTCTATTATTATTTTATTACTAGTTTTATTCCATCTTATAATTCTTGCTTTTTATCCCAACCCTCTATTATTATTTTATTACTAGTTTTATTCCATCTTATTATTCTTGCTTTTTATCCCAACCCTCTATTATTATTTTATTACTAGTTGTATTCCATCTTATTATTCTTGCTTTTTATCCCAACCCTCTATTATTATTTTATTACTAGTTTTATTCCATCTTATAATTCTTGCTTTTTATCCCAACCCTCTATTATTATTTTATTACTAGTTTTATTCCATCTTATAATTCTTGCTTTTTATCCCAACCCTCTATTATTATTTTATTACTAGTTTTATTCCATCTTATAATTCTTGCTTTTTATCCCAACCCTCTATTATTATTTTATTACTAGTTTTATTCCATCTTATTATTCTTGCTTTTTATCCCAACCCTCTATTATTATTTTATTACTAGTTTTATTCCATCTTATTATTCTTGCTTTTTATCCCAACCCTCTATTATTATTTTATTACTAGTTTTATTCCATCTTATTATTCTTGCTTTTTATCCCAACCCTCTATTATTATTTTATTACTAGTTTTATTCCATCTTATTATTCTTGCTTTTTATCCCAACCCTCTATTATTATTTTATTACTAGTTTTATTCCATCTTATTATTCTTGCTTTTTATCCCAACCCTCTATTATTATTTTATTACTAGTTTTATTCCATCTTATTATTCTTGCTTTTTATCCCAACCCTCTATTATTATTTTATTACTAGTTTTATTCCATCTTATTATTCTTGCTTTTTATCCCAACCCTCTATTATTATTTTATTACTAGTTGTATTCCATCTTATTATTCTTGCTTTTTATCCCAACCCTCTATTATTATTTTATTACTAGTTTTATTCCATCTTATAATTCTTGCTTTTTATCCCAACCCTCTATTATTATTTTATTACTAGTTTTATTCCATCTTATTATTCTTGCTTTTTATCCCAACCCTCTATTATTATTTTATTACTAGTTGTATTCCATCTTATTATTCTTGCTTTTTATCCCAACCCTCTATTATTATTTTATTACTAGTTTTATTCCATCTTATAATTCTTGCTTTTTATCCCAACCCTCTATTATTATTTTATTACTAGTTTTATTCCATCTTATAATTCTTGCTTTTTATCCCAACCCTCTATTATTATTTTATTACTAGTTTTATTCCATCTTATAATTCTTGCTTTTTATCCCAACCCTCTATTATTATTTTATTACTAGTTTTATTCCATCTTATTATTCTTGCTTTTTATCCCAACCCTCTATTATTATTTTATTACTAGTTTTATTCCATCTTATTATTCTTGCTTTTTATCCCAACCCTCTATTATTATTTTATTACTAGTTTTATTCCATCTTATTATTCTTGCTTTTTATCCCAACCCTCTATTATTATTTTATTACTAGTTTTATTCCATCTTATTATTCTTGCTTTTTATCCCAACCCTCTATTATTATTTTATTACTAGTTTTATTCCATCTTATTATTCTTGCTTTTTATCCCAACCCTCTATTATTATTTTATTACTAGTTTTATTCCATCTTATTATTCTTGCTTTTTATCCCAACCCTCTATTATTATTTTATTACTAGTTTTATTCCATCTTATTATTCTTGCTTTTTATCCCAACCCTCTATTATTATTTTATTACTAGTTTTATTCCATCTTATAATTCTTGCTTTTTATCCCAACCCTCTATTATTATTTTATTACTAGTTTTATTCCATCTTATAATTCTTGCTTTTTATCCCAACCCTCTATTATTATTTTATTACTAGTTTTATTCCATCTTATTATTCTTGCTTTTTATCCCAACCCTCTATTATTATTTTATTACTAGTTTTATTCCATCTTATTATTCTTGCTTTTTATCCCAACCCTCTATTATTATTTTATTACTAGTTTTATTCCATCTTATTATTCTTGCTTTTTATCCCAACCCTCTATTATTATTTTATTACTAGTTTTATTCCATCTTATAATTCTTGCTTTTTATCCCAACCCTCTATTATTATTTTATTACTAGTTTTATTCCATCTTATAATTCTTGCTTTTTATCCCAACCCTCTATTATTATTTTATTACTAGTTTTATTCCATCTTATTATTCTTGCTTTTTATCCCAACCCTCTATTATTATTTTATTACTAGTTTTATTCCATCTTATAATTCTTGCTTTTTATCCCAACCCTCTATTATTATTTTATTACTAGTTTTATTCCATCTTATTATTCTTGCTTTTTATCCCAACCCTCTATTATTATTTTATTACTAGTTTTATTCCATCTTATTATTCTTGCTTTTTATCCCAACCCTCTATTATTATTTTATTACTAGTTTTATTCCATCTTATTATTCTTGCTTTTTATCCCAACCCTCTATTATTATTTTATTACTAGTTTTATTCCATCTTATTATTCTTGCTTTTTATCCCAACCCTCTATTATTATTTTATTACTAGTTTTATTCCATCTTATTATTCTTGCTTTTTATTCCAACCCTCTATTATTATTTTATTACTAGTTTTATTCCAACTTATTATTCTTGCTTTTTATCCCAACACTCTATTATTATTTTATTACTAGTTTTATTCCACCTTATTATTGCTGCTTTTTATCATAACCCTCCATTATTATTTTATTAATAGTTTTATTTCCTTTTGTTGATGATTTTTATCCCTACCTACGATTGTTATTCCATTCTTGGTTTTACTTTCTCTTATACTAAATAATAATTGAAATTCTTCTTGCAAATTACATTGCGTAACAGTATTTTTTTCAATGATCTTATATGCCAAAAAATACTTAAAAGAAATTTCTTCTGATTGGAATATGATACTGTAAAATATGGGGAAGTTTTGCAACTCATCCTGAGAGTTGTAAGAATATGTATTATATTAATTACTGTGCAAAATTCATTAAATTTAGAAATCCAAAGTTCGTAAAACCTTTAGTTATTATGCTAATATTAATAACGAGAAAAATAAAAAATGCAAAATTTTCAAAGCCCAAAATCTTGCAATAGCAAAGATTAAACTTTTATTAAGAATTATTATGAATTTCGATGTAGAGAATTCATTCTTTTCGTGATAGGAATGATTATGACGACGACCATAGTAATCATTAAGTAAAAAAAAAGCGTTTCTGATATTCAAGCGAAAAAAGCAAATATTTTCCTCGAGAATTTCTTTGAAGCTTTTATTTCTCAGAAAAGAAAATGCAAAGACAAATTTCTCACCTTTACCTTTGTTGAAATTTTTTATATTAAAAACCGACTTCTAAAAGTAAAACATCCCCCTACCTCAAAAATTAAAAAAAGAAATGAAAAATATATATTTTTTCTGTTTATTGTTTTCAATGCAATTCCTGGAACATTTTTCCTTAATTTGTTCACTGTTTTGAATTTTATCCCTTTATAATATATTCTGAAAATAAAGAATCGAAAGAAAAAATATGATTTTGAAAGATTCCAGAGACGAAGTAAATTGAAGGAAAAGGATGAGAAAGGAAATGTTTATTTAAATTTATTGCCTTATTCTAAGAAGGTCCTTTGTGTCGGCCTGGTAAAATAACATTGCATATTCTAGATAATATGGTTCACGATATCGTTAATGGCTACAAAGTGAATGCCGGAAATAAAATAAAAAAAGTAATGAAAGTGAAAGTAGAAAGTCAATGAAAGTCGAAATATGAAAGCGAAAGTGAAAGTAGTAAATGAAAGTAATAATGTAACATAAAATCAGACAGAACAGGCAATGTAAAAGCCAGACGAGAGTAACAAAATTTCGAAAATGGCGAATGTAAAAATTGGACAACGTAGAGTTGGCTGGAATCAGGTACACAGAAGAATAAAGAAAATAGACAAGAACTGAAAGGAAAATGAATGACGATGAAAATATTGAACAAAGTTTTAAGGGCGTTTTTTTTATATATTTTAAAAGCCGGCTGTTAGCAATCGAAATTTAAACTTTAAAAAGTAGCAAAACGTACCTCGAACAGTTTAGCTACGATTTTGATCCTGATATGAAACGGTTTATTCAAAAATTGGTAAAAATACAATAACAAGTTAGACAGACCATGTCTGCTGAATTTAACAAAACTTGTTTTAATATTCATAACTACAGTGTCTGCCAAAAATATATATACAGTGTCCAGGAAAGGAAAAAGATTGTATTTCGTAGTTTTATCAAATTGCGATAACAATGTTTACTGTAGTACATTTTCTCGACAGATCGCATTACTCTTATGGCTGTAGCATCAACGATTGATGCCGAGAACTGAACACTTTGACCAACGTTTCCTAAGCAGAAGTTCGCCGTACTAATAAATGTCTGGAAACTAAAAGCCGCCATTTTGAGCATATTTTGTGATTGTAGATTTCTGAGGTAACTTGTATTAATATCGTGATGTTTGAATAAATTTAGTATTACAATATCTATAAAAGTTTTTCTATTCCTGAAGTGCGTATACATTTTGGGCGGACTATATATATATATATATATATATATATATATATATATATATATATATATATATATATATATATACACTACTGTCCAAACGTTTGGAGGAACAAACAAATATATATATATATATATATATATATATATATATATATATATATACTGTCAATTGCGACATACAAGTCGACCTGGCGTACAAGTCGACGTCAGGATTTTTAGATCAAAATCGTGAGCTATAACTATCTTATAGGTCGTTCCGCATACCAGTGGCCTTCCAGTATATGAAGTTAGGCTACAGTATACGATAGCCTGTACCAAAACTATAAAGGTCACACCATTTCCCTGTATATTGAGATAGTATCCGTACCATTCTACATACGTTGTATACCAGACAACTTAAAATACACACTGGTAGGTACTGTATATAATATCAGTTGCTGGATGTAATGTGTTCTGTAGCGTTAATAGAAAATAGTTTCTGTAAGTATTTTTTTTAATTTCTGCAGTTAATATGCCCAATATGTCCACCAAACACAAGTTTTAGTGGGATATATTTGATATACTTGTGGCAGCCTGCTAGAGGTACGGTAAGTAGTTTACTAGAATTGTTAGACGTGCTGTCTCACTTGTTTACAACTCGGTGGTATTGGTTAATATTTTAGATTCGCTATATAAGTCGACATCTAGTTTTGGAAAAGTTTTAGACTCAAAATCGTGTACGTCGCAATTTATGATGTATATATATATATATATATATATATATATATATATATATATATATATATATATATTATGATATATATATATATATATTATGATATATATATATATATATTATGATATATATATATATATATATTAACGCCTTCTCTTTGTAAACAGAAGGACTTTATATTAGGCCTCCAACTAATTACCATTTATTTTTTTCCCACCAATAAACTTTGTACATTCTTCTTTTTTTATATTATATATTATTTACCTCTGTTGAGCGACGTACGAAACCGATTCGCTAGACCGTTTTTCATTTTTATTTTTTATTATCATGAGTGGTAATAATAAAACTAATTTTTGTCTATTCATGGCAGTGATAAAATTTTGTACCAACAAACATATCTTTATATATATTATATATATATATATATATATATATATATATATATATATATATATATATATATATATATATATATATATATATATATGGGTCTACTCAACGACAAAAGTGAATATCCTCACAGATACAGAATAGCTGTTATAAAAAACATGATTTACGTACTAAAGTAATCTCTACTTCGGACATGTTTTTCTAAAAGGAGCTAAGCAACTTTATTCTATGAGGAACTAAGCAACTTTATTCTTTAAGGAACTGAGAATTTTATTCTATAAGGAACTAAAGACTTTATTCTATAAGGAACTAAGCAACCTCATTCTATCAGAAGCTAAGCAACTTTCTTCTATGAGGAACTAAGTAACTTTATTCTATAAGGAGCTAAGGAATTTTATTCTATTAGGAAATAAGCAAATGTATTCTGTAAGGAACCAAGCAACTTTATTCTCTAAGGAATTGAGGACATTATTCTATAAGGAACTAAGGACGTTATTGTATAAGGAATTGAGGACTTTATTCTATAATGAACTAAGCTATATCATTCTATGAGGGACAAAGTAACTTTATTTTATAAGGAACTAAGCAACTTTATTCTATAAAAAACTAAGCAATTTTAAAGAAACTCTAATCAACAATAACTTCCCTAATCACGTCGAACGAAAGGAATTAACAAAATTTAGAAAACATAAAACAAGATGAAAAGAACAATAGATAATTTATTAACTTATTCTATCGTAGCCAGATGCACCCTAATTATAAACAGGATGAAAAGGCAATTAAATATTATATATAAAATATATAATTCTCAAAAAAGGAAGAAGATAAATTATGACAAAAAGACCTTAAATAAATAGGCAGACGTTGGCTTAATACAGAAATAGCAAGTGAGCAGAAAAGTGAACAGTGTAAAAGAGAACAAAGAAAACAAACCCAAGGAGAAAAAGATGAGGTAAGTGAAAGGAAAATAAAAGATTCTAAAATAACAAGGAATGAAAGTGAGCAAGAGAAAAATGTCTGATTAATCCAAAGAAAAGTGTTCCTCTGCGCAGTTTTCTTGTGAAACACGACAACGAAGAACTTATTCCGTTGGTGCACTGCACCCTGGACATCAATTAACCCCTGTAGGAAATAAGAAAATGACTGCGTCTAGTAAGCGTTTTGCTGTGTCCAGTAACTTGTTTTACACAATACGTGCACATTTTAAATGGCAATGTTTGGGGTCGAGAGTCTCCAGTGGGTGTTTATTTCCCATTCCCAAGACTCTCCAGGAATAGGTTTGGGATTGTGGAACAGGTAGTTGTCAAAATTATAATAAGAAATTAATACTGGGACCAGTAAGAAAAAATAGTATTTTCTTCTTTGTGTAAGTCATTTAATTTCTTTGAAGACACTTAAGAAGTGTTAAAAAATAATAATAATAAAAGTCATGTGGAGTTAATTGACAATGCATGCAGGCAGGCAGGCAGGCAGAAAGAAAGAAAGAAAGAAAGAAAGAAAGAAAGAAAGAAAGAAAGAAAGAAACCAATCAAAGGAACTAATTAAAGAGAGAAAGAAGAAACGAATTAACGAAAGAAAGAAAAAGAAAAAATAAAGAAAAATAAACGAAAGAAAAAAGAAAGAAGAAAAGAAAGAAAAAAGAAAGAAAGAAGTAAAGAAAGAAAACAATTACAGAAAGAACGAAGGAAGAAAAGAAACTAGAAAGAAGTATAGAAAGAAAGAAACCAATTAAAGAAAGAAAGAAAGAAAAAAGAATGAAAGAAGAACAAAAAGAATTAAGAAAGACGATAAGAAAAAACAATTAAAGAAAGAAAGAATGAAAGAAGAAAAGAAAGAAAAAAGAAAAAGAAAGAAAGAAACCAATTAAAAAGAAAAAAAGAAAGAAAAAAGAAAGAATGAAAGAAAGAAAGAAACCAATTAAAAAAGAAAGAAAGGATGAAAGAAGGAAAGAAAGAAAAAAGAAAGAATGAAAGAAAGAAAGAAACCAATTAAAAAAGAAAGAAAGGATGAAAGAAGAAAAGAAAGAAAAAAGAAAGAAGTAAAAAAAGCAAAAAGAAAGAAAAAAGAAAGAAACCAGTTAAAGAAAGAAAGAAAGGAAAAAATAAATAAAGAAATTCATTTATGCAATTAACGACAGAAATACCTCCCACATAATAGGCACCCCGAGGCGATGTAATGGTTAACAAGGTTGTCTCCCTAGAACAATTATGAATGAATAGTGAGTTCGATCCTCACTGGGTGCCCCATACTTTCGGCCTTGTGGCACATCTAAGCTACGTTTGGAAAATCACTATCCCTCTCACATAATGCTTTGTCATTAGTGGCAATAGTGTATTCATCGAGCTAATGCCTCACCATTATGCGGGAAGTATTTCTGGGAGGTATATGTGGGAGATATTTCTGTCGCAACCTGTATTTTATCTTCTGTTAACTCCAAAAATGGCAGAGTACGAGATCACGTGACATTTCTTTGGACATATTTCAATCTATAGCAATATTATTTCTATGGGAGCAGCAATCAGACTTTCACCAATTGAACATATTGTCTCTGCATCTGAATTTCAGTCGACTTTTGGTCAGAAATTTATTCCTCGAGACATTATTTTCTGATTCATATTTTGGACCGTATGACATGTCCCAGAAGTTTAAGTCATCTGCTCTTAATTCTATCAAAAATAACAAAAAAGAACTGTTATAATTTTCACAAGATAGAAAATTTCCTTTTAATGTGGACTAAAGAAAATGCCGGTAGAGTACTTTTTCGATTATTCAAGCACCTTGGATCGGGAGTTGAGAAAAAATATTTTGTATAATTCAAAATACCAGATAAGTGAATTCTGATATTATAGAAAATGAACGAAGAAAAGTCATTTTCTGAAATAAATTTAACATCTATATCCTCATATAATATATTAAAACGCTTTGTTCAACATTTTGGTCTTGTTTGGAGATATCAACCTCTATGGGTTATTTAATGCAGAAATCTAAATATTTTGATTTGGTTTGGTTTGGTTGATTTTGTTTTGCGGCATATGAACTTCTATGGGTTATTTTAATGCTGAAATCTAAATATTTTGATTTGGTTTGGTTTGGTTTGGTTTGGTTGATTTTGTTTAGCGGCATATCAACCTGTATGGGTTATTTAAAGCCGATATCTAAATATTTGTGGACACTTCTTCTGTAGATAATAATTGTTTTTATGATACAAGTCTTACTAATTAATCCATAACTGGGGGAGAAGAGGTAGATTCATACCTTTCCAAGGAGTGTTTGCGTGCAAAGTAATATATCAAACCCAAGTAGAATTGGAAGTCGGCTCTCCGCTTAACAATTCCTAGCCATTATCCATTACACCAACCGCACATCCAAGCTTACAGCACCTGGTATTCTCAAGCGGTCACCCCTCTAAGTACTGAACAGGGTTGACGTTGCTTAACTTTTGTCAATTTTCGTCTGGCCTTGTATTTTTTCCTCCCAAGGCTGTATTAAAGTAGACGCATTTGTAAAGATAGCTTTTCTTTCTCGTTGAAAGTCAACCGACTTAAAATTGTGTCAAACCTAATTATTGCCTTCGTATTTGAAATTGAAATTTTTGAAGCTGAGTATGGTTCTATAAATTCTTCAAAAACAGATTGTCTGAGATGAAATATTAGAATGGGCTTACTTCCTATAACTGATAAACAAAACTCTTCTTTTTATGCCCAGCTAATCGACGTCCCGAAAATTGAGATACGGATAATCGAGGAGGTATCTACACTATTTATATTGTCCGGACTGTTGTCCTCATCGTTGTTGTTATATTCACAACGTTTCGGCCGGTGTACGCTGTGGCCTTTTTCAAATGATTGGAATTTAGAACCGAACCTTTTATTTCATCCTCTGGGATATATTGTTCTAGTTCCACATGCCACGCCTTTTCTGGGTGTCTCAATTTCAGTTGTTTCCCTTTAGTAACTCAACTCTCCAAGTTTATGTTCACCTTTGCTGTGGCCAGGTATTGAACTCAGAAGTCTTTGGGTCAATTACTTCAAACAACACTTTCGTCCACTGCTGAAAAAGGCCGTAGCATACAACGGTCGAAACATTGTGAATATGACGACAAAGATGGAGACAACAGTCTGAACAATATAAATAGTGTAAATAGGTAAGATACCTCATCTCAGAAATATAGACAGATGATCCATGAGGTACTTTGATAATATAAGATAATCGATAATCAATCGAAATGCCAGTTGTTTGATGACCTTCACCAATAAAAGACCCAAGAGCCATTCGATATAGAGAGGTACAGAATTAGGTTGTTTTATGGAAGTAACAATTATAAGCCTAAGTAGGCTAGATATCGGTTTACCAAAAACTTGAAGTGGTTAAGATTGTAGCGGTCGGGGAATTTTCATCTCAGGAGTCAGTTCTATAATGTATCGGCTCTTGAAAAGACGCTATCTGAATGAAATTTCTCTCTTACCAGTTGAATGCACAGCGAATTAGGATGACTTAACCCCTGTGTGCATGGCATGGTGAGTCCCGAACTGGAAGGGTCTGAAATGGTGGAACTATTGGATGTAGCTTCGCTGAATATTATTTCTTTCCTTTTTATGTACCATGTCCTTTCAAGAAATAGCTGAACCTCCCCCTATTACTTGCAGTTCTCAACAAGTTCCTTTCCTCTGCTTTCACGTTATGCCATCCACCTGCTCAAAGTCGTCAGGTATGTCACGCTCTGCTTTCCCCTATCTCTATTTCCCTCTATTCGACCCGTAAGTATCAGAAACTTCAGTTGCCTCTTTCTAATATTAAGTATAAGCATCCTTCTTGTTTGCAACCTCTCATCTCATCGTTGCTCACACGCTCGGTCCATGATATCCTTAGCATCCTTCTGTAGAACCACATCTCTATCGCCTCGAGTTACTTCTTCATCTTAGAGGAAATTGTCCAACATTCGCTGCCGTAAAGAAGGTCAGATGTCAAGTAACAGTTCAGTATTCTTTTCTTTGTTACCAAAGAAATCCTCCTGTCTCGCATCACTCTGCCCAGCTTTTGGATTGTGTCCTTAGCCATCCCAATACGCCTACGGATCTCAGTGTTGCACTTACCGTCCTCTGTCATCGCTTCCCAGGTATTTAAACTTCCGCGTCTGCTTGATTCTGGGGTTCCCGTCCTTCAAATCGCATTTCGGGTTCATCCTCTTACTGACGACCATGAATTCCGTCTTGTAGCTTATGCTTAGTCCTTTCTTCTCACTCTCCGTCGCTACCTTCTGCAGGAGATTTTGTAATTTCATTTCCGTGTCTGCTATCAGTACTGTGTCATATGCGTATCTTATGTTGTTAATATTGTGGCCGCCAATGTTAAATCTCGGTAGGGTTTCCAATTTTACCAATGGAAGTAATGATACTATAGCGATAGGCTTACGACGTTGCGCCTGTGGAAAAGACGTTGTAGCGGAGAAAATAATTCATCGCGTAACCACTTTTGAATTCAACGCTGGAAAGTGAGGACTGGGCAGCTTCAAGCTAACAATAAACTTTTTGGTCTGATCTGACTCTCTCCTATTTAGAAGCATGGTCAGTACTTTGGTCTGGTCTAAGGAGCCGGTCATTTTTCCAGCGTCTTTAGTGGTGGTTCATATATATGTATTTCAATATGTTTGTAATGACTTCAGCCCTAATAAACTCTCACGGTAAGGAATCGTTTTTCAGAATACAAACATTCATATTAATGCATTTCTAATTTAATTAGTGCAGTTTTTGTTTTTTTAATATACTTTTATTCAATTTTGTGAGGGGATTGGAAAGGATTCCTCCTAATTATATGTGTTTTAATTACTCGCATAACGAACAGCTTAAGTGACGAATAGGGCACTGAAACAGATTGGGTTTGCATATAGAAGGGATTCCTAAAATGTATTAAGTCATAACCCAATTTCACATAGAACACTTTTCCAACGTCCACCTCTATAGTAAATATTCAAAAGCATTGCAAAATCCTTTGGCAAAAGTTTGTTACTGGTTCATAAACTGACTTTATGATGTAGTAAAAAAATATCAAATATATCAAAGGGAGGCAACAAATGACATTGGCTTATGCGGCAGCGGCGCCGGATGCTGCTACAACCATATTAAAGAACAAACGAAACAAACTTGAACATTGAAAACTATATATATAATTTAGTTTTATGGTCGGGGTTAATGTTGCAAGTGTTGACAAAAACTTAAGCGATTTTTGTTCATAATTATAAAATAAGAATATATAATATGAGCAACATAAAATTCAGCGATTATTTTTTTTATTTTCTTGGTCTTATTTCACCTGATTTATATCCAAAAAAATGTTATTTCACCTGAAGAATTATTTCAATGTTAATGATCCTTCTCCCAACTATAAAAAATAGCCAAATATTAATATGACCTAGACTAAAAATCTTGTTGACATTAAATAACACATTAAGGTATATGTGCGTAAATCAAAATAAACCAAACTAAACGAAATAATATGTCTTAAACATAACAAAAATCGGATTAATCGGGGAGCCGAGTTATGTCTGGCCGCTGGATAAGGTATGAGCTTAAAACAAAATAAATTTCGTTTTTCGCCTTTCGTTACACTGACTGATTTTTGTGACATCATTATATATAATTGTATATCATTGAAAAAGCTGTGAGTTCTTTTTTTATAGAATACCGAAATAAAAATTAATAAACGGGATGTTAGCGTTATTATGTCCTATGTGTTCAAATCTGTACAGTAGAAGCCATTCGCAGACTCACCATGACTTGGGGAGGTAGTTTAACTTCAAAGAGGATTGTGTATCGTTGGTTCCAAAAATTCTCTCTTGGCAATCCAGCACTTCAAGTCTGATCCTGGCTGAATGTCATCGCTCGACAATAAAGGACTGAATTTCACCGTAACGATTCCCCTGAAAGAAATACTAAATTTGTCATTTCAAATACTAAAATTCTCTCCTGTCAAACCGGTACTTCTGATCCTGGCTGATTCCTCTAAAAACAAATACTACGGTAAAAGGTGGGGTATAATACATCTAGCAAAAATTGACAAAGTAAAGAATATATAAAAGCGTGTACTTTATGTTTTAACTGATTACAAAATGTTTGCACGGTTTGAAACGTACTACAATTTCGTCGACCGCTTAAAAAATACCATTTTCTTCAACGTGATTTTCTTCAATGGTGATTTTCTAAGTGCAGCTCACGTGCGACGCAAAATCGATATTTTGTGGGCATCCAGTGAGGATCGAACTCACTTTTCAGTTGTAATTGATTTAGCGAGACAAGCTTCTTAACCATTATACCACGTTGAAGTGCCCATAATAGATATAAACCCAGTCTTTATTGATTGATTAATCCAATGCAACCCTCTTTAAATCGATCAGAACGACGCATCAGAGACTAATTGTTTGGATTGTTAACGGATGCGTGAAAAGTTGCAAACTGTTGTGCATTCATTCATTCGATCCAATTTACGAGATATTTTTTAACAAAACGTTTTGGGGGTCTTTGCTCATTCTTAAGAATTTTTGTAACCAAGTAATTGGTTAAGAAATAACAAAAGAGGTTACAGATAAATCGTGTATTGAACAGTAAATACAACAGAAGAGTATTACACGACTTGGGAATGTATGTCGGTTGACCAGCGTTCAGTCTATATCACTGTTAATATTTAACTGCACCCCGCCACCACCACGAGAGATGTATGGGGCACAAGGCCGAGTTTACCTTGGGTTCTCCGAGCCCTTCGGCAAAGCCTCGTCCGGGTTCCTCTCTGCCTTTGGCATAGAGTTCGACAGTTGGACAGTCTATATCACTGTTAATATTTAACAGCCCCCCCACCACCACCACAACTAGGTATGTATGTGGCACAAGGCCGAGTTTAGCGTGGGTTCTCCGAGCCCGTAGGCTCGGCTAAAAATATTCCCTTAGAACTCGCATAAACGGGTTCAGGGTCTGTCTATCTACCTGGACGAGACTTTGACCTTCGGCAAAGCCACGTCTGGATTCCTCTCTGCTCAAGGCAGAGAGTTCGACAGTTGAAAAGGCTATAGCACTGTTCTCCCGAGGCTTTCTTTCCTACTAACTTTATAGTATGTGGAAGAGTCCGCAAAAATCACATTAGAGGGAGGACACCAGAATAGAATGCGGTTGCAGATCACCACTGATTATACAAAGAATTTCATTCAACATTTACGGATACATCATATGCCTAACGAAGGCCAGCGAGCTCGTCGACCTCAAACCCTATGGCGAAAAGAATAAAGAGGAAAAAACAATTTAACTGAACAAATTCAGAATAATGAAATAAAGACTTATCCATATGATTACATGAGATCTGACGGAGATAAAACTTCCTCAGTGAGCACTTAAACAAATCACTCTCCCATAACTCTCCAATCTTCTCAAGCAGTTACATTAAAATTCTGTAGACCTCCCCACTGTCAACTTTGACAGGGATCAATTTCATTTAATTATGTTTTCTGCTAGCTGTTGATATTAATTTCAAAGTAAACTTATCCTCTAATTGTTAATTTAAACTAACGCAGCTTTGTATTGTGTATATCTTTCTTATAGTTGGTATTTAATTAATTTCAAATGTAATCTATATGATAAACGCTAATGTCAATGTGTAACACTTTTTCAGTTGAAGGGACACAACTCTCTAACTTTCAATACCCCATCTTCTATTTAATAAATGTCTAACATACAATACAATTCTGTAATCAGGCCGACTCTGAGAGCAAATTAAAAACATCCTGGGTCGGATCCAACATACAATCATGAAATTTTTTATTCCAATGTTTCATTTTCTGCGATTTTTTTCGGCGATTTCACTACGTGATTTCTTGGGAATCATTTTTTATACGATTTTTATAACTTGGAAATAAATTTGGAAATAATCGAAATTAATTGCGAAATACAGCGAAAGTGACCCATAAAATAAAAATAATTGTTTGTACGGTAGGGACCTACGCACATCAAATTGTCGTTAAATTAAGCTATTTTTTAAAGATATATTTCAATGAAATTTTCACTTTCCACAGTTATAATTTATTATTACAGTTTATATGTTTTCAAATCAAGAGTGACGTCAGTTTAAACTGATCCCAGGAGGATATGGGCTAAAATCCGTTAGGTTTCATGACCTTGTGACATACTAGTTCATTTTAATACCATTTTAAACTCATATAATATTATATCCACAAAATCTTACGTATTTGTTGTCACGCTAAAAGCCACCTAGAGCGGCAACCAGTAGAGAAAGGACATCTTCGCGAACATTCCTATGATTCCGACCAAACTCACTCAGAGGATGCGTTATCCAACGAGACGAAAATCAAATTCTAACATTTTTGTATCAGATAATCATTCCGACTGCCGTTCTCTCGTTAGCTGTAAATACCGATTCGCCCAGCCAGGCCCGAACACCTGACCCCAAATCTCTTTTCGCCTCTCTTCTTCTCCCTAATAACTCGGCCCGGCTTTTCATCGATCGACACTACTTTTCCGTGAGTTGTTTCACTGCCACCCCACCCATCACACCTCTCCAGCACCAGCACTCAACTCGTCGATCCGTGCCTCCTTTTCCTAACCGAACATATTTCTAGTGAAGCGCTGCTAAAAAGCCCGGTTGAAAAAGGGCGAAGACAGTTTGCTCATGTGTCCATTTCAGCCAGGCTACTTTCACTTTCACTTTCACTTTTCTTCTCTATTTCATTTTTATTTTTCTATTTGCCTTTTTCCTTCCACGTGACGATTTGAAGAATTTTAGTTCTTTATTTTAGTTTTAGTTTTTTTTAGTCTTTCATTTTTCTTTTGTTTTTATTTATTAAATCAGTTTTATTTCCTTCACTTTTCATTCAACTTACGGATTTTTTTTCACTTTTACCTCATTTTCAACCAATCCGCGCATCTACTTTTTTTCATAACCTTCACGACATTTACACTCTTTTGCCCGGGCTTTCTCCACCGTTTCTCTATCTTTTTTTCTTGGATCTTCTCTTTTTTACTTTCTCTAATTTTTTGTCCCCCCACCATGTCTGTCTGTATATCTCTCCTGCTCTCCTTCTCTCTCTTTATCTACCTATTTTGTATCTATCTCATTCTATCCATATCTATCTATGTCGGTCCATTCATATCTATCTATCTATCTATCTATCTATCTAACTATTTCACTTTTATACACTCTTTCTTCTTAGACTCTTTAAGGCTCTCTTTTCCTTCATTCGCTTCTCATTTTCTTTTTCTGTCAACTGCACCTCTCTCTCTTTTCCCTTCTTTCTCTCTCTCTTATCCATCTAAAAATATGTCTATATCTGCCCCTCTATATCTTTTACATGTTCTCCTTCCCTCTTTTTCGCCTTCTCATTCTCTCTCCCTCTCTATTCTGCTTCTTACTTTTACTCTCTCGACTTTCACACATCATTTCTAATCTCTCCCTCTTTCTTTACATTCGCTTTCCAAATTTCCTGTTTACTTTTCTCCTGTTTGCTTCATCTCGTTTTAACAATACTTCTAAAATCATTTCCCATATTTGTCTTCCGCCTCTCTAATAAACTTTACTCTTACATTTTGATTTTTATCTCCTCTTCCAGTGACCCTTTTTCACCCACCTTTTCATTAGACACCTCTATCTATCTAGTTATCTTCCCCCTTCCTATCTCTCTTTCGCGTTTTCTGTCTCTGTTTGTCTGTCTGTCTGTCTCTCAATCTTTCTCTCTCTCTCTCTCTCTCTCTCTCTCTATATATATATATATATATATATATATATATATATATATATATATATATGGGTGTGGGCATCTACTTATGTTTATTCTTTTCAGTCTTTCTTCACGTTTCGTCTTTTACTTCAACTGACACTTATTCGTTGTTTCACTCACCATTCTTTCCATAGTCTTACTCTCCATCTCTTTTTACTTGTTTGTTTCGTCTAAACTTAGGCCACTCTTCTTTATCTTTGTCCTACTATTTTCACTTTCCTGCGTAACACACATGCTGCATTGGGACCCAATTCCAACCTTTCCCACTTCCAATTCACCCCACGGACGCCCCGACTCCTTAGCTCAACTAGCGACCACTGCACACATTCAGTGAGGGTGAACGTTTAGTTCCACATGAGCGATTCCTGGGCCAATTTAGCGAGAAGTGTGGAGACGTCGGCAGCTGATGGTGACATGGCTGAATTAGACGCCATTTGGTGAGTGCTAGAGTTTGCAGTCAAGAACGAAGATGATGTGCGCCGGCCAGTGTCTTCATCGATACGCGCTCGGGAAATGGACTCTTAAGGAACGAGCACTTTCGTTTCTTTCATTTTTTTTTTTCAGATTTTATCTGTTTTTTTTTTTTTCTTTTTCTTTTTTATTTTCTTTTTTTTTTCGTTTTCCTCTTTATTTTATATTCCTTATGACTTTCATTTTCTTGGTTCATTCTTCCATCGTTCTCGTTTAAATTTTTCTTTTACATTTCCACCATTTTTTTTCCTTCGGTGTTTCCTTTTTTAGCACGGTGGAGTACTGGTTAGCGGCTCGGATTTTGGAATCGGAGAGCCGAGTTCGAATTCCAGTCGAGTTCATTACATTCACTTACGTGCTAATACTCTTAAGAATGGTATGACTTCATCTCCTCCACAGCTATGGGTAAAAATAGCAGTACATACCGGGTCCTATAGTCTTGGGTGGCAACCAATTTAGGAGAAAGAAACTCCAAATTCAAACCAGTTGCTGCGTTGTAGTTTCTACCTCCTAAGGTGAAGAATAGAAGCTAACTTCAAAAAAATCAAATCCACCACTGAGAGGGGTCGGCAAGCCATTGCACTGTTCTGCCTTGAATATCAACGTGAATCATAGTTGTCAGATGGAGGGGAGTGGTGACCACAGCTGCGGCGCAAAATGAGCTGACTGAATAAAATGGAATGTTTTCGTTTATGCATTCATTCCTCATGTTTTCTTCATTGATCTTTCGTTTTCATGTTTCTTTATTTTAAATATTATAGTATATTAATAGTATAGCTTTTACTAACTCTTTCATTTCTACTTTTTTACGTACCTCTTCTAGTCCTGGGTAGGACGACGCTGAACTACGTCCGGCAGCAATGCCTCTCATAGGCAGATTGGAGGTTTTGAGGAACGTGAAAACTTTTCTTAATTGTTGTTGCTCCTGGTGGTAGCACCTGTTAAGGTCCAAGCTATGGCCAAATATTGAATAACCAAAACAAAAATCAAAACACTAGGAAAGTATAAAAATATATTTTATATAAAAAAAAACAATACATATTAATCGTAAAATTAACAATACGTATTTATATTAAAATTATCAACAATATATATTTTAGTAAAATTGTCAAAAATACATATTTATAGTAAAATTATCAACATACTTATTCACATTAAATTTACAAATAATATATATTCATAGTAAAATTACTAACAATAGTAACAATACCTATTTATAGTAAAATTACTGTATATTTTAAAGCAAAATGACCAACAATACATTCGATCTGTAGTTGAAAGCATACAATTGCGTTCAAAATATATTCAGCTGAAGCAATGAAATTGTTCAAAAGATATAGATTTTTTACAATAATCCATAGAGGTGTTGATATGCCACAAAAGAAAATCAATCAAAGCAAACGAACCTCTTGAAAAGATTTTTAACGATTATTCATTTTTAATTTTCATCTTTTTTTATTCACACTTTGTTTCTTCTTACTTTCATTTAATTTAAATTTCATGACTTACTGCTTAATTTTACTTGTTCTCTTCTTTCATTCATTTTCTGTTCTTTCTCTTTCAAACTTTCTTTCATTTTTTCTTCTTTCATTCTTTCTTTCATTTTCTCTTCTTTCATTCTTTCTTTCATTTTCTCTTCTTTCGTTGATCTTTCTTTTCTTTCATTCTCTCTTTCATGTTCTCTTCTCTCATTCTTTCTTCCAATTTCTCTTCTTTCATTCTCTCTTTCATTTTCTCTTCTTTCTTTTCTTTCATTCTCTCTTTCATTTTCTCTTCTTTCATTCATTTTCTATTCATTCGCTTCTTACATTCTCTCTTTCATTTTCTTTTCTTTCTCTTCTTTCATTCTCTATTTCATTTTTTGTTTCATTCATTTTCTGTTCTTTCTCTTATTTCATTCCCTCTTTCATTTTCTCTTCCCTCATTCTTTCTTCCATTTTCTCTTCTTTCATTCTCTCTTTCATTTTCTCTTCTTTCTTTTCTTTCATTCTCTCTTTCATTTTCTCTTCTCTCATTCATTCTTCCATTTTCTCTTCTTTCATTCTCTCTTTCATTCTCTCTTTCATTTTCTCTTCTTTCATTCATTTTCTATTCATTCGCTTCTTACATTCTCTCTTTCATTTTCTTTTCTTTCTCTTCTTTCATTCTCTATTTCATTTTTTGTTTCATTCATTTTCTGTTCTTTCTCTTATTTCATTCTCTCTTTCATTTTCTCTTCCCTCATTCTTTCTTCCATTTTCTCTTCTTTCATTCTCTCTTTCATTTTCTCTTCTTTCTTTTCTTTCATTCTCTCTTTCATTTTCTCTTCTTTCATTCATTTTCTATTCATTCGCTTCTTACATTCTCTCTTTCATTTTCTTTTCTTTCTCTTCTTTCATTCTCTATTTCATTTTTTGTTTCATTCATTTTCTGTTCTTTCTCTTATTTCATTCTCTCTTTCATTTTCTCTTCCCTCATTCTTTCTTCCATTTTCTCTTCTTTCATTCTCTCTTTCATTTTCTCTTCTTTCTTTTCTTTCATTCTCTCTTTCATTTTCTCTTCTCTCATTCATTCTTCCATTTTCTCTTCTTTCATTCTCTCTTTCATTCTCTCTTTCATTTTCTCTTCTTTCATTCATTTTCTATTCATTCGCTTCTTACATTCTCTCTTTCATTTTCTTTTCTTTCTCTTCTTTCATTCTCTATTTCATTTTTTGTTTCATTCATTTTCTGTTCTTTCTCTTATTTCATTCTCTCTTTCATTTTCTCTTCCCTCATTCTTTCTTCCATTTTCTCTTCTTTCATTCTCTCTTTCATTTTCTCTTCTTTCTTTTCTTTCATTCTCTCTTTCATTTTCTCTTCTCTCATTCATTCTTCCATTTTCTCTTCTTTCATTCTCTCTTTCATTCTCTCTTTCATTTTCTCTTCTTTCTTTTCTTTCATTCTCTCTTTCATTTTCTATTCTTTCATTCATTTTCTATTCATTCGCTTCTTTCATTCTCTATTTCATTTTCTTTTGTTTCATTAATTTTCTGTTCATTCTCTTATTTCATTCTCTCTTTCATTTTCTCTTCTTTCATTCATTTTCTATTGTTTCTCCTCTTACATTCTCTCTTTCATTTTCTCTTATTTCATTCATTTTCTATTTTTTCTCTTCTTTTATTCTCTCTTTCATTTTCTCTTCGGTCATTCTCTCTTTCATTTTCTCTTCGGTCATTCTCTCTTTCATTTTCTCTTCTGTCATTCTTTCTTCCATTTTCTCTTCTTTCATTCTCTCTTTCATTTTCTCTTCTTTCATTCATTTTCTATTGTTTCTCCACTTTCATTCTCTCTTTCATTTTCTCTTCTGTCATTCCCTCTTTCACTTTCTCTTCTTTCATTCTCTCTTTCATTTTCTCTTCTTTCATTCATTTTCTATTTTTTCTCTTCTTTCATTCTCTCTTTCATTTTCTCTTCTGTCATTCCCTCTTTCATTTTCTCTTCTTTCATTCATTTTCTGTTCTTTCTCTTATTTCATTCTCTCTTTCATTTTCTCTTCTTTCATTCTCTCTTTCATTTTCTCTTCTTTCATTCTCTCTTTCATTTTCTCTTCTTTCATTCATTTTCAGTTGATTTATTCGTTATGCTTTTGTCTTTCTCTCTTTCTTATTTAATTATTTCATAATACGTATTCATCATATGGACCGCTGCCGTAGAATTTTCATTCATTTTTCTTTTCACTTATTTACCCTCCGTATCGGCGAGGCTAAAATACGCCAAATGTATTCCTTGAATCGGATAAGAACCCACATAAAAGATACCGCCAAACGAATTAATTGCTTAACTACTCAAATATAAACGATATATTTATTAATCATTGAACCAAATGAATATTTTTTCTTATTGTTTTTTTTTTTTTTCGGTTTTAATGTGACCCTTCATGACGTTATTTATAGCTCCTCTACAACTTCCTGCCCTCGTCCTGCTTTGTCACTGAGCTGTTAACCTTTCCAATCGATGTTTCGAAACTGGTTCTACTTAGCTTAGGATCTTGAATACGTCAACTGCACACCTTTCAGCGGCAGTGTTGAGGGCGGCGGCAAGAAACCTCCAAACGGCCACTTATTAAATAAATTCCTCCACTCAAATATAAACAACCGGTATTTTCCTATACTTGAACCAAGTTAATGCTTTTTCCTTCATGTGCTGTGTAACGTCAATATGTGAGTGATCATGGCTCTCCATAACTTCCTGACCCTTGTATCTCTAAGCAACCTTTGATTCATTACCGCTCGTCTTCTCGTTCTGCCATTCTTTAGGTAAACTACTCATTGATGTTTCGACAACTTAAACACGTATGTAGCAGGATGGAACACTGACTGACTCTTTCAGTTAGCTCACCAATAACAATTGCTCTATTGAACGAACAGAGACAAGAGGGGTAAATAATGTGTCACATCATGGTATTCCCCGTTGGTATCATCGTATACATGCCAAAGTTACAACCCCAAGAAGGATATACCATCAATTATTATAAATGCTGTTGATATACCGCCTTATTTTAGAAGCTGTAGACAAATGTGAAACCTAAATCCGAAGGAGAATTTTAATAGCGAATGATGCCTTCCGAACGCTAAGCAAAGTATTAAGAAACAGAAAAAAACCTCGTTCGAAATAAAGAAAATAGTGCTTAACTTCTATAATGTTTGATAATTTCCCCGCAGGAGACTTGTGGCAGAAGAATTTTGAGAATATCATTGTCGGAACATGTTTGCAAGGAGGGAACCTTAAGTAAAGTGGCACAAAGAGGCAAGTGAAATTTCTACTACACATATTGATGAAAGGGTGCTCGGAAAATTTGACACTCACAGGGACATACATAAGTCAAGAGCGGCAGAAGGAAACATCGGTTAGCCTACCTAATGAGCTTGGGAAAAACGATTGCAGAACAGGAACTAGGAGGAGGAGTAATGGGCAAACATTACTTAAAGCTACAAATGATAGGAAGTTGTGGAGAGACATGATAAACTTACCTAACATGCTTGTGTAAATAGACGGCAGTACAGGGACTTGGAATATCAATAAGAAGACAAATATTGCTGACAGCTACAAAGGATATGACGTTGTGGAGAGCCCTGATTAATTTACCTAATGAGCTTGGGAAAAACGATTGCAGAACAGGGACCAGGAAGAGTAATAATGGGGCAAACATTACTTAAAGCTACGAAGGATAGGAAGTTGTGGAGAGTCATAATTGCTCGTACTGAAGGGTCACGACACATAAATAGTAAACGAATGCTCTAAGTGTTAAAAACACTGAAAATAAAACGATTCTGAATTTATTTATCTCAGCATACTCATATCTATATATCTATCTATATCAGTCTGTACATAGTTAATTTATAAGGTACTAACCAACTTTGCTTGATCGACAGCTCCATCCGTGGCCGAGTCGGTCTAAAACACGTTGGATCTTACGACGGTCTGTCCTGTCAAGCAGGACACAGGTTTCTCGAATATTCAGGCCGGTAAACGAAAATAAGTGAATATACTGTTTAATGAATAAATTGAGTGTCTACTCAAATATGAGTATCCACTAAAAATAACGTTTAAATATTACTATCTATCTATCTATCTATCTATCTACGTGCATCTATCTCATACTCTTCATATATATCTATCTATCTATGTGTATCTATCTATCTCATACTCTTCATATTTATTTCATTCTCTTCACGATCTATCTACCTATCTGAGTCTGTTCATCTCTCTCTCTTCCTCTCTATCTCTCTCTCTCTCTCTCTCTCTATATATATATATATATATATATATATATATATATATATATATCAGTCTATTCATATCTATATTTCTCTCAGTTTATATCTATTTATATCACAGTTCGAGATCTTTGATTATCTATTATTTTAAATTTGATCATAACTATCTACCTCTCTCTGTTTATATATCTCTATACATAAATATGCATATATATATATATATATATATATATATATATATATATATGCGCGCGTATGTGTGTGACTCCACCTCTTATGAGACAATCACTTTTCTCTCTAAATCTTTGCCTCCCAAACACAACCTCGTATGACCCACTCATCCCGCATAAACGCTTGAGCATATCCTCTGCTCACAATGGAGATTCATTAAGAATTTATTAGATTTGGAAGCCAATCAGGGATTTCGCGCCAGTCCAACGAACGTTTTCCTACTTGCTGTACTGTCTACTTCCTGTGCGCATGCGTAAGCCCATCATTTCATTATGAACAATGCGTGTTTAGAAGTATCGGCATATATGCAATCAAGCATACATACGTATACCAAAAACAAACGTCAACGAACAAATATTCCGTGAAATAAAATTCGAAAAATAGTTGTAGGTATAATCATCTATGAATTTCTTCGATGAAGCATTATCCGTTATTATTAATGTTAGCCTGTCTTGAATCTTTTTTAGCTACCTTTTATAATGGTAAAATATAGTGGTAATTATAGCCGTTTCCACATAAGGAAATATTCAGAATTCTTTGTCCGAGCAGCAAGTGTTCCTTGAGTGACGTTTTTCTTTACTCCTTGGCTACACGGCTAGGATCAAAGTGTAGTATCTGTTCTCCTAATTTCTAATAGTAATAGTAATATTAGCTGTTACCTAATAAAGAAACATTCGGCATTCACTAACAGAGCAGTTAGTGTTCGTCGAGTGGCGATTTGCTTCATTCTATCGCCATCTGGTTTGGATCAAAGTATAGCATCTGTTCTCCTAATCTCTAATAGCAATAGTAATATCAGATATTTTCTTATAAGGAAAAATTCAGTATTCATAAACGGAACGCTCAGTTATACTATCGATTGAAGTTTATAAAATATTTCTCTTAAAATAACGATTCAAGGAAAAGTCCTAACCCTTTCCCTTTTTGAAGTCGTGTGGAGCATCAACATCTTCATTATGTTATGGTTTTCTCTTTGTGTTACATGTGGTATCCGTTTTAGCTGTTACTACTGTTGGAAGTCCTCAAGTGATGTAGTTTCTCTTAGTTGGTACTGTTCTTTGTTTGTGATTCTGTAGCCCCAGTCCACGAAGTTTGAAGAAGGGTGGGCTTCAATAAGACCTACGGGTTTAATTCGCCAGAAGCCATTTTATTTATTGATCTGAGAAAGCAGTTGTATACAGCTAACAGTAGATAGATCTATACGAGTTTGGCGCCATTCATAACATCATCGGATCTATTTAAAAGCATAATTTGGATTTTAAGCTAAGGTTTTAGTTTTGTAGCAATGTGCGGTATTGTGCGAAACTATCACGGCCACTGCCCATTTTATGTTCAGTTTCCTTATCTTGTAGACTATTTTCTTTTATAACTGATCGATATATCGAGCTATTTAAAATATTTATTATTTACTAATTCCACAATCATTCATTCTATTTTCATAGAATTGATAGTTAGTCCTTTCTTCCCGCTTTCTTTTACTACCTTGCACCTGTATTTCTGTAGTTTTTTTCTTGTGTCTGCCTTTGCCACAGTGTCACCTGCATATCTTATAGCGTTAAGATTGTGACCACTAATAATGGCAATGTCTTATAAGGAAACATTTATTAACTGGGCAGCTAATGTTACCATCGGTTGAAACTTATATCTTTCCATTGAAACAATGTTTGAAGAAAATGGGTTTCTCAAATGCACTGACTGATTGCTCTTATAGTATTTCCTTCCTAACCTTTTGTTTGAAGTTGTGTCGAACACCTTTATTATTATTATTTTCTCTTTTAGTTTTATGTATTATCCATATTAGTTGCCTCTATAGTTGAACGTTCTCAAGTGATATGGTTTCTGTTATTTGGTACTGTTCATTGTTTGTGATTCTGCAACGCCAATCTATGATGGTCCTCTATAAGACCTTCATGAATCATTCGCTCGAAGCCATTTTTAACCATTGATCTGTGTAAGCGGTTGTATACACATGGCAGTTTAGATATTTTTGAACGAATTTAGCGCCAAGCATGACATCATCTCAATCTAACCAGGCTATATAAAAAAGGATTCGATTTTTTTGGCTAAGGTTTTAGTTTTGTAGCAATGTGCGGTATTTTGCGAAACTACCTCGACCACTACCCATTCTATGTTCAGTTTCCTTATCTCCTCTACTAAACGTATTATATATAAAATATTTGAAGTGTTTATTATTTAATTTCGCATATTGATTATATCATTGTTCTCACTTTGATATCCAGTTTAGTTTGTCTCTATGTCTGAGATGAGATATTATGATTATTTACATTATTCGGGCTTTTATTCTCATCTTCATTGCTATATTCACAACGTTTCGGCCGTTTTATGCTCCGACCTTCTTCAGGTGATTATTATTATTATTATTATTATTATTAATTATAGCAGCATAGATCCGAAATAAAGAATTAGCTTTCGTAAAGATCTGAAATAAAGTCCCGTCTCATTGAGGCCTAGTTTGTCATAGTCAACGCTTTACCAGTTTAATCACGGAGACAAACCAGCTAGATCAGTGGTTCCCAACCGATTTGGGGCCATGCCCCACTTGGGTATTACTAAAATTCTGGTGCGCCCCTGTAATATTCAATTCTTACAAAATTTGACAGCAATTCACGTGAAGGGATCTTAAAAACCATTAACTTGGTCTCTAAACAAGCCTCTAAAGACCATGTGGTCTATGAAAAAGAAAAATTAAAAAAAAACAAACAAAAAGACAGTTAAATATATATATATATATATATATATATATATATATATATATATAGTTTCAAAAGATATAAAAGAGAACTGAAAAGCAGAAAAATAAAATATTTGAATGAAAGTTTATTCTGTAATTTACTTTGATCATTTTAATTATGAAATAATAATGTAAAATAAAATTAGAGGTCACTAGAAAACAATTCACTGTTAATAACTTATTCTCGAATTGCCTCCTTATTCTGTTGCTATAGTAAGCCGAAGAGTGCACATCCTACGCATGCCTCACCCAAAATATTAGCATACCCCAACGGTTGAACATGCGTGCCACGTTGAGAATCACTGAGCTAGACGAAGGTTTATCATATAGCTACACATGTTCACATAGCATTAAATCGTGCCATAGTCTTCGTTGACTATGTAGTAGTAGTAAATATAATAGTGTAGGGGGTAAAGATTTGATTGAATTTTTACGGTTTATCAACACTTTGCAGGTTATGTAAAGCCAGAAAATATTTCTTAGAACTTTTTAGGGATAATAACGATTTGCTGATACAAGTCCTACTAAGTAACTCAAAGCTTGGTGGGAGGCGGAGAGAAAAGATGGACTTATATCTTTCCCAATGATATTTGCTAGAAAGGGAATGCAACTAACCTGACTGGAATTGGAACTCTGATTTCCATCTTCGCGCCTTTATTCATTGCATATTATAGACAATGGGAGCTTGTCCCGACCGTCACCCCGGGTATGACAAATTTTGGGATATGTAGGTATTTAAACTTTATATATATATATATATATATATATATATATATATATATATATTACGTGTTTAGAAGCTCAAAAAAAAATGTATGATTTTTTTAATACAGGGTGTCCATAAAGTTTGTGTGCACTTTAAAAAATTTATAACTTTATTTGTATTTGCGATAGAAATAATCTGTAAAAATTATCAAGTTTAATGTACCTCGTTTTAAGTATAGCTAAAATAACTAATGTGATTTCAGGCATTACTGTAAATCAGTTGGCAAATGTTTTCCGTGAACTGCAAAATCGTATTACCATTTGTATTGCTAATGATGGTGGACATGTGGAAACTTAAATAAAATTTCAATAAAAGCTTAAGAAATATAGATTTACTTCTTTCTAATCCTTTTGTACAAATTATTTCTATCGCAAATACAAATAAAGTTATATTTTTAAAGTGCACACGAACTTTATGGACACCCTGTATATAAAATATTAAGTAAACAAAACACCAGAAAGCAAGACAAATTACGAAAATGTAGATAAATAAACTAACATAAATATTGAACATTTTTATAATTTTAGAAAAAGATAGATAGAAAAACTGGAAAAAAATGAAAATATATATCGTGATTTAAACCTAAAATACTCCGAGATTATGAAGTCATAATTTAACTATTTACATTATTCAGACTGTTGTCCTCATCTTTATTGTCATATTCACGGCCGTTGTACACTCTGGCTTTCTTTAGGTGACTGGAATTTTGAACTTAAACCTTTAACTCAAGTCTCCAAGATTTTGTTCGCCAATGTCGTAACCAGGTATTAAAGTCACAACTCTTTGGCTCAAGTCATTGGATCCAACCAACACTTTTAACACTGGGGCAAGTGTCCTTGAGGACAACAGTCCGAACAATGTAAATAATTACAATACTTCGTCTCAGAAATATAGACGGCACGTTATTTATCATACAATAAAATCATTTATACTGACTGTTAGACAGTACTAACATCTAAACTATTAACTGATATATTAGGTTGGTGCAAAAATAATGACGCAATAATGTCGTTTTTTGACGTTAAAAAATACGTCAAAAAACGACATTATTGCGTCATTATTTTTGCACCAACCTAATAAAATGAAAGCTAGTAAGAATGCAAAATTGGTAATTATAACTTTAGATAAGCAAAAACAGAAGTTAAAAAATAAGACAAATTATCTTCAGGTTATTTGTACAAAAACAAATAAATACTAATACAGAAAAACCGTTTTATATATTTTTTTCAAAAACGTTAATTTTTCAACCACGTAATGTATATAATGTTTATACACGTACATTATATATGTTCGAAAGGTTGTCATAGTTGCAAAGGGATAGTGGAGACAAGGTCCCACTGTCTTTAAATGTATAGCCGCTAACAACTAAATCCGTCTCCAAGCCTGAGACAAGGGCGAAGGCTGAAAACTGGCGCCACATAACCAGGTGCTGAAATTCGACAGCCCAGGAAAGCAGTCCATCTAGAGAAAGAGAATTCTGATTTTAAGCCTCCATTGTCTTGCGGTCATATCCAAACACGGAAATGGCTGTGGATGTAAATCTAGACAGAAAACCTGGAGTGGAACCCCGAAGGCGGTTGGCTATCAACACTGAAAACTTGCGTTTCCGGCAACTTCGTCAGCAAAACCGTCCCCCCATGTAATGCCATGAATTCCTTTTGAATTTGTCGGTACGGGTAAGAGGTGAGACATGTAGTCTGGGTAGCTCACGGCCTACATATACCATGGCCTAAACCTGCGCCCTGGAGAGTTCACTCCGGTTTCACCACTAAAAGACTGAATTTTGACCAAAGAGGGCGTTACCGTTATCTCGAAAGATAAACTGATGCCTAATATATATATATATATATATATATATATATGTATATATATATATATATAGGTAGAGAGTGAGAGTGATAGAAATCCTTCTTTTATATATCTTTCATTGAATAAGCCGGACAAGAAATATTTTGTAAGTTCTTACTCATTTTTTCTCATATCTTTATAATATTTGTTTCATGAAGACTAAAAGAGTGTAGAAACTGACGGGTAGTTTAATGATACACACATATATATATATATATATATATATATATATATATATATATATATATATATATATATATATATATATATATATATATATATATATATATTGTTATTGGGTCCACCGTTTTTCATATAAGTGGACTCGACCAGAGTGTTACTTGGACTGAATAGAGAGAGATTGGGAGAGTGAGCAGAGATTGTGATTGATTTGGAGGTAGAGTAATAGTGTGAGGTAACCACTTGTAGAAGTCACAGTTACAAGCACGTAGACTCTAAGAAAGTCCTACTTCGAGACGATATCTATATATATTATTATTACGACTAACCGCGTTCCTGGATTTACTAACAGAATTACCCTTTGTATTATTGTGTAAATACATTTAATTTCTTATCTTTAATTCTTGCGTTTGTCATTCATTGGAGACGGAATTTCATCTCGGGATCCACAACATATATATATATATATATATATATATATATATACAGGGTGTTCCAATAACTTGGACCGATTTTAAGTGTGAATTAAGCTAATGATTTTTTTTCTTTTTCTTGTACATTTAACAATTTAAGTCTTTGGCAATTTCCACCATCGAAAGATTGACCCTCAAACAAAGTGTTAAAGTTATAGAAGCCTATTACTAAAATGAACGTTCAAACAGAATTTGAATGAGAAGTTCCCAGGTCGCATCATCTCTCGAAATATCGAAGTCAATTGGTCACCACAATCGTGCAACGATGCCTTTAGATTTCTTCCTTTGGGGTCATCTCAAAAGTAAGGCCTATGCCAACAAGCCAACGACCATTCGACAGCTGAAGATAATAAGTCATATTGGTGAGATCTAGGAGCAAGTATGCAGAGACGTCATCAAAGATTTTGACCATCGAGTGGAGGTGTGCCGCCGAAGCCTTGGCGGATATTTGGGCAATATTATTTTTCACATATAATTGCCATCACTTAAATTACATGAAACGTCACATGATTCAACCCACTGTACATAAAAACAATATATATATATGTGTGTGTGTGTCTGTGTGTGTTTTATTAAGCCAACAGGAAAAGAAGCATCATATGATTCAAACCACCGTATCTAAAACAATACATATAGATACATACATACATACATACATATATATATATATATATATATATATATATATATATATATATATATATATATATATATATATATATATGAATTTGGATAAAATATGGATCGGAATCCGACAAAATGATAGGATAAAGAACAAATAAGAAACTTTTGTCAATCTAACCTGTTTTATTAAACCAACAGAAAAAGAAACATCATACGATTCAATTCACGCTACATAAAAAGCAATATATATATATATATATATATATATATATATATATATATATATGTACATTGTTTTTTTAGATACCGTGGGTTGAATCATATGATGTTTATTTTCCTGTTGTTTTTTGGGTTTTTTGTTTTGTTTTTTGTTTTTTTGGACTGTGTGGTATGTATCTGAGTTTTGCCGGGAATCCAATACCTTTTAGAGCTGTTTCATAGTCTTTTTTCAGATTGAAGATGTATTTATTTTAATCGTTTTAACACAAGCAAGGGATTAATGCCACTAGAACACAAGAGGGCTACAGGGAGAGAAAGTGAATGAGAATGAGATGTCTGAGAATGGGGAGGGTTGTGGGACGAAAAAGAACAGGCTTTAAGAAGACATAAGATGGCAGTTGACGCTGCATTTAAATTTTTCAAGATTGTAATTATCAGGGAAGCAAGAAGTCGAAAGGCAGTTTCACAGGTGGGAAGTTCGAGAAAAGAAACTTTTAGAGTAGAAGTGGCGGTTGCATCTAACTAGTTCAACAGTAAAACGATGAGACCTAATTGCCAGTCTAGTAGCACGCGTAAATTCATGTAGTCGAAGCACTAGGTAAAAAGGCTTTATCAGAACTGTTGCCATGAATATAGTTGTAGAAAAGATAGAGGGAAGACACGTCACGTCGGTGAGAATGTGACTGAAGTTATGATGCCTGGTTAGGATTGATTACATTACAGTCTTTTCTTGAGATGTACAGCAGGAGCACCAGACTTGATTCGGCAGCGGTATTCAAGGCATGGTGGAATTGTATAATTATAAATATACAAGAGAGATTTTGACGTGTAGCGTAAAAACAACTCATCACTTACTGCAAAAAATAAAAAAGCACTAGTATGACCATCATTAACGATAAAACATAAAAACAAAATTTCAATAAACCAATGTCTTCTACGTCACTTAACCACTGGAAGAATGTGTCTCTAATAATACTATTTCAAACTACACATACATTGGTTACACAATCACTACATTATCACGTCGGTTAACTTGCAATTTATACGACCATGACTCAATTAAATCACATATCACGAAATAACAGAACAAAAAATCCAACAAACACTAACCAATAATATAAAATCATTATATCATATAAACTGTAAATATTTTAAATGCATCTTTTTTTCTCATATGTGCCATATCAACTCGTGAGCGATTATGGAGCTTTACAATTTCTTTGTTTTTGTTACTCTAAGAAAGAAAGTGTATTCCCTATTTTCAACTTCACTGTCGTTTTTCCGACTTATTAAACAGATTTATTATAAGATAGATAGATAGATAGATAGATAGATAGATAGATAGATAGATAGATATAGGCTTAGATAGATAGATAGATAGATAGATAGATAGATAGATAGATAGATAGATAGATAGATATAGGCTGAGATAGATAGATAGATAGATAGATAGATAGATAGATAGATAGATAGATAGATAGATAGATAGAATGAGTAACAGAACAAAAAGAAAGAAAATGTATTTCGTATTTTCACTTTCTCTTTTCCGGTTTATAAAACAGATTTATTATTTAAGATAGAAAGATAGAGAGAAAAATAAATCAGTTGCAGTCGGAGATAACATAATGTGGAAAGAGTGATGCGGACACTAGACCTGCTATTTATTATTATTATTATTATTATTGTTGTTGTTGTTGTTGTTGTTGTTAAACAGAAAGATTGACTTAACTCTTTCCATATTTTTCCATGCTTTGAGAAGAGAGCAATTTTCAAAAAGAAGAAAAGACGAAGTGTTTAACAATGTTCAACAATATTTCGACATTATATTTGTCTTCTTCACGTTATATATAAGAATTGAACACAAGCATAAAAATATTTAAAAATATCTACAAAAAATACAAGCCGTTGAAAAAATGTCGCTTGGTTCATATGACTGTGAACCTTTTACGCTAGCATATGCTTTTGAATTAGTCATAGGTCATGCTCCAGAAAGTTTTTTACTTGACCAATGTAAAATAAGATCACGTTTTCAATTTTGTAAAGACAAACGACGTTTATTCAAAGACTTGTAATATTTTGTAGATTTATATATATATGTGTGTTTGTGTGTGTGTGCCTATGTGTGTGAGTGTATGTGTGTTTATTACTTCAAAAGATTTTATCGGGATACTCGTATTTGAAATAGACGACAGATATACATGTTTATTTCTTAAAATGTGTATTCGGTCTATCGGGCTGCGCATTAAAACTTCTTAATAAAGAAAATGTTTCTCGAAAGTGCAGACCGATGAACGTCATACATACTGTTTGAAATAGAGAGAAAACTGGGGCGTCTATTTTATATACGAGTATCCACTATAATTATTAATAAAAACGCCGAATTAAAAATAAATCCATTAATTCTTTAATATATACTTATGTGTGTATGTGTGTGTGCGTGTCTGTGTGTGAGTGCGTACGTGCATGCGTGTGCTTGTGTGTGTGTGTGTGTGTGCATATGGTATTTTACGTTATTAGCTACTGCTACACTCTGTACAGCTTTCTTATCGTTCTTTACTCCCTTTTACATATTATTTCTATTCTCTCTATTCATTTCTCTCTCTCTCACTCTGTGTCTATCTATCTCTATCTATCGCTATCATCTTCGACGATTTCTCACATACAATTCGCTTCCTGTGATTGTTATTATTTAGTTATCCTAAAAAGATAAGAAAGAAAGAAAGAAAGAAAGAAAGAAAGAAAGAAAGAAAACGCATTCCCTACTTTCACTTTCACTTTCTTCTTTCCGGCTTATAAGACATTTTTAAATAGTTACCAGACCAACAGAACTTAATAAATATGCCTAATTAGCTGCGTTTTTAAAGCCTCTTCCTTTTGCGGTGGACCACCAAAGTGGACTCCGCCCTCACTCGAGTAGACCTTGCGCTTTTACCGCCAAGCCCCTCCATTCACCCACCGACAACTGAACATTTCTGTATCAAGTTGTTTGAATACAAAAGATGGTTTGTATGTGGTGAGGTAAAGAGTGGCTCGTTCTCTTTATCCACTGCCCCTTACACAACCCTTACTCTAAGCGTTGTCACTGCAATAAACTTCTATACTTGTATTTCGCAGTCCTTCTACCGGTCCCCATCAGCGACCGGTTTGGGAGACCCTCTTCTCAAAGCAAGGTCACCAGGTGAATTCGAGGAGTCAACAGTCGAGGGATGGTGTTGAAATTCCTGACAAAGCATTCTCCAGACGGCCAACAATACTCCCGGTTTAATATCCTGGTGCTCTTCTTGGATTTAATGAAATTATTCCCAGCCTTTATTTGTTAATTTTAGTTTGCAAGAAGAGATAGAGTCGGTCTGAGGTGGGTCGCTTTTTCTTCAGGTCTTGCATCCCGGTTTTCTTTCAAGAAGACCATGGGGATCTGGGTTTTCATCTGTGCGTGAGAGTGATAAACAACGAAACAAAACTGTAAAATTTAACATAGATAATGCCTTTTTGTGGGAATGCGTGAGGCTTAATTTCGGTGGGATTTTGACCACTTATTATATATATATATATATATATATATATATATATATATATATATATATATATTCAAACATGTTTGTTTGAACAATATCGACAAGTTTTGTTTATCCATTTTTAGTAACTTTTTCAAATTTCTGACTTGGTTATTTAATATAATGGGTAAATTTACCAAAGTTCATTTATTCCAATTACTTTTGAATGTTGCTACATTTGTGTTCAAGGATTGTGATTCGTGTATGTTTATGCAACTGTTTTTTGTTTAATTCCGAAGTTTTAAAAACAATGACCAAATACACAAACATTGAAAAACAATGAAGCAACATTCGAAAGTACTTGGGGAAAAATGAACTTCCGTAAGAAAAAGACTAATTCGGAAATCTGAAAAAAGTTAATAAAAAATTGGATGAACAGAACTGGTCGATATTATTCAGGGTGTTTGAAAGAATTCTTACTTCCAGTATATGAATTAGAATCAAATATGGATTAGAATGCGACAGAATGATAGGATGAGGGAACAATTAATATGTTTCGCTTTTATTTAAGCTTCATCAGAAAATGAATATGGAGGAGAAAAGAAAATTCTGATATTTTGTTTTTATTTCTGTGTTGTTTTTTGTTTTTTGTTTTTTTTTCATTAATCAAATAGAATTCACGTGTATTTGCCTTGTCAAGTAGTGTTCGTTTGTATAATTCTTGTCTGCCTGCGTATCGTAATTCAAGTTTGTATATGCGGGATTTGGTTGATAATATGTGTGCGTTTGTGTGAATATGTAAGCGTCTAGAGGACATTTTGTCTATTTCTGGTAAAGTTTGTATGCTTATTTGGTAATATTCGTGTGAGAGTTAAAGAATTTAGGTTATACCGATTATGGTTTTAGGTAATCAGATCTTAGTTTCTTTAAATATGGATTTTATAAAAGTTGCCTATAAAATAAAGAGCGCATGACGTTTGTAAACTGATGGGAAAATATTTATCAGGTTTCCTTCTAAGTATTTTCGACGTATTAATTTATGTTATTTTCTAATTACGTTGTCATTTATTAAATCGAAATTGGGGCTTTTTTTTATTTCTGTATGTTCGATTGAGTTCAAAGGGTTATTCAGCCGTAGGTCTCTCTTCTGAATGTTTCACCTATATATCATGGAATTTCCTTCAGATAGATAGATAGATAGATAGATAGATAGATAGATAGATAGATAGATAGATAGATAGTTCTCCTGACTTTGATTAGACGTATTGGCAAGAAGTATGCTCGAAAGCATTGGATTCAATAATATTCAACAATATTTAAATTGATCAAACAACCAAAAGTCAGATTTTTTTTTCAGCCCTTCTTCGTGTTCGTGCCCGTGTGTGCATGTGTGTATGTGTGTGCTGTTATCAATGATTATCCTTTCCAGATATCTATCTATCTATCTATCTATCTATCTATCTATTCTCGTCTGCCGTCTTTCATTTGAAGCTGGTGTGAGCCAGGCACGGCATATTTGCTTCTTTTCGTATTTACAGATTCAAATGTCTGTGGATAATAATTGTGCATTCATATTTTAATTTAGAAACAAGTTATAACTTTTGCTGATTATTGTATATATATATATATATATATATATATATATATATATATAGTACAACCAATCGATCCATTGGTATATAATCCAGGTGGATGCTAGTAATATTCATTATTAAATCTGATCCACAGAGAACTCGATGTATTTATTATAACAGAGCATATGTATTTTTACAGCAAAAAAGCAAAAACTCAACATAGAATATAGTCTATTTCAAGCCGTTCTGTACGCTGCTATCATTAGCCTGTAAGTCTGTCGAATTCCATCCCTATTTGATCCCAATTGATATATATATATATATATATATATATATATATATATATATATATATATATATATATGGCTGATCTTTTGCAGAATGTATTCTTTAAATCAGATAGATATAAGCTAGATTCTTTAAGATTTCTTTCAGAATGTATTCAAAGAAAGATGGCGATGTTATATAATGTTTTAGGCGTGTGTTTATAGTTGGTAATAATGTTATTATTAAATTTTCAATGTATTTTCTCCTCAAAGAATTATGTTCCTTTTCAATTAGGGTGGCATTAGTGAAATAAAAGTTATGTCCAGTACCGTTTTAATGCAAAACGAGTGAGTTAGATTGTTTCTCCAAACGCAAGTCTCTGTTGCGTTCATAGATGCGGGCTTTTGGACCACGAGATGTCTCCCCCACATAAACATTTTTTCATTGTAAGCAATCTATGTGACAACTTCCGGCATTTGGATTGGCGTTGGTTTTACGTTTCTTTGTAATTATATCTTCCATCGTCTTGGAGGTGGTGGTAACGATCCGTGCATTAAGTATGACTAATTTGTTTGCGAGTTTAGTAGAAAGAGTGTTGAAGAGCAGGATTATGAATTTTGTGTGATTTTTGTTAGAAATGTTATTGGTGGTGTCTGTTTGTTTAGCTTTGTGGATTTTTTAGCGTTGAGGATGAAATAATATGGATATTGGAGAAATTTGAAAAATTTCACAATATATCTCTGTTCTTCATTTAATTATTCCGTGCTGAATATCTTAAAGGCTCTGAGGTAGAATCCTATGACTAGTCCCGATTTTATTCCTTGATTGTGGTTGAAATACAAGTTGATTAGATCGTTTTTGTTTGTGGTTATGTTAAAAAAGCGGATGGACTTTTCTATTACTTTAACGTTAAATACAAAAATATACGGTATAATAAACAAATACAATCCACACCATTTTTTTTTTTTTTTTTTTTTTGCAAATTGTTTTTTTTTGGGGGGGTATATATGTCTATTTCAAGAGTCAGAGAAAAATTCCGTGTTTAAAGGCACTCTGTAGCCGAGAGGTCAAAGATTTAATGACGCCAGATCTAATGACTGTCTTCCCTACGAAAGCGCTGAAGGTTTCCCGAGTATTCAGTCCGGTAGATGAAAATAAATAAATAGATATACTGTTTAATAACAGAGCGTCTATTTAAATAAGAGTATGCACTAAAAATAACGTTTAAGCTATATATATATATATGAAGATATTTTTGTAGGTACAAAATTTAATGATCGAAATAAAAGTATAAAACTTAATATTACGAGACATATTAAAAACAGAAGAAGCAACCGGTTTCGCTCCCGCTCTTCAGGCTTCAACGGGAGATTTAAAAGTCTTCTTTGTGTAAACAACGTGAGTGTTTGTTGGGACTCTCTGTCATTTGTCTCTAGTTCCTTTTGCATATTTTTTTTTCACAACTTCCTTTTATTGTACATTTTTCTGTGTTAATTTTAAATCTCCCGTTGAAGCCTGAAGTGCGGGAGCGAAACCGGTTGCTTCTTCCGTTTTTAATGTCTCGTAATATTAAGTCTTATTCTTTTATTTCGAGATATATATATATATATATATATATATATATATATATATATATATATATATATATATATATATATATATATATATATATAAAGAAGGACCTGTACGCACAGAAACTGAGCATGGATTTAAACAAAATAGACGTCATTATTGTACCTTTAGGATTCTTTCGTCCAAAGCTTTTTCAAAATGGATTCGTTGACGATATACAAACAATCAAGACACGTTAATCATTAATAAGGAGGAGGGAATGTTGGAACGCGATTAAAATAAATTTTAATTGTAAATAAATTAAGGAATAAAAAAAAATTGTGAAGTTCCAACAGAGTATAAAATAGAAACGCACAGAATATTTTCTAAAAGATTTTCTAAAACCAAAATTTAAAAAATGATTTAATTCATTTATGTTCTGAAAGTTTCACTAAAATCCGACAATTATTTGATTTTTCCGAGAATTTAAAATTCATTGTGTTTTAACATGAAAAAAAAGGTGTAAATATTACGTAGACTACAAGTGCAAAACAAAAAAAAAAAAAAAAAAAAAAAAAACAATAATCAAAATTTCGATCGTGGTAGAAAGGGCCCAAAAATTTAACAAAAAATAAAAAAATAAATACGTTGGTCTTTCCTCAAAAATTTTGACGATAAAACTTTGCTTTTATTAAGATTAGAGCATTTTTCATCATGGCGTGCTGTTTGTTTTGGGGTTTTTTTCAGTGAAAAAGTGGATTTTTTTCTAATTTACGATAGATAGATAGATGTTAATCGAAACGAAAGTACAACATATTATTCTAAATCCAGATTTTCAAATTCTACAGGTGATATAGAGTTGCGTCGATCTTCTACATAATATTCTAATGATCGTCTCACACGTGAAACTTCCAGTCATCATGCAATATTAGCTCATATATATATATATATATATATATATATATATATATATATACTATTTATCTCATATATTTCTATTAGGTTGGTGCAAAAATATTGACGTAATAATGTCGTTTTTTGACGTATTTTTTAACGTCAAAAAATGACATTATTACGTCATTATTTTTGCACCAACCTAATATGTACATAGGAGTAGACAGGTTCACCTATCATCCGGTCTTTTGTACAGGAGTAGCAGAGATTTGCTTCCTCTTTAGAACTGGGTTTCCGGTTCCTTCTAAATTCTACTTCAACTCTACTTTTCTAACGTCTCCGCCTAAACGCTGAAATTTATATGACTATTGAGTTTCCGGTTCCTTCGAAAATCTTTTCCTTCTCTTTCACTTCCAGTGGCCTCCTTGCGTTTTAGTGGCGTTATCGCCTTGCTTGGAGTGAATTGATTAAAAAAATATATCCCATGAATGTCAAATTCATAATTATTAAATAATTGAATCACTTCCGACCAAAGGTCATATTCACCTTCATGAGAATTGGACCACAGAATCATGAAATGTGACCCAGAAGGACATTAACGATCATGGATCTTCACAACTTCCTATCATTTGTAGTTCTATCTAAATTTTGGCTTTTTTTTTTATCTCTCAACATACTCCCTATTCTACAATCCATTTGCACAAGCTTTTGAGGTAGATTACTCGCTGTTAACACCTGTCACTATTACCTTCAGGTTTATCCCTTGTTTCCGGTTTAGGATTGGGTTTCCGGTTCCTTCTAAAATCTAATTCAACTCGATCCTACTAACTTCTCCGCCTAAACTCAGAAATGTTTACTATTTATTTTCTGTTTTCATTTTTTTCCTCACTAGGAATCGATAGATTTGCCTATCGACCGGTTCGCACACCTCACCAATCTTTGGCTAGGAGTAAAAGTGTATTCCTTGTTTCTGGTTCCTTCTAAAGTTTGCTTCAACTCTATACTTCTAATGTCTCCGCCTCAACTCTGAAATTTATACGACTATTGGGCTTCCGGTTCCTTTTAAAGTTTTTTCTTTCTCTTTCACTGTCAGTAACCCCTTGCGTCTTAGTGACGTTATCGCCTTACTCGGGGTGAATTGATTTTTAAAAAATCTGTATTTGTATTTATATGTGTCTACATATAAATCTGTTTGTTCGTACGAGTGTGCTATTTATACTTTTTTATTTTTTTGTACACTAAGCATAGAATCTATTCTATATATATATATATATATATATATATATATATATATATATATATATATATATATATATATATAGTATTGATACGAACATAAAATTTGTCACTTAGCTGATTGATATTGATGCCATATTCAGCACCTTTAAGGCAAAATTTTATAGACGACGCTTTGTGTAATCGTTAGGTCCACTCGTCAGGAGATATCAGCAGTTGTCTATCAATTTTCTTGTTTTCGTTATTTTTATAGTAAGTTATAAAATAATTTATGCGCTTTTTTATTGGTGATAGATTGATTTTTCTTTTATTGTGTGTTTTTGTGCGTGCGCCTGTGTAGGCGTGTGCGTGTACGCCTGTACGTGTGCATATGTGCACATGTGTCGGATGTTTTTATTTCTTCGTTTCAACATTTTCTTTTCCCCCAAAACACTCTCACTATTCCTTTTCTTTCTTTTGTTCATTTTTCGGCACCATGCGTCAAAAGATAATGTCACAAGTTTATTTCCGGTGTCAGAGAATTACATCTATTACATTTAGCCTAATTTCCCTAAATTTACTGCTGTTTCCGAAAGTAAAATAATAAATACTAATTATATTTAAAAAAAAAAAAAATTAAATAAATATATATAAACAAATAAGAAAATAAAATTCAAGAAAAACGGTATTTACTCCCCACTGAGGCGAGATGTGACACAAGGTCATTTTTTAAAGGTGGGAACCCGAGCGCGAACACCCGGGCAGAAAAAATTGCCCGAAGTCCCCCAACCGTCGGTTGCGCTGGCCTCGGTGCGAGCACCTATCCCTCTCTCTGGTGAAATGAGAGAGCGCAACCTCGGGCAGCTGTTCCCCCAGGGCTGGGCACCTCTTCAGTATAATTTTCCTCAGTTGCCCCTGTGTCCTTTGACAGAGAAGCCCCTGAGCGCACTCTGTCTAAGGACAGAGACGCAACCGAGAGATGATAAATAAAGAGTATAAATTACTTTATTAATTACTTTAGTAATTTATATGCTATTTACTTGACCCCTCGCCACCAACACCACCAACACCACGAGATTAGGTTGTGACACAAATTCGGTTTAATGTGGGGAGCCCGAGCGCGTGCACCCGGGCAAAGAACAAAAATTCCCCGAGCCCCCGCAACCGTCGGTTGCGCTGGCCTCGGTGCGAGCACTGATCCCTCTCTCTTGTTCAATGAGAGGGCACGGCCTCGGGCTGCTGTTCCCCAGGGCCAGACACCTTTCAGTATAATTTTCCTCAGTTGCGTCTCTGTCCTTTGACAGAGTCGCAACTGAGTACACCCTGCCCAAAGACAGAGACGCAACTGAGAGATGATAAATAAATGTGTTCCAAACTCCTCAAGAGAGGAATTTACACACTTCAAAATTCAAGAAACACAACAGTATAATTTACTCACTTTCATTTATTAGGGTTTAAATTGCTTAACTTTGCGTCATCCATACTTTACATTTACTCACGCATTTAACCTCGCTATATATTTGTGCTAGAAGACGAAAGGAAAAAATGTTCTTGTCAATGGTTTTATATCCATAAACTTATACAGGAATATATTCCGTACAAGCGAAATGATGCTGAAAAGTTAACGGCCACAACGACTTAATAAAATTTAACCAAATAGATGCGTGTTATATAGGAATAAAGTGTCGCTGCCGACACTTGAGGTTGAACACAGATCGCCAGTAAGCAAACACAAGCGATCCCATTATTAAATTAAGTAGACCACGTGATCATAGAGGAAAGGCACATATGGTAGGAAGCGTGTGTCTAATTGTTCACTATATTCTAGTTTATCTTCTATACTGTACAAACCGCTATTCTCTTCTCTATACTATTTCTCTATTCGGATCACTGTTCGAGTAAGTATTATCGAGCAAGTATTATTAGTGCGATTGTTATTCGAAGGCGTCTGTCACCAGTATAGTTCAACGGCGTTACTATAGTTGTATCTGCGATTACAAAGTCTCTACTGCAACAAGCATTACGAAAGTGACCACGAGTATTCGTTGACATCGCAAAAGTGGCAAAGAGTGTTTGTTGACATCACAAAAATAATTAATATTTGAATATATTTTAAAGTTTAATGGCTGTTAGTTGCCAGCGATGAGGCATTGACATTACGTTGTTAGTTACCACACTTGTCTTCGCCGTTAGATGGCGCTGTTTAGGTTCTCCAAAAAAAAACAAATATTACTTTCCTCTTTCATGAAGTAGCAAAGCGTGGTTGATTACATCCCCACCGAGACACGTTCGTTTCCCCGGTCGACTGAACTCTCACACACACGCACACCTTTGGTGATCATGACGGGCAATTGTCAGGCTGCATTCTCTTGGATTACCTCGACGTTTTGAAATCTTGTTGCGTCCAAGTTGGATTTGATTTTTGAAGAGGAAAAAGTCGTAAGGGGCGATATCTGGAGAATATGGAGGTTGTCAATCTTGGGGAATGTTGTAATGGGCCAAAGACTGCTATAAAAGCCATGGTCATTGATGGAAGCTCCGTAGTGTAGTGAGGCGACCACACACTACACACTTTCATTCCAACTGCTGAACGGAAATGAGCAAAAGCGTTACAATTTGAGTTCAATGTCAATATGTGGCACGCGGTTTCACTCAGCGTACTTTGGCTCCTTTACCATAGCAACAATCCTGATACTTTCTGCCCAGACCATTTATTTATTTATTTCGTTTGAGCTCTCTGGGGAGGAAGTGTGAGTTTGTAAACAGTGACTATTACTGCTAATAATGCAAGACCCTTCAACAAAGCGAATCGAGTTCTCTCAGTCACTGTGTGTTTATCTAAAACTAAAAAACGCTTAAAATCACCTTCATCCCTGCCGTGCGCCAAAGGCTTAGGGGTAGAATCTCCGACTGACGTCAATTCAACCGGAGTTCGATCCTAGCGAACCGGACGTCTAGCCACATTGATGAGCTGTGATACAGCGAAACAATCTTTCTTTGGATGACAACACACACACACTCACACTCACACACACACACACACACACATATATATATATATATATATATATATATATATATATATATATATATACATATATATATATATATATATATAAAGTTGAAGGCTCGTGTTGACACTTTTCAACGGCACAAATAACTAATAAATGGTGCACAGTGTGCCAAAAAATCCTCTTCAAGTTTGAATTCGGATTATTCTCCTAGACAAGATGCAAACCAAGGATAAAGGATCCACTACTATTTAACCCATGGAGAAAAGAAGAGATGGAATCATATCTCAATGCAAGAGCATTTGTGTGAAAGTGGTCAGAATTCGAATTCGTTTTCTTTTCCAACCGCTACCCATTACATTATTCGCACATAGATATGGATGTAGATATGTAGATAATGTATTGTATATATGTGTGTATGTCTATATATATATATATATATAAAGAGAGAGAGAGAGAGAGAGAGAGATTTGTGTGTGCATATGTGTTTTTTAGTTTGATGTGTTTGTTCATATTTTATCTTACTTTTTTCTTTTTGTTTTATTTTGTTCCCGTTGTTTTCTCTTGGGGTGTCGTATTGAAATTAAATTTGTAAGAAAGCACTAAAAAGAAAGGAAAAAATAAACTTGCTAGAAAAAAAGTAAAAACAGCGGAAAATAAAACAACGGCAACAATAATAATAATAATAATAATAATAATAATAATAATAATAATAATAATAACGTCAATAGACAAACAAGAAAAAACAAATACCAGTAAAAAGTCCAGATGGTTTCTCAGGTTGGGGAAGACCTGCAGAATGGGGAAGGGTGGTTGTCAAATTTGTGGTTGACAGATTTTGTGAAACACATTAAGTGACAAATGAGAAGTTTAGAGTGAACTGGACGGCCGTGATAGTGGTGGTGGCGCTGGTGGTCGTCGTGGTGGTGGTGTGATGGTGTTGGTGCGTCCTGAGGGTGTGCCGAGCGATCATATGGGGCTGGCGATTCAGCACTGCTAAAGGAAAGAACTGTGGCAACAGTGGACAGAATATTTTGCTGTCTCACTCCAGTTCCAAACGGAAGACGACCGACGAGGAATAATAATTATCATCATTATTATCATTATTATTATTATTATTATTTTGATGCATGTGTCTGCTATACCGTTGTCAGACTGAGTGTCATGATGGGTATATCGGATTTCGTATATTTGTAACTTCGTTGACGTACTGATCTTACACACAATAATAATAATAATAATAATAATAATAATAATAATTAACTATTGTGCATATTTTGCCTTTTCGCTTATGCAACAGCCATAATAATCTTAGGTTGTCTTTAAAAAAAACTGCTCAGTGGAAAATGTCATGATGCCATTTCTGACCTTAGGTCTCTGGTTGGGACTCGGAAAGAAATGAATATACACCAGAAATCAAAGGAAATAATAATAATAATAATAATAATAATAATAATAATAATAATAACGAAACTGCTCCCATTTATCCACCACAGGGAACCTTCCCTACCTCCCATCAGAATGGCTGATTCTCAACTCCTTGAGAGCGCCTCGTTACGCCTGCTTGGTCTCACGATGTCCACTGACATGAGGTGGTATAAATACATTGAATGAATAGCTTCATCTACTGCAAGGAAATTTGGCTGTGTCGTGCCAGAGAACTTTTCTCGTCTGAGTCCATCCTTCAAATCTATTAATCAATCATCCATCCTTGCATGGAATACTGCTCTCATATATGATCCGGTGTTCCCGCTGTACGTCTCAAGGTCCTTGACAAAATCCAGAGACGAATATGCAAAATGACAGGTCCTATCTCACAGACGTGCAATGGCCTTCCTCCGTCTCTTCTACAAGTATTTTCACGACAACTGTTCCGACGAGCTACTTTCGCTGGTTCCCGGACTACATGAATTTAAACGAGCTACCAGACTGGCATCTGGGTCCCACCATTTCATTGTCAAAATGGTTAAATGTAACCGTCTCTTCTTCTCAAACAGCTTCTTCTGTCGCACTTCCCGCCTGTGTAACTCCCGTCCTCTTACTTGCTTCCCCGATGAGAATAATCTTCAAATATTCATTTGTAATGTCAGTCGACATCTGACACCCTAAGCTTGTTCCCCGTCTTTCTCTGTATCCTTTCCCCAAACATGCCTCTTTACTCTTGTTCTCAATCCTCTGTAACCCCTTACGTTCTAGTGGCACCCCGCCTTGCTTTAATAATAATAATAATAATAATAATAATAATAATGACAAGTTTAGAACACATTTAACAAGATTTCGTCCTGCTGAACAAACAAAAAAAGATTTGCTACCCGAGAGAAGTCTCTTGTCCATTTGACAAAAGAATTCAAAGTAAAGAAAAGCAGATCAAGAAATATAATGAATTAAATTATGAAAGTCCGGTCAGGAGTAGCAAATCATGTAAGTACGGTACAAGTGATCATTAGAACATTGGCGTGGTATTGCTGGTATTCGATGGTGATTTGGAAATCGAGCAATTAAGAAAGCCGGCTCAGATACTTCGTTAAGTATTGAATAACAGCCTGTCGGTGAGAAGAAAGAAATGAACGCTTGGGAACTGAAAATAAAATTTCTACCAGCAACCTACATCATACGCTGTAAATAATAATAATAATAATAGAGGTGTGTGAAATAGATAGATAGATAGATAGATAGATAGATAGATAGATAATTAACTGACTGAGATAGATAGATAGATAGATAGATAGATAGATAGATAGATAATTAACAGTCTGAGATCGATAATTAACAGACTGAGATAGATAACAGACTGAGATAGATAGATAGATAGATAGATAGATAGATAGATAGATAGATAGATAGATAACAGATAATTAGCAGACTGAGATAGATATTAGGTTGGTGCAAAAATAATGACGTAATGATGTCGTTTTTTACGTTAAAAAACACGTCAAAAAACGACATTATTACGTCATTATTTTTGCACCAACCTAATAGATAGATAGATAGATAGATAGATAGATAACAGACTGAGATTTTTGCTTCTTAGACGCATTTCTTTTTTTCAAAAAAATATCTCCCAAAACAACATTGCGTTCTATAAATCGAAGATCGATGACGGAAGTTATAAGTTTGTGGTTTGAGATGAGCATCTACTCTCCAGTTACATCTGATTCTTTATCTTATTTCTGTTTCCAAATTGACATGTATCTAATAAAAATAAGTGCCCCATCCTGGTTTCAGATGAATTCGTCACGATTAATGAGGTGTGGAGGATTTTGAAGTATAAAATAGAAAAAAGATAAAATGTTTTTATCTGATTTCTTCCTTCAATTTTTTTTTGGTGGGGGGGTCTAATGCATCGGGGGGGTCTTATAAGCAGCAACATACTCCGTCCCATAAGCTGAGGCCGTCAATGCCTGTTACATTGTGGAATGGCGCTTCTCTGAGCAGTGCAATCCTAACCTTTTCCAGTCCAGTGTCAACCGATATATATATATATATATATATATATATATATATATATATAAGGTTGGTGCAAAAATAATGACGTTATAATGTCGTTTTTTGACGTTAAAAAATACGTCAAAAAACGACATTATTACGTCATTATTTTTGCACCAACCTTATATATACACATCTTCGTAATATCTTTTCATTTCTTACATAATCTTTTCCACTCCTGTACAAGAATCCCAATCATTAACCCTTTGCCTTGAGTGGCCCTTGGGCCTTGTATTGTGTGTACTACAGTAAAAAAAATTGTAACCTTAGTGTGTGTATATATATATATATATATATATATATATATATATAGATGATGGACCCTCCCGATGCTTTCGCCGTATGAAGAATGGATAACCTCATTTAGTTTTATGTTTGTGTCTTATGTGACACTTCAGTCCCGCTAGTGACCAGCATATGAGTCCACATATTGTGCACCAGCGATAATCTCGGGACATAGACACAGGGAACAGTCGCATAGATTGTTCAACTATCCAACTCTCTGCCTCGGCAGAGAGGAACACGGACGAGGCTTTGCCGCAGGGCAAAGTTTCGTCCGGGGAGGTAGACAGTCCCTGAACCCGTCTAGGCGGGTTCAAAGGTAATATTTTTTAGCAGAGCCTACGGGCTCGGAGAAACCCACGTTAAACTCGGCCTTGTGCCACATGCATTCCTTGTGGTGGGGGACTGTTAAATATAATAGACACAGGAATCTTTTCTGACGTTGATCACCGTTGTCTTTCGTTGTCTTTCGTCTCTTAGCTGGTCAATACAACTGATTTCGAAATTTCTGCTACGACTTTGGCACAAATATCTCCACTTTTTTCTATCTGGGGCATCTCGCTCGAATTTAGTATGAGGCACATTGATAGCTGAGGGGTTACTCTTTCTCTTGTCTTTATTTTGAGTCACGGCCGTCCAATAGTCCTTTGTTCACTGTCAAGCTGGCTAAAGATTATATAAGTATAACTATATGCTTAGATATTCTGTCGTCACTCATCCTTGCAACATGGCCAGGCCAGCGAAGTTGTGACTGCATCGTTTCAGTCTCAGTTTCTACTATGATATCTACTGTTGGACAGTCAAATTGACATGATCAACCAGAGAAAAGTTCTCCTATTTACACCCGATCCGTGGTATCTGATTGCAGTAATTGAATTCCTGTTAATTAGTCCGATATTATAGGAACTCTTTGATCACGTGTGAAATAGAAATATCAAGTAATGATTATGTAACTATTACCAATATAATTGAATGAGGTATGAAACGGCCTAAATATTAAAATTTCGCAAGATTTGGGCTGTTTGATCATCAAAATCAAGTGTGTTAGAAAAGGGTGTAATTATTAAAACAGATTAGGACCCATCTGATGATTGTTGTTTCGTCTGTCTATCGTGAAGAAGATGACCAGAAATTGGTAAAATGGAATTTCTAAAAAAAAAAAGTGAGAGGAGATACTAAGGGTACGAGAGCAAAATCAAAGGGTCCACCGCCCACCCGCGGTACGCTGGGTACCGCGGTAAAATGGTTGGCCTAATAGCGGTGGACTATTGTATGTGCGTGTGTGTGTGTATATATATATATATGTATGTATGCGCATATATATATATATATATATATATATATAATAAAACCTAGAAGATACGTGAAAATTATGAGAATTTTATGAATGCTTTTTGAGGCAAGCAGGACTTCTGCCAAAAAGCAGACAATTGATAACTGGAGCTATAAATTTCAATAAATTAAGGAAAATTCAAAAGACAAGTCAGACAGGGTATGAAGATAAGCTAATTGATCGTTCCATTAGCTATACACGTTGTATGTTAATATATACATATATATATATATATATATATATATATATATATTAACATACAACGTGTATAGCTAATATATATATATATATATATATATATATATATTTCAAGAAAGAAATTCGGATTACTAACACAAAAATAGAAAATGTCTCATATCGAGAATATTTAACATTGAAAAACAAAAGAAAAAATTAATTATTTTTAATAATATGTGGAAATCTCCGCTTTGACCTGAAGATGGTCGCGAGACCAGAAACACGTGTAGTAAAATTATGGAAAACAATGCATAATATTTTTTTTCTAAATAAATCCACATTACAACTAAAAACAGTTGCGGCACCTCTCTTCTCTTCTTTTTAATATACATAGTTTTCTCTCGTTGGAACCACTACAACCTCTTTCTTTTATATATATATATATATATATATATATATATATATATATATATTATAATATTTTTATTATACAAGATTATAATAAAAAACATTTTTTGCTACACAAAAGCTTTCATGTTTCAGTTCTATGGTTGTTCTTCCTCAGGCGATGGTTGGTAACTGTTGATAAAAATGATTTTTTAGGGAAATTTAAAAGCGTTACCTATTTTGAGAAAGTTAGATTTGTGAGGATATACTGACAGAATTAAAAATATACTTGTGGGTAAATAGAAAAAAATGTCAGAGGGTGGGTGAGTTATTTGCATATATATATATATATATATATATATATATATGTGTGTGTGTGTGTGTGTGTGTGTGTGTGTGTGTGTGTGTGTGTGTGTAAACGATGAGTAAATTTTTATTATTGTCTTAAATTGGATTGATGTCAACATCTTAATGCTAAATAAGAGCTGGAAAATATCTGAGGAATATTTCGGCAACCCTTCGTCAGAGAAAGTCGATGGCAAGAACAAAATGGCAAATGTTATCTTCATCTTCATTACCGTATTCACAACGTTTCGGCCGTTGTACGTTACGGCCTTCTTCAGGTGACTGGAATTTCGAATCGAACCCTTTATTTCGTCCAATGGGGTAGATTATTCTAGTTCCACGTGCCATATATGAAAAGGAAAAGGGAGATCACCGCCTCCCTCCTGCGGGATGTGGTTGAAATAATAAACAGAGAGTATCTGGAAAATACGAAAAATTAAGGAATCAGCACATATGCTAGATCACAAAAAAACTTCCGTGCCGACCAAGCATAGTAATGAATACAATATGGGAACCAGTAATAAGGAGTGCTAGAGAAAAACAATGAATAACAACAAAAATTGCAATATAAGCTCTGTCAAAAAATGAAATAATAATAACAAAAAATTGCAATATGAGCTCTGATAAAAAAAATTAAGTTCATAAGTCCCCAAAATTCATACACAGATGTCCTCAAGGACAATGATCCAGTGGATAAAGACGTTAGTTAGATCCAGTGACTAGACCCAAAGAGTTGTGGGTTCAATAGCGAGAGAGTTGAGTTAAAGAGAAATAACTGAGACTTCCGGAAGTGGCGTGGTACATGAAACTAGAACAATTTACCCCGGTGGACGAAATAAAGGGTTTGCTTCGAATTTCCAATCTCCTGAAGAAGTCCGGAGCGTACAACGACCGAAACGTTGTGAATATGGCTATGTAAATGAGGATAACAGTCAGAATAATGTAAATAATGCCCGTAATCATAATACCTCATATATATATATATATATATATATATATAAGCATTTCACTCCAAGCAAGGCTGGAAGCCACTAGCACGCAAGGGGTTACATAGGATTTGGAGCGAAGGCAGATAGGAGTGATAGAGGAAAGGATGAGGAGAAGGATAGTGGATAGATCAAGGCAACTGGAGATGTCTATTGACATTACATTTGAATAGTTGGAGATTTCCAGGGAAACAGGAAAAGGGAAGAGAGTTCCACAGGCGAGAGGTGTGAGATATGAAGCTATTGGAGTAGAAGAGACGATATATATATATATATATATATATATATATATATATATATATATATATATAGAGAGAGAGAGAGAGAGAGAGAGACATATATGAATGATTCAGTGACGTATTACATAGCAATTCAGCACTCGTTCATTTGTTTCTAATTTTCCTGCTTTTTAATAATTTGCTTAGTTTTTAGAAT